>JABFEA020000001.1:54256649-54294327 GCA_019775915.2 Cyphomyrus plagiostoma | reverse complement strand
CACCTTCTATTGAGCTTGATGAATTCATGGAAGTGGAACAGGGGAATGACATCAGCATAGTTGCTAAAATTAGGGGTTGCCCTTTCCCCACCATCATGTGGCAGAAGGCCCCACCACACCGGGCTGATGATAAAGCTGATGTGCAATATGACGAACATATCAACAAACTGGTGTCAGACAGTAGCTGCACATTGCTGATCCAGCAGGTTACCAGAGCAGACACTGGCTTATACACCATCACAGCCAAAAACAGCCTGGGGATTGCCTCCAAAGAAATGAGACTCAACGTATTAGGTAAGTTGCAATACTTTATTCTCTTTATTGTATTTCATTACAAATTAATCTCACGCAAATTTACTGAAATGGTAAGATAGATGCACCACAGTGTGTTCAGTGAAGTCAAAATTGTGTTTTCTCAGGGCGCCCTGGAGCACCGTCAGCACCCATAAAATTTGAGGAAGTGTCTGCTGACAAGATTACTTTGTCCTGGCTTCCCCCAAAGGATGATGGGGGTTCAAAGGTCACCAACTATGTAATTGAGAAACGGGTGGCCAACAGGAAAACATGGATTCATGTTACCAGTGAACCCAAACAACGCATATACACAGTGGAGAACCTGATGGATGGCTACGAATATGTGTTCCGGGTCCGGGCTCAGAACAAATACGGTGTTGGAGAACCTCTAGATAGTGAAACTGAGAAGGCCAGGAATATTTACTGTAAGTGTATGGTAAACTGCTTCTCTAATCTGCTGTTAGACATAGTTCATACCAATGAATCATTAGATGATTTTGTGTTTATGTATTTTGAAGTACCCCCTGGGCCATGTGAAAAGCCAGCTATTTCAAGTGTGACCCATGAGATGATGACAGTCAACTGGGAAGAACCAGAAGATGATGGTGGATCGCCAGTCACTGGTTACTGGCTGGAACGCAAAGAGACAACCGCGAAACGGTGGAACAGGGTGACACGTGACCCCATTCGGATAATGCCTCTTGGTGTGTCCCACATCATGCGGGGTCTCATCGAAGGGTCAGAGTACCAGTTCCGTGTAACACCAATAAATGCAGCAGGGTGTGGCCCACCCAGTGTTCCATCAGATCCGGTCTTTGCCAGAGACCCTATGGGTATGTCTGTGGCATTTGTTGTACTGTTTTCTGTAGCTATCTCTATGGTCTTTACAATAGAGCAGAGGTCGGCAACCTTTTTAAAGCTCCCTGGACTCCACAAAGAGCAAGTTGAGAGAGGCGTAAAGATCCCACAGGGATCAATAAAGTACCAATAATAATAATAATAATAATAATAATAATAATAAATAAAAGTTCAAGTACTTCACATAGCAATAGACATGTTCATATATTCATGTCTTAACATATTATGACGATATTATCGTAAATATAAATCTTGTATTTATGAGCCACGTGGTAAAAAAGCCGCAGGTTGCCGACTCCTGCCATACAGTTTATTGTTTGTTCTCTAAGGGTAGGTCTACATCCCTTAGTGTAAACTTTACTACTTTATTATGTCCCCAGACTGACACTCTCTGTTTTGTTTCAGTTCCTCCTGGTGCCCCTACTCCCAAAGTAACTGATTGGTCTAAATCGGCAGTTTATTTGGAATGGATCCCACCACTTAAAGATGGTGGATCAAAGATCATTGGATATGTTGTTGAATACAAAGAAGAAGGTCAAGAAGAATGGAAAAAGGTAAGTTATCACTGTCATTCTTTATACTGTAATCTGTGAAATCAAATTAAGTCAAATGTAATATTTTCTTTTTAAGGCTATGGATAAGGAAGTGAGAAGCACAAAATTAGCAGTGACTGGACTGAAGGAGCTTGGATTTTTTAGATTCAGAGTCAGTGCATTAAATGCTGCTGGTCTTGGTGAACCTGGTGATGTCATTGATGTGATTGAAGTCAAAGACCGGATAAGTAAGCTATTGGAATAATGCATTCTAGTTGTGTCAATTCCATAGAATTATTTTTATTAAAATAATGCTGTCAAAATTTTGCAGTTGCTCCTGAGGTGGATCTGGATGTTTCTACGAAAGAAAAGATGGTCATTCATGTGGGTGGTGAATTCAATATCTTAGCCTATTACTGGGGCAAGCCTGCACCCCAAATCACATGGGATAGGGATGGATACTCAGTGCCACCAGAAGCAGTCATTGAAACCACTGCAAATAGCTCTTCTGTTACACTGAAAAAATGTTCCAGAAAAGATAAAGGCACTTATACTTTGACAGCTAAGAATGAAGCAGGTGAAATGAAGAAAGCTGTTATTGTGGATGTGTTAGGTAAGTAATGTCAGTAAAGCCATTAGGAAATGTATCCTGAGGAGAATAGAAGCTGAATTCTTTTGAAATATATGTTTTTGTTTCTTCACATAGATGTTCCTGGCCCAGTTGGTGTACCCCTATCCACAGAAAATCTCTCCAGTGACTCTTGTAAATTAAACTGGTTTTTCCCTGAAAATGATGGTGGGTCACCTATTAGTAATTTCATCATTGAAAAATGTGATGCTGAACGCAAGACCTGGACTCCAGCATTTTATGAGGCCACCAGGCAGAGTGCAGTTATCCGTGGGCTGGTACCTAGAAAGGCTTACTTCTTCAGAGTTGCAGCTGAAAATGTGGTTGGAATGGGCCCATTTGTGAAAACAGCTGCAGAAATAATCATCAAGGAAAAAATCTGTAAGCTATTTATTTATGGTTAAAGTAAAGCATATTTCTTTACAATACACCTGTAAAACAGTCCCAATGTAACCTCAGTATCTTTAATTTATCTAAACTAGCTCCACCTGAGCGTCCTGAGGAGTTGGAAGTCACAGCTGTCACAAAAGATTATATCAGCTTGGTCTGGAAGCCACCAAAGTCCGATGGAGGCTCTGAGGTCACTATGTATGTTCTGGAAGCTCGTTCAGTTGGAAAGGACAAGTTCATCAGACTCACAAAAGAAAACCTGATGGGAAGGAAATTTACATATGATGGTCTCCGAGAGGGGGATTCCTATGAATTCCGGGTCAGTGCAGTGAATGAGGTTGGTCAGGGAAAGCCATCTTTCTGCACCAAAGCAATCACCTGCAGGGACCAGCTTGGTAAATAACCTCAAATCAATACTATACCAACACAACAAAATCATTTCATTATATGTATTATATGTATCATCATATATAACCATTGCATTTCTGGCTAAGATTACCCTTCTGTTGTACTTTTAGAACCCCCGTCGATTGAAGTTGACTTCCGTGACAAGCTAATTGTGCGTATTGGGGAGTCCTTTGCTCTCCAGGGTCGCTACACTGGAAAACCAGCACCATCAGTCACATGGTTCCGAGATGACAAGGAGCTTAAGGCAGATAGCCACACCAAGCTAAAAAATACATTGACAACAATGTGTGTTTGTGTAATGAAAGCAAAGCGAGAGTACAGTGGCCGATACTGCGTACGTGTGGAGAACAGTACAGGCTTACGCAAAGGGATCTGTAATGTGATAGTTGTTGGTAAATATTTTGTTTTGTATTTGCTATTCTTGTTGCCTTATTATTTATATGATAATATGATATGATAATATTATATGATTATTAATTTTATTATATAAATGTAATAAAGTATTATATAAATAATTCATCTATGTAACAGTATGCCTATTGTCCTTCACTGGACTAACAACAAAACTGTTATTCTTTCAGATCGTCCACAACCTCCAGAAGGTCCAGTAGAGTTTGAGGAAGTTCACAGAGATCACATGGTGATTTCCTGGAAACCTCCTCTAGATAATGGTGGAAGTGAAATTTCAAATTATGTAGTTGAGAAGAAGGAAGCAAGTAGGGATATCTGGTTATCCGTGACATCTGCAACCACAAAGACAACCTGCAAAGTACCCAAACTGATCGAAGGCAAAGAGTACATCATTAGAGTCTGTGCTGAGAACATGTATGGCATCAGTGATGCACTGGAGTCTGAAGAAATGAGGGCCAAAGACCGTTTCAGTATGTATAAGCTCCTTCAGGTGTCTAACAGTACAAATTGAAACTAGATTCTATGTATGTGTAAAATGCATCAACTGGTTCACGTGATGTTTATACACAGGAGTGCCCAGTGCACCTGAAATGCCAATTGTCCAGGAAGTTTTCAAGAACTCAGCACTTGTGATTTGGACTCGACCTCGAGATGGTGGCAAGCCCATAACAAACTATGTCTTGGAGAAGAAGGAGACCTCATCAAAAAGATGGTCACGTGCCACCCGAGACCCTATTTATCCAGACACTCAGTACAAGGTACAGGATCTCACAGAAGGCTGTGAATATGAATTCCGGGCCATAGCTGAAAATGAAATGGGGCTTGGTGACCCTAGTGAACCATCTAAACCTGTCATTGCCAAAGATCCAACTGGTGAGTATTATGCTGTGTTAAGATGTGTACTTTTAATACAGTACTCTTAACTTATACTTGCTGACATCATTTATACAGTCCTCCCAAGCCCTCCTGTCCTTCCTGAAGTTGTTGACAAGACTAAGGATTCAGTTAGTCTGTCCTGGCAACCACCTCGCCATGATGGCAAGGGAAAACTCTTTGGATATCTTATTGAGTATCAGAAGATCGGCGATGAAGAATGGACAAAGGCAAATGAGACTCCAGAATCTTGCCCGGAAACAAAGTTCATAGTGACTAATCTTGTAGATGGACAGTTGTACAGATTCAGGGTCATGGTTGTAAATGCAGCAGGGAATTCTGAACCTGCTTATGTCAAGGAAGACGTGAACGTGCAGGACAGATTGGGTAAATTCATACCTTATTTGTTGCATTATTTGCTTTACTTACACTTATTTGTGCATCGAATGCTAATAGGTCATATTTTATTTCTTTGTAACAGAGCCTCCTGAGCTGCTGCTCGATGCCAACATGGCTCGTGATCATCTTGCTATGATAGGAACAGACATTGTTCTCAGTGCCCGCATTAAGGGCATGCCAATCCCAAAAGTAGCATGGAAGAAGAATGACGCAGAAGTCCCTGAACGAGCCAGCATTGAGACCACTGTTCATGGGAGCAAATTGCAGATGCTTAATTGCCAGCGCTCAGACTGTGGCAATTATACAATAACCATAGAAAATGCAGCTGGATCAAAATCAGCCACGTGCACTGTGCTTGTGTTAGGTGTGTTAAGTATCGCATGACTTAAGTATTGCAGTTGAAAATCTCTGACCTGTCATTGACCTCAGATTGGGGAATCGTATTTTGGGTGTATGTGTATTTTTAAGCTTGTTCTTCTGTTTTTTTCAAAGATAAACCTAGTCCACCCAGGAATCTGAACATCTCTGAAGTGACAAGCGAAACAGCCTATCTCAGCTGGCAAGAGCCAGAGGATGATGGAGGAGCTGTTATTTCTCACTATGTGGTGGAGAAAAGAAATGTGGCTTCTGACCAGTGGATCCCTGTCTGTGCCTCCTCCAAAAAGCGCACTTTAATGGCTCTGTACTTAGTGGAGGGCACCCAGTATATGTTCCGTGTTGCAGCTGAAAACCAGTTTGGTAGGAGTGCATACCTTTCAGCAAAGAAACCCATTAAGGCTGTTGATCCTCTGTGTAAGTACTGTAATCTGTTTTTATTGACAGTAAATGCTCTAAATTCTTATCATAACTTTTTTAACTGATCCTTTTTAGATCCACCTGGTCCACCAAAGAATTTGCACCATGTGGATGCAGATAAAACTGAAGTCTGGCTTCAGTGGGACTGGCCAGACCGTACAGGTGGAAGTGATATCACAGGATTTTTAGTTGAGTACCAAGAGGAAGGCACAAAAGACTGGATCACTCACAAAACTGTGACTAGAAATGAAACCCACATTATTGGACTTGAGGAAGGAAAGACTTACAGATTCCGTGTGAAAGCAGAAAATGCAATTGGCTTGAGCCGTCCTGATACCACAGTACCTATTGTCTGTGAGGGGAAACTTGGTAAGATATGTTTAGGTTTTTATCGTTGAAGAAAGGGTTGTCATTGCCATTAAAACATAACATTTTTGTATCTGTATTTTTTTTCAGTGGCACCAACAATTGAAGTTGATGTGAAGCTAATTGAGGGTATTGTGCTAAAATCTGGCAGCACCATTACTCTTCCTGCCAAAATTAAAGGCATTCCTATCCCTATGGCAAAGTGGATGAGCGATGGAAAGGAATTGCAGACAGGAGACAAGATTGACATTAAAACAGAGGACTCTTCAACCGTGCTCAGCATTAAAGAATGTACACGAATGGACTCTGGAGAGTATCTTCTTACAGTATCCAACTGTGCTGGAAGCAAGACAGTTCCTCTACATGTGACAGTCCTTGATGTACCTTCAGCACCCACTGGTCCTGTTAACATTCTTGAGATTACCCCTGATCACATGGTCATAAACTGGCGCCCCCCTAAAGATGATGGTGGAACACCTTTGATGAGTTATATTGTTGAGAAGAAAGATTCCAAAAGGCCATGGGAGCCATGGGGTGTTATTAGTTCTGACAGCATCAGCACCCAGGCTAAGATCCCACGTTTGCAGAAGGGTCGTGAATACATTGTACGCATTCGTGCAGAGAATAAGATTGGTATTGGAGCCCCTCTTGAAAGTCCACCAACCACGGCCAAACACATGTTTGATCCACCTAGTTCTCCAGGTCCACCAACGGCTTATGACATTACAGAAAATGCTATGACCCTAGAATGGGAAATTCCACTTTCTGATGGTGGTAGTCCAGTCAGTGGTTATATTGTTGAACGCAGGGAAATGACAGGAAAATGGATTCGTGTTAACAAAACACCTGTTTTGGATGTCAGATACAGAGTGTCTGGACTTTTTGAGGGCAACACATATGAATTCAGGGTATTTGCTGAAAACATTGCTGGCATCAGTGAGCCTTCCCCAGTGTCAGATCCATTTAAAGCCACACGTCCAATTACAAAACCAGGGCCTCCAAGCAATCTCAAACTCAAGGACTGGGGCAAATCTTATGCTGACATTGTTTGGACAAAACCTGCAAGAGATGGTGGCAGCCCTGTCTTGGGATATGTTGTTGAATGCCAGAAAGCTGGCACATCACAGTGGAATAAGATTAATAAGGATGAGCTTATTAAGCAGTGTGCATTTAGAGTGCCAGGTTTAATTGAAGGAACAGAATACAGATTGCGTGTTAGGGCTACCAATAAGATTGGTGAAGGGGAACCAAAAGAATTAGCTGAAACGATTCTTGCTAAAGATATCCTTGTTCCTCCAGAGATCATGGTTGATGCTTCCTGTCGTGACCATTTGACAGTCAGAGCTGGTCAGACTATTTCTCTTGCTGCTCGTGTTAAAGGGCGGCCTGATCCAGAAATTACCTGGACTAAAGATGCAAGGGTGCTAGGCAGAGATAAGCGCACTGAGATGAACAAAAACTTCCCTTTTGTTGATTTGATTATTCGAGAAGCCACCAGAGCAGACTATGGAAAGTATGCAATTCAAGCGAAGAATGTCAGTGGTCAGGCACAGGCTGCCATTATTGTAAATGTGCTTGACACACCAGGACAGTGTCGCAATCTCAAGACAACTTATGTGACAAAAGATTCCTGCATGGTGTCATGGGAGAATCCAGAAGACAACGGAGGCACAGAAATTACAAATTACATTATTGAAATCCGCCAACCAAGCCAAAGAACTTGGTCTGTGATCTCCAATGATTGTACTAAACGCCTTTTTAAGGCACCGCTTATGGAAAGCTGCGAATATTTATTCCGTGTCAGTGCGGAGAACAAATGTGGTCCTGGACCAACAACTGAGACAAGGACAGCAATTATGGCAGTTGACCCAGTTGAAAAGCCTGGTGAACCAGAGAATTTGCATATTGCTGATATTGGGAAGACATTTGTCTTCCTTAAGTGGAAAAAACCTGATCATGATGGTGGCAGCCGTAACCTGGGCTATCATGTTGAGAGGAAACCAAAAGAGGCTGAGGAATGGGAAAGATTGCACAGGGGAGCAATCAAAGAGACATACTTTATGGCTGACAGGTGTATTGAAAACCAAATATACCAGTTCAGAGTGCAAACTAAGAATGAAGGAGGGGAAAGTAACTGGGTGAATACGGGAGAGATCCTTGTGAAAGAAGATGTAATAGAACTACAAATTGATGTTAAATTAGAAGGTGTTCTTGTTGTAAAAGCTGGTGATTCAATTAAGATTGAAGCTGGGCTCAAAGGAAAACCACAGCCTGAGGTTAAATGGCTTAAGGAAAATGATACAGGAGACATTAACAAGAATCCAAGACTTCATGTTGACACTGGTGTGGATTTCTCAAAATTCCTTATGACAAATGCAAAACGTGAAGACAGTGGAAAATACATAATTACTGCCACTAATGCTATTGGAAGCTGCTCTGCTCATGCTGTTTTGAATGTGCTGGACAAACCAGGTCCTGTCAGAAACCTGGAAGTATCCGGCATTTCAGTGGACCGTTGCAAACTGACGTGGGAACTTCCAGAAGATGATGGTGGTTGTGATATAATGAATTACATTCTAGAAAAATGTGAGACAAAGAGAATGATTTGGTCAGTTCATTCAGCAGCGATCATTACCAATTCTGCCAATGTAACGCGTCTTGTGGAAGGGAATAAGTACATCTTCAGGGTACGAGCTGAGAACAAGATGGGGGCTGGCCCTGCAGTGGAGAGTGAGGCTATTGTGGCTAAGACTCAGTTCAGTAGACCTGGCCCGCCAGACCCACCTGAGGTCACTAGAGTTGCCAAAGAGGAAATGACTGTTTCATGGTGTCCTCCAGAGAATGATGGTGGGAAGACCATCACAGGTTATATCTTGGAGCGAAAAGAACAGCATGCCATCCGATGGTCTCCGGTGACAAAGAGTCCTATTCCACAGACACACATGAATGTTACTAACTTGATTCCAAATCATGAATATCAGTTCCGTGTTAAGGCTGAAAATGAAATTGGATTGGGAGAACCTAGCAAGCCTTCAAGAGCTGTGATTGCCAAGGTTGCACTTGGTATGTTTGAATTCTGTTCTTACACATAATGTCTGCGATACTAATTGTTTGTGCACTCTAGTGATCAAGTATTGTGTATTAACTGTATGGCTAAACAACTGGATAAACATAGGTTAAGGCTCAAGTCCTGCTAACTCCTTAACTAAGTGTATTATTGTATTTTGTCTTCTGTTTGTTTGTTCTGACAGAGCCTCCTGGTCCTCCAACCAATTTGAAAGTTATTGACAGCACAACAACCTCAATCACACTTGGGTGGGTGAAACCTGTCTCTGATGGTGGAGCCCCTATAATTGGATATGTAGTTGAAATGAAACATAAAATGCTTAAAAAAGCAGAAGAAACCTGGAAAAGATGCAATGTAGCTGCTCAGCTGACCGTCACAGAATTCACTGTGACAAGCTTGGATGAACAAATGGAGTATGAATTTCGTGTCTCTGCTCAAAACCAAGTTGGCATGGGCAATCCTACTAGTCTCAAGGAAGCTGTGTCACCTCGGGAGATACTTGGTGAGATCCATTTCAACATGAAAACCATAGAAATTTTGTTATTGTTATTAATGTAATCATTCAGCCTGGAATATTTATATGAACCTTTCTCTAGCAGTAAAGAGTCATTTATCTTTGTCACCAACAGTTACACCTGAGATTGACTTGGACGCCAACTTGAGAAAGGGTGTCACTGTCAGAGCTGGCTGTCCCATCCGGCTTTTTGCCACAGTAAGGGGAAGACCTGCCCCCAAAGTGACCTGGAGAAGAATGGGTATTGACAATGTGGTCAGGAGAGCTCGTGTAGATCTAATCGACACCATGACCTTTATGGTTATTGCTGACAGCACACGTGATGATTCTGGCAAATATTCTCTGACGCTCACAAGTCCAGCTGGGGAGAAGGCTGTGTTTGTGAATGTCAAAGTACTGGGTGAGTCTCAAACAGACTCTTGACATGGTACACCATTTCATTCTTAATTTGACATAAGTTCACTGTACAATATTATGTGTTATCCTTTTTTTAATTAATAGACACTCCAGGGCCTGTACTGGGTTTGGATGCTGTGGATGTCACAATGACATCCTGTGAGCTCACCTGGTCCCCACCTGAGTGTGATGGTGGCAGTGAGGTTACACACTATATAGTTGAAAAGCGTGAAATTGACAGAAAGACCTGGGGAACAATTAAAAATGATGTGAAGAAGACCAGCATGAAAATTAGCAACCTTATTGCAGGCACAGAATATTATTTCAGAGTTATAGCCGTCAATGAGTATGGTGATGGTGTACCCTGTGTTACACCAAGGTCTTACCTGGCATCTGACCCTATCAGTAAGTGAATATGTTTCATTTTTGTAAATCAAGTGTATTTATTATTTAGTGGTACTTAACCAAATGTTTTCTAAAAATGGTGAATTGCTTTCTAGGTAAGCCTGACCCACCAATGAAAATGGATGTATTGGACATATCAAAGACCAGTGCAACATTAGGGTGGGTGAAACCACTCAGGGACGGAGGATCTAAGATTGATGGTTATGTAGTTGATTACCATATGGTAGTTCCACCAAAGGAGCCTGTGGAAGGTGAACCTCTATTGAAAAAGGAAGAGAAACCTGCAGTTGAATGGACACCATATTCTGTGGTTAAAGATTTAACCATTGTTGTTGTTGGACTTAAAGAGGGCAAGAAGTACAGGTTCAGAGTGGCAGCGAGGAATGCAGTGGGTTGTAGTTTGCCTACAGAAACCAAGGGAGAGTTTGAAATGAAGGAACAAATGTGTAAGATCCCCTTTTTTGCATGTCATATATATTTTACCTTTTTTTCAGTTTGTAGCACAATTGAAAATGCTAAATCTCACTTCCACGCTTCCTTTATATCATTCAGTGCCACCAACAATTATTATGCCTGATGCTATGACAGCAAAAGCAGGAGAAAGACTCAGAGTGGAGGCTCTGATATCTGGGAAGCCAACACCAGTCTGCAAGTGGAAGCGGGGAGACAGTGATGTGGTTCCGTCTAGCCGCCTTGCTGTGCACAAATCTCACAATTGTTGTGTGCTCATCATCAAAGATGTCTCGAGGCAGGACACTGGCGAGTATAGTCTTCTGGCTGAAAATAGCACAGACAGAATTGAGCACATGCTGAAATTGACCATCAAGGGTAAGTTTTTTTTTTTTTTTTTAATGCAGGTAATGAGATTGGTGGAGATACAGTATATTAAGGTGTTGATTCCAGGGTACCTTGCCTTATGCTGTTGATAGAAGTGCACTGATAATGTTTGGACAGACAAGGATAATAACATGAAATTTATCTGTGTTACAGATATCCCTGGTCCACCACAGCCACCATTCAAGATCAGTGACATAGATGCTGATGCCTGCACACTGTCTTGGAGTCCACCACTTGAGGATGGTGGAAGTAACATCACAAATTACGTGGTGGAAAAGTGTGATGTCAGTCGAGGTGACTGGGTCTCTGCCATTTCCTCCTGTGGCAAGATCGGCTGCCGAATTGGGAAGCTTGTACCAGGAAGAGAGTACATGTTTCGTGTCCGAGCTGAGAACCGCTTTGGCATTTCAGACTCTATCACATCTGAAAGAATGGTTGCTAAATTCCCCTTTGGTGAGTTCACAAATCAATGCATAAATGAGAAAAAAATATGTCTTGTAGCATACAGTAGGAAATTTAATTTCTTAAATATTTTCTGTCACAGAGGTGCCCGGTGAACCCTTGAACTGTCGCATCAACAAAGTCAACAAAGACTGCATGTTTGTGGCCTGGGACATACCAGAAAGTGATGGTGGCAGTCCCATTACCGGCTACTACATTGAACGCAAAGAGAGGAACAGCCTTCTGTGGGTGAAGGCCAATGACACGGTGGTTCGTAGTACAGAATATCCCTGTGCTGGCCTGATCGAAGGCCTGGAGTACACCTTCAGGGTATCTGCCATAAACCGCGCTGGACAGGGTAAACCAAGCAAAAAAACAGAATTTGTTACTGCAAGAACACCAGTGGGTATGTAACAGTATTTTTTTCACTGTAACACCATTCTGCATTTCACTGAATTTAATTTTTTACATTTAAAGCAATAATATCAACATATAAATCCAACAAAAAACATACACAAATAATATACTCTCAGTGTCCACTTTATTAGGTACAGCTGTCTAGTACCTGGTAGGATCCCCTTTATAAGTGAAGTGAAAGTTATTCATTGTCATTGTTGACACTTCACGGCATACAACAACAAAATGTATCCTCTGCATTTAACGCGTATCTGATATAGCAGGGGGCAGCTAATTCAGCACCCAGGGAGCAGTGCTTAGGGGTAGTACCTTATTTGGCATCCTTCTGTGGTATGTTGCTGGCTAGGGATTGAAACAAGCTATCTTACAGTAACAAGTGCACTTCCATAACCATTAGGCCACCACTGGTCTAAAGGTGCACTTGGCTAGTACCAGGTTGGACCCATTTTATTAGGTAGACCTGGCTAACACCAGGATGGCCCCTTCTATAAGGTATACCTGGATAGTATCAAGTAGGACTCACTGCAGTTAGGTATTTCTGCACACCATTGTTGCTCTGAGCTGTTAATTTTTCACTTGTGGCCTTCATGTTATCCTTAACAAGCCATTCTCCCCTGACCATCTGAGATGCTGGAACAACCACATCCTGTACCAATAATTATGCCATGTTCAAAAGCACTTTGATCATGCATCTTAGCCAGTCTGATGCTTAGCCAAACATGTATGGTGCTGTATGGCCATCTGCTTCAGGGGGCGCTATCCTGGAGCACATTTAGCCACTGGCTCATATCACAATGGTGGACTAAAAAACACTACTGGGAATCATTTCATCCTGCTACTATTAAACACCGCAACACCTCTTCCTGACATGCCACTTCACACTCACAGGCATAACACATCATGAAGCCCCTTTTCTTGTTAATATATAATAGGATGCTTTCTATTGTAACTGCAAATAATTTATTTCCACATAATTACTATTCTTATCTTTAAATGTTTATTTTTATTACCATGTACTGTTTTATCAGAATATTTCATTTATTTGTGTACTGTGTAATTTGAAATAAGTTTGCACTATGTGTACTCTTTATCTCTGTATCACTAAGTGTATGCTGCAATATAATTATATGTAAACAAGCATGTTTTATTGAAAATATGAGCCTTCTTTTGCAGATTCCCCTGGAAAACCTGAGGTGCTTGATGTAACTAAGAATTCAGTGACTTTGGTCTGGGCCCGGCCGAAGCATGATGGGGGCAGCAAGATCATCGGGTATTATGTTGAAGCCCTGAGGATTCCTGATGACAAATGGATCCGCTGCAACATCAGCAGCCAGAACGTGCCCAGGGAAGAGTATATCGCAACTGGTCTAGAAGAGGGATGCCAGTACCAATTCCGAATCATTGCCAAGACTGCAGTAAACCTCAGCAGACCTTCTGAAGTGTCTGATACTGTCCTCGTCTCTGCAGAAAATGGTATGGTGTAATAAAACACTATCAAACCATATTTTAGGTTGCATGTTCATACTAGAAATATTAATTCATTTTCATCTTCAAATTAGTCCCACCAAGAATTGAAATTGGACTTCAAATGAAGAAGATGCTCCCTGTGAAAGCTGGATCAAATGTCTGCTTGGAGGCTGAAGTTTTTGGAAAACCAATGCCAAAGGTTACTTGGAAGAGGAATGGGGAGGTATTGAAAACTGCTGAAGGAGTGGAGATGAAACAGAAACGATACCTTTTCCAGCTGGAAATGCTGTCGGTGACAAAAAAACACACTGGAGAGTATACTGTTCTAGCAGAAAATGCAAGTGGTTCTAAAACAAATGAAATTAACCTGACAGTTCTGGGTAAGAAAAAATGGATATAGAGTCATTCGTCAACTTTAATTTTGTACTGAGTGAAAATATATTTACTTTAAATTTGCCATTTTTTTAGATATACCTGGCCCACCAGCTTCAATCAAGTTTGGAGAAGTGGGTTCTGATCATGCCCAGCTAATCTGGGAGCCACCAAAGGCAGATGGTGGTTGTCCAGTCACAAACTACATAATTGACAAACGTGACACCAGTAGAGCTGAGTGGGCACAGGTTACAGCCAAAGTTGACTGCAAGTTCAGTAACTTCTTGGTGGAAAGGCTGATTGAGGGTCGCGAGTATCAGTTCCGCATCCGTGCTGAGAACAAGTGTGGGACTGGTGAAGCCATCCTGAGCAACACTACTGTGGCTAAGAATCCATTCAGTAAAATACTTTTTTACATTACTACTCTGATATACCCCAAAGTCTTTGTGCTTCTGCAAACTTTGAATGTAAATCTCTTCATCAACAGATGTTCCTGAACCTTGTGAGCCACCTATTATTACTAACATAACAAAGGATAACATGACAGTTAGTTGGAAAGAACCAGCCAGTGATGGCGGCTCCACCATACTTGGATATATTGTTGAGAAGCGGGTGACCAAGGATATCAAATGGACAAAACTGAACAAAAAGCCAGTAGCAGAGAGAACAATAAAAGCAAGTGATCTTTCAGAAGGGGCTGAGTATGAATTCAGAGTCATTGCTGTCAACAAAGCTGGTTTAAGCAAACCAAGTGACCCATCAAATGCTGCCCTTGCTCATGAGCCATTACGTAAGTATTAAAAGCAGTTATCTTCCAACTGTTTTGCAAGCTATCAACTTGAAACTCAACTTATATTTATATCTTCTATTGTAGATCCTCCAGGACCAGTATCACCGAAGGTTGTTGATACAACAAACAGCACAATTATCCTGACCTGGACCAAACCATCCCATGATGGTGGATGCAACATTTTGGGCTACCTAGTTGAGGTTAAGCGAGCAGACAGTGGTGACTGGATAAGGTGCAATGTACCCAAGAATCTTCAGGAGACAAAGTACACTATAACTGGGCTGCTTGAAAATACAGAATACAAGGTCCGGGTGACAGCTGTGAATAAAGTTGGGTTTGGTGAACCAAGTGAAGTTCCAGGAACACATCTGGCAAAGGAAGTTTTAAGTATGTTGTTACTGAGTCTGTATGAATGCAACACAGGCCGTTATTATAATGCCATGTTGCAAAAGAAAGCCTATGTTTAAATGTATAAATGCATCATAATCATTTTTTGGTGAAAATAACTGTTATTATCCTTTCAAATTTGTTTTATTCTTCTGGAAGATTTCTAAGTGATTTAGGTTTTCTCTTATTAGCTATACATGATATTAGGTAAATCGCACCTCTCAGGAGATGTACTTTAAATGTTACTTCTATCCCTGGGAAGAAAGAAATCCTCATCCCCTCCCCCAAAAACATAATCCATGATTTGCATGTTAACCTGCTTCATAAAATTTATACAATTCGCAGTTGCTCCTGAAGCAGTTCTTGATGAAGAGCTGAAGAAAACGCTGGAGCTGCGTGCTGGGATGCCTATGAGATTTCACATTCCTCTGAGAGGCCGCCCCGCTCCTAAAGTGACCTGGGCTAAAATGAACACCAATATTAAGAACAGACAGGGCATCGTAATCAGGACCACTGACATAGACACCCTGGTGTATATTGAAAAAGTGAACAGATACGATGCTGGAAAATATGTTTTGAATCTGGAAAGTACAACTGGGATGAAAATGTACACAATCACTGTCAAGGTTTTTGGTAAGTTGTTCTTTCCTTAATTTTCTAAACAATCAATTGCAATACTCTTCTTTAAGCCTAGCAATTATATTTCTTGTACAGATACCCCTGGACCACCTGTTAATTTGATGGTGAAGGAAACCTCTAAAGACAGTGCATCCATTTCCTGGGATACTCCTCTAATTGATGGTGGAAGCCCAGTGAAGAATTATATTGTTGAAAAGCATGACATAGAGAGAAAGTCATGGTCCAGGGTTTCAGCTGAGTGTGCAGAAACATCATTCCTGATTCAAGACTTGGAGCCCGGAAGATCCTATTGTTTCAGAGTCTTCGCTGAAAATGAATTTGGCACTGGAGAGCCATGTGAGACTTGTGATGCAGTGCGAGCCTCAGGTAAGTATGACACATTTGGTCTGTTGCTCAATAAAATAGCAATTGTAAATTTTGATTAACTGATATGTAACTTACTTTGGGACACAAATTGACTTTCAGAGCAACCTGGACCAGTTAAAGACTTTAAAGCATTACTGGTTACCAAGGATTCATGCACACTTGCTTGGAAGAAACCAATTAGTGATGGTGGAAGTAGGATCATGGCATACATCTTGGAGGTCAAGAATGGTGATGATAGATGGAAGGTGCTGATGAGGTCAAAAAACATGCAGTATAGTGCCAAAGACCTTGTAGAAGGAAGGGAATATTTATACAAAGTAAAGGCATTGAATGATTCTGGAGAAGGTGCAATAAAGGAGCTTAACATTGTGGCTAAAGATGTCATTGGTGAGTTTTTCTTAAGAATGAAATATTGCCGATATGCGCATTTAACTGTGTTGTGTTCAGCAGATGAAAACTACTATTTTTTTCTTGCAGTTCCACCTGGATGTGACTTAAGAGAGCTGCCAAACTTAAACTACATTGCAAAAGAGGGCAGTACTGTACGGCTCAAAATACCAATCTTGGGGAAACCGGTCCCTATTGTTTCCTGGAAGAAGGGAGACGACATTGCCCTGACCGACACGGGTCGTGTGTGTTTCGAGTCCACTCCTGTCAACACCACCCTATTCATTCGCGACTGTCAAAGAGGCGATGCCTCTAAGTATACCATCACTTTAAGAAACAGTGCTGGTACCAAAGAGTCCAACATCTTTGTTAGGGTTGTTGGAAAGCCTGGAATGCCAGCCGGACCCATTAAGTTTAAAGAAGTCACTGCTGATGGTGCCACATTGAAATGGGGTGCACCAAAGGATGATGGTGGATCAGAAATAACCAACTATATTCTTGAGAAGCGAGATTCTGTAACTAACATGTGGGTTACAGTCACTTCAAATGTGGATACAAACATTTTTAGAGTGACAGATCTTCATGAAGGAACTGAATATATATTCAGAATTAAAGCTGAAAATAAGTATGGGATTGGGGAAGGTTTAAAATCTGATGAAGTTGTGGCTAAGCATCCATTCAGTAAGTGATTTTATTTATTTTAATTGTATTGTTATGTTTTTGATTGTTATATTGCACTTCAAAGGAGGAAACACTTAGGAATAATGGGTAATTTTTTGTTAACAGATGTACCTGATGCGCCACCCGCACCTCAAGTCATCAGCATGTGGCACGATTCTGCAGTTCTTGCTTGGTCTGATCCAAGGAAAACTGGAGGCTCCCCAATCATTGGTAATCTCATATTTACCTTTTTTATTAACAAAATTTTGTCATGACTATGAATGAAAACTATGACCTTTTTATACATCCAGGTTATCATGTGGAATTCAAAGAAAGAAACAGCTTGCTGTGGAAGAGAGCCAACCCAGTAGCCTTGAAAATGAAGGAATTTAGAGCAGCTGGTCTAACGGAAGGCCTTGAATATGAGTTTAGAGTGATGGCAATAAACTTAGCTGGTGTTGGTAAACCTAGTGCATCAACTGAGCCTTTTGTTGCTTTGGATCCAATTGGTAAGTGCTAAAAAATACAGTTTAATTCTGTTTTCCTGCATAAGTAATGTGAACTTAACTATGATTTATATGTATTGTTTTTAGATAACCCAGGTAAACCTGAAGTGATCAGTGTTACAAAGAATACCGTAACACTACAGTGGACTGAACCAAAGTATGATGGTGGACACAAACTGACAGGCTATGTTGTTGAGAAGCGTGACCTGCCGGCTAAGGTCTGGATCAAGGCCAACAATGTAAATGTTTTGGACTGTGCATTCACAGTGACAGACCTACAAGAGGGCTGCAAGTATGAATTCAGAATAAGGGCAAAGAACGCGGCTGGGGCCATCAGTCCTCCTTCAGAACAAACTGACACTATTATATGCAAAGATGAGTATGGTGAGAATTCTTCATTTTTTTGTATGATTTGTGAAGCATTTAATGGCACAACATAAGCAACTTTCTCATTTTCTCCTCATTAACAGAGGCACCAGCTATCATTATTGATTCCACTGTGAAGGAGGGGCTTAAGGTCAGGGCTGGTGATACAATTGTTATCACTGCCACAAGCATCTCAGGAAAACCAGCACCAAAGTCTGTGTGGTCCAAAGCAGGGAAAGACTTTAAACCATCAGATATTTGCCAGATTGAAATGACGCCAACATCTTCTACACTGAATATAAAGTATGCCAGCAAGAAGGATTCCGGAGAATACACAATCTCTGCCAGCAATCCATTTGGGGTCAAGGAGGAGAATGTTAAAGTGCAGGTGCTGGATGTGCCTGGACCTACCGGCCCCCTCGAAGCTAGCAGTGTGTCTGCAGAAAAAGTCACTCTGACATGGACAGCTCCTCATCAAGATGGGGGATCGCCGATTAAATTCTACATTCTAGAGAAGAGGGAGACAAGTCGCCTTCTTTGGACAACTTTGGCTGAGAACATCACGGATTGCCATTTTATTGCTAGCAAGCTCATCCAAAGCAATGAATATGTCTTCCGTGTTTCAGCTATAAATCAATATGGTGCTGGTGAAGCAACACTTTCTGAGCCGGTGAAAATGGTGGATAATTTTGGTATGTTGATGTAAACTTTCTAATAGTTTATTATAGATGACAGTATTATTATTATCATATTTATTATTATCACGCAATATTTTATGTAGAACTTATTGTGTATGAATGTTTGTTTTTTTACTCATTTATTACTTTTTTATAATTGCAGGCCCACCGGGTCCTCCATCAAAACCTGAAACTGAAAATGTGAAGAATAACTCTGTCACCATTACATGGAAGAGACCTGCTGAAGATGGAGGAAGTGATATTATAGGCTACAGTGTTGAAAGAAAAGAAAGGAAAGGGGCACGATGGGTCAAGGCCTCAAAGAAGTTGATTACAGAGCTTTATTACAGCGTGCCAGGCCTCACCGAAGGAGTTGAGTATGAATTCCGAGTGACTGCAGAGAACAAAGCTGGCCTTGGCCTTCCCAGTGAGGCATCTCAGCCTGTCAAGACAAAGAATGTGACATGTGAGTACTAATGTTACTTAGGTCATTTATTTTCGCTACAGAGCTCAAGCTTATTCTACTTGAAAACTACTTGTAACCAGGATATTTCAAGAAAATCTATGTCCAGAAACATACACTATAATTTTTTATTCCATATCACATATCCTATTTTTCAGATGTACCTGGGCCTCCGGTGAACCCTAGAATTACAGATACAACCAAATCCACAGCTACATTCAACTGGGGAAAACCCCATTACGATGGGGGGCTTGAAATTGCTGGATATATAGTTGAACACAAAACAGAAGGAGAAGAAGAGTGGGTTAAGGATAAGTCAGCCACACCACTGAGAATTAATGAATTTGTTATTGCCAATCTTCAACCAGGAGGAAAATACTATTTTAGAGTGAGTGCAATGAATGCAGAAGGAGTTGGAGAAGCAGCACAGACTGAAGAACTTATTGAACTTGTGGATCGTATGGAAACACCTGAATTTGAACTTGATGCTGAACTCAGAAGAACCCTTGTTGTGAAGGCTGGAAACTCCATACGTATATTTGTGCCCATCAAAGGTCGCCCACCTCCTGAAGTCACATGGATGAAAGAGGATATATCACTTAAAGGCCGAGCGCATATTGACACCACAGAATCATATACTCTATTGGTTATCCCAGAATGCACTAGACGTGATGCTGGAAAGTATATCTTTACATTAGAGAATGGTGCTGGAAAAAATACTGGATATGTCAATGTAAGAGTTTTGGACACGCCTGGGCCTCCCCTTAACTTGAAAGCCATGGAGATTAATAAAGAAAGTGTCACTCTACAATGGGAAATCCCCATCATTGATGGGGGGTCAAAGATCACCAACTACATCATTGAGAAACGTGAGGCGACCCGGAAAGCATATGCTGCTGTCATCACACATTGTGCCAAATGTTCTGTTAGAATCCCTAATTTGGCAGAAGGATCTGAATATTATTTCAGAGTAAGAGCAGAAAATGACTTTGGCATTGGTGAGCCTGTTGAAATGCCGGATCCAGTCCGAGCTTCACAAGCACCCACTCGTCCGGAAAAAGTCAACATTGCAGATATCACTAAGAATTCTGTAAGTCTGGTGTGGACAAAGCCAAAGCATGATGGTGGCAACAGAATTACTGGCTATGTCATTGAAGCTCAAAAGAAAGGCTCAGATCAATGGTCTCATGTGACTGCTGTAAAAACTTTAGACTATGTAGTGAAAAATCTAAATGAAAATGAGGAGTATACATTCAGAGTCATGGCTGTTAACAGTTCTGGTAGAAGTGATCCCTGTAACAGCAGGCCAGTTGTGGTTAAGGAACAGAACACAGAACCTGAATTTGACCTACATGGAATCTGCCATAGGTCAGTGATTGCCAAGGCAGGAGATGATATAAAGGTTGAGATTCCTGTTTTTGGTCATCCAAAACCAACCATTTCTTGGAAAAAAGATGATCAAACCCTTAAATTGACTCCGAGAGTAAACACTGAAGATACTCCAGTTTCGACTATCCTTAGTATTGGCGAATGTACAAGAAGTGACTATGGACAATACTCCATTACAGGAAAAAATATGCTTGGAACAGTGACCGAAACCTTTACAGTTAAAGTACATGATATTCCAGGACCTCCAAAGGGGCCAATTAAGTTAGACAAAATAACCCGTACCTATATTGTAATATCATGGGATTCCCCTGAAAATGATGGTGGGGTACCAATTAACAATTACATTGTTGAATTGCGTGAAACCACAAGCACAACATGGCTAGAGCTCTCTTCAACAGTGATTCGCACAACATTTAAAGCTGACTGTCTCACTACAGGGCTTGAGTATCAGTTCCGTGTTAAAGCCAAAAACAGATATGGTATTGGATCACCGATCACCTCAGAATCTGTGGTTGCTGCTTATCCATTCAAAGTCCCTGGACCACCAGGCACTCCACATGTGGTGTCCTTTACTAGGGACTCTATAACAGTTGGGTGGAATGAGCCAGTTAATGATGGAGGAAATGAAGTCATTGGATACCATATTGAAAGAAAAGAAAGGAGTGCTGTAACATGGCAAAGGATCAGCAAAGCCTTAGTGGTAGGAAATATGTTCAAATCTATAGGACTAGAAGATGGAATTGCTTATGAATTTCGTGTTGCTGCTGAAAACCAGGCTGGTGTGGGAAAACCGAGTAAGCCATCTGAGCCCATGCTTGCCCTTGATCCTGTGGACCCACCTGGCCAGCCGGTAGCGATTGACATTACTAAAGGGTCAGTGACTATTCAGTGGACAAAGCCTGAGTATGATGGTGGATTCAAGATAACTGGGTACACTGTGGAAAAGAAAGACTTGCCAAATGGACGCTGGGTTAAGGCTAATTTTAGCAACATTGTTGAGACGGTTTTCACTATAAGTGGTCTTACAGAAAATGCCTCATATGAGTTCCGAGTTTCTGCCAAAAATTCAGCTGGTGCAGGGAGTGAGCCATCTGAGCCAACAGATCCCATCACATGCAAAGATGATATTGAAGAGCCAAGAGTCATGGTTGATGCTAAGTTCAAAGATGTCATACTTGTGAAAGCAGGTGATGCCTTTAAGCTTGAGGCTGATGTGGCAGGTCAGCCATTGCCATCTATTGTTTGGACAAAGGATGGAAAAGAAGTTGAAAATACAATGAAACTCCAAATCAAAACATCAGACCTCACAGCAGCCTTAATTAACAAAGATTCATTAAGAAGGGATGGTGGTATGTTCACATTAACTGCTAGCAACCTTGGAGGTTTTGCTAAACATATCTTTAACGTAAAAGTCCTTGATAGACCAGGTCCTCCACGAGGGCCACTTGCTATAACAGACCTCACTGCTGAAAATTGTGTCCTAACATGGTCACCACCATCAGATGATGGCGGAGCAAATATTAATCATTATGTAGTTGAAAAGCGAGAAACAAGTAGACTTGCTTGGACAAATGTAGCATCAGAGTTACAAGTCAATCAGGTCAGGGTAACTAAGTTACTAAAAGGAAACGAGTATATTTTCAGAGTTATGGCTGTTAATAAGTTTGGAATTGGTGAGCCACTTGAATCTGATCCTACTGTTGCAGTCAATCCATATGTAACTTCTGATCCTCCACTAACTCCTGAGGTAACAACCATCACCAAGGATTCAATGATTGTTTGCTGGGATCATCCCAAGAACAATGGAGGAAGCAATATTTTTAATTATATTATTGAAAAAAGAGATAGGACAAGTCTCCAGTGGGTTAGATGCAATAAGAAGAACGTAACAGATGTGAATTTCAAAGTAACAGGACTTTTAGTGGGACATGAATATGAATTCAGAATCAGTGCTGAAAATGCTGCTGGTTTAAGTGTGCCAAGCCCATCAAGTCCATTCTACAAGGCCAGTGATACAATTTACAAGCCAGGAGCTCCTGGAAATCCAAGGATTTTGGACACAACCAAGTCATCTATCACTCTTGCTTGGAATAAGCCAGTGTATGATGGTGGATCTGATATATTGGGATATATTGTTGAGACTAGTCTTCGAGATGAAGATGAATGGACAGTTGTCACACCAAAGGATGGTCTGAAAGGCACATCATTCACAATCATCAACTTGAAAGAAAATCAAGAGTACAAAATAAATATTTCAGGTTTTAACTGTGAGGGCGTTGGAGAGGCTGCCAGTGTTCCTGAATTAACAAAGGCTGAGGACAAATTAATTCATCCAGAAATTAGTCTTGATGCAGAACTTCGTAAAGTTATTAACATCAGAGCATGTAACACTTTAAGGCTGTTTGTACCTATAAGAGGGAGGCCTGATCCAACAGTGAAATGGTCCAGAGAAAATGATGAGCCTATTGGAAGGGCAACCATTGAGAGCACATCATCATATACATCAGTAATAATTGAAAATGTCAATCGTTTTGATAGTGGAAAGTACATTTTGACTGTAGAAAATAGTGCAGGCAGCCAAACTGCTTTTGTGAATGTCAGAGTGCTGGACACCCCGGGAGCACCACAAAACCTCAAGATCACAGCTGTTACCAAAGAATCAGTCTCACTTACTTGGGAGCCCCCTCTTAATGATGGTGGTACAAAGATTAAAAATTATGTAATAGAAAAACGTGAATCCACAAGGAAAGCATATGCAACTGTTAATGCTAACTGCTACAAAACAAGCTGGACTGTTGATCAGTTGCAGGAAGGCTGTAACTATTACTTTAGGGTTATAGCCGAAAATGAATATGGCATTGGCCTTCCTGTTGAAACTACTGAATCTGTGAAAGTGTCTGAAAAGCCACTTCCTCCTGGTAAGATCATTCTTCAAGATGTTACAAAGAATAGTGTTACACTAACATGGGAAAAACCAGAGCATGATGGAGGAAGCAGAATAGTTGGCTATGTCATTGAGATGCAGAGCAAAGGAAATGACACCTGGATGCAATCTATGATTGTGAAAGTCCCTGAAGCTGTTGTTACTGGATTGACTCAAGGTCAAGAATATATGTTCCGTGTATCAGCAAGGAATGAGAAAGGAACAAGTGAGCCACGTCAGATTGGGGTACCAGTGATAATAAAAGAACTTGTAATTGTTCCAGCAGTTAAATTACTATTCTCCACATTCAGTGTTCTGGCAGGAGAAGACTTGACAGTAAACATACCCTATGCCGCTCGCCCCAAAGCAACTGTATCCTGGCAAAAAGATGGTACTCCACTCAAGCAAACCTCAAGAGTAAAGTTTGAAACTACGTCTGATCAATTGTGTCTTGTTGTTAAGGAAGCTTGCAGAGATGATGTTGGCCAGTATTCCATCAAACTTTCAAACAACGCTGGTGAAACAACAGCAGACATTGCTATCGTTGTTCTTGACAAACCTGGTCCACCAAGAGGATCAGTACAAGTGGATGAAGTCACTTCTGACAGTGTCACATTCTCCTGGAAACCTCCAGAATATAATGGTGGTTGCACGATCAAGAACTATATTGTGGAAAAGAGGGAGACATCTAGTACAAATTGGCAGATTGTAGCTCCAAACCTAGCTAGAACAACAATTAAGGCAGGACGGTTGAAAACTGACACTGAATACCAGTTCAGGATTACAGCTGAGAACAGATATGGAAAAAGTACAGTTCTACTATCGCCATCTGTGGTTGCTCAATATCCGTTCAAACTTCCAGGCCCACCAGGAACACCATCTGTGCACATTTCAACCAGAGATAGTATGGTTGTTGTTTGGAATGAGCCTGTCATTGATGGAGGGACCTCTGTATTGGGATACCATCTTGAACGTAAAGAAAGAAAAAGTGTTCTTTGGGTGAAGCTAAACAAGACAATTATTCAAGACACAACATTCAAATCAATTGGTCTAGAAGAAGGGATGGAATATGAATATAGAGTCTATGCTGAAAATATTATGGGCATTGGCAAACCCAGCAAACTATCACAATGCTATGTTGCCAGAGATCCTTGTGATCCTCCTGGTACTCCTGAAGCTATTGCTATCACAAACAATTCAATTACATTAAGATGGACAAAACCAGAGTATGATGGTGGTAGCAAAGTCACTGGTTATATTGTTGAGAAGAAGGATTTACCTGATGGTCGTTGGATGAAGACTAACTTCACTAATGTTATTGAGACTGAATATCTGGCAACTGGCTTAGTTGAGGATCACAAATATGAGTTCCGTGTCATTGCAAGAAATGCAGCAGGTGTTTTTAGTAATCCTTCCTACAGCACTGGCCCAATCACTGCCAAAGATGAAGTTGATCCTCCTCGCATTAGTATAGATCCACAGTATACTCAAACTCTTTTTGTAAACGCTGGGGACAATTTCAAAATTGATGCTGATGTTCATGGGAAACCAATACCTACAATATATTGGGTGAAAGGAAAACAAGAACTTACTAATACCTTATATCGTGAAATAAAAAACACAGACCACACTACATGTCTGAGTGTAAAAGAAGCTAAACGTGTTGATGGAGGAGAATACATTTTACTTTTAAAAAATATTGGAGGAGAGAAGTCGGTTTGCATCACTGTCAAAGTCTTAGACAAACCTGGTCCACCTGGTGGCCCCATTTCTGTAAGTGGTGTTTCAAGTGACCAATGTACAATAACTTGGAGACCACCACAGGAAGATGGTGGCAGTGAAATATCTCATTACATAGTTGAAAGAAGAGAAACAAGTAGGCTAATCTGGACAACTGTTGAGCCAAAAGTTAAGACGCTTAATCTGAAAATTGCAAAACTTTTGGAGGGAAATGAGTACTGCTTCCGTGTCTTAGCTGTGAACCAGTATGGAGTTGGCAAGCCACTTGAATCTGAGGCTGTAATTGCTAAATGTCCATTTGTTGCTCCCGATGCACCTAAAGGTGTTGAGGTTTATAATATTGCAAAAGACTCAATGGTTGTAACCTGGGAAGCACCTACTAACAATGGTGGCAGTCCTATTATTGGGTATGTTATTGAAAAACATGATAAAGAAGGTGTGAGATGGACTAAATGCAACAGGGATACAGTGAAGGAATTAAACTTCAGGGTTACTGGACTTCTTGAAAATCATAACTATGAATTTAGAGTTTCAGCTATGAATATTTCTGGCCTTGGAGAGGCTAGTACTCCATCCATTTACTATAGAGCCTTGGATCCTACTTTCAAACCTGGCCCTCCAAACAATCCAAAAGTAATTGATATATCCAGTACTTCTGTTGTTCTTGCTTGGGGAAAACCTGTATATGATGGTGGGTGTGAAATACAAGGATATATAGTGGAGGTAAGCGAGGCAACAGCTGAAGAACAATGGAAAATGTGCACACCACCAACAGGTGTCAAGAAAACAAGATATGAAGTTGAAAAACTACAAGAAAAACACGAATATAAGTTTAGGGTATATGCTGTTAGCAAGGCTGGTGTTGGTGAGCATGCAGATGTCCCTGGAACAGTCCTGGTTGAAGATAAGATGGAAGAACCAGAGCTAGATCTTGGTGCTGAACTTATGAAGATGCTTAATATTAAAGCTGGAAATACTCTTAGAGTGTTCATTCCAATCAAAGGGAGACCAGCCCCTACAATTAAATGGGAAAAGATAGATGGTGAAATCAAGGAGAGAGCTCAGATTGAGGTAACAAGTAGACATACTTGCCTTGTGATTGACAATGTCAACAGATTTGATAGTGGAAAGTATACTGTTACTGCAGAAAATTCAAGTGGTTCAAAGTCTGCTGTAGTAAGTATCAGGGTGCTTGACACACCGAGTGCTCCAGTTAACCTCAAAGTCAAGGAAATTACAAAACAGTCCATCACACTTACATGGGAACCACCTACTGTGGATGGCGGAGCTAAAATAAAGAACTACATTATTGAAAAGCGAGAAAGTACAAGAAAGACGTATTCAGCTGTTGCTACTAACTGCCACAAAACAACTTGGAAGATAGAACCACTTCAGGAAGGCTGCAATTATTACTTCAGAGTTTTTGCTGAAAATGAGCATGGTATTGGCTTGTCTGCAGAAACAGTTGATGCTCTGAAAGTGTCAGAAGTGCCCCAGTCTCCTGCCAGTCTAACTGTTGTTGATGTGACACGCAATAGTGTGTCCCTTACATGGGAAAAACCTGAACATGATGGAGGAAGCAAAATCTTTCAGTACCTGGTGGACATACAAAAAAAGGATAGTGACAAGTGGACTAACTGTGCTAATGTCAAAACTCTTGAGACTGTTGTGAGCAATTTAGTTCAAGGAGAAGAATATATTTTCAGAGTTATTGCTGCTAATGAAAAAGGAAAGAGTGATCCAAGAACGCTTGCTGTTCCTGTGCAGGTGAAGGATCTTGTGATTGAACCAGATGTAAGACCCATATTTAGCAGTTATTCTGTACCAGTTGATAAGGACCTCAAAGTAGAAATCCCAGTTTCTGGACGTCCAAAACCAAGCATTACTTGGACAAAGGATGGCTCACCACTTAGACAAACAACAAGGGTTAATGTTATGGACACTGAACATTTCACAATGCTTAATATAAAAGAAGCAACAAGAGATGACTCTGGGATTTATGGCATTGTGGTATCTAATAGTGTTGGACAAAAGGATGCCACCATTGAAATAATCACACTGGATAAACCTGGGCCCCCAACAGCACCTGTAAAATTCAATGATATCAGTGTAGAAAGTGTTACAATTTCTTGGGAGCCTCCAAAGTTCACTGGGGGTTGCCCAGTTTCACACTATATTGTACAAAAGAGAGACACAACCACAACCACCTGGGAAAATGTTTCAACCTCTGTAGCAAGATCTGCTCTGAAGGTGCCCAGACTGAAAACTGGAGCAGAATATCAGTTCAGAGTTATTGCTGTAAATCGTTATGGCAAGAGTTATGGTTTAGACTCTGCATGTGTAGTTGCCCAATATCCTTATAGAGAACCAGGTCCACCAGGAACTCCTTTTGTCTCATCACTATCAAGGAATCATATGGTGGTCGAATGGCATGAACCAGTGATAGATGGTGGCAGCAGTATAATTGGTTACCATCTTGAGCGGAAAGAGAGAAACAGTATTCTATGGACAAAAATTAATAAGTCTCTAATTAAAGAAACTCACTTTAAAACTACTCCTTTGGAGGAAGGTATTGAATATGAGTTCAGAGTTTATGCTGAAAATATTGTTGGGATAGGTAGAAGCAGCAAAATCTCAGAGGGTTGTGTGGCACGTGACCCCTGTGATCCACCTGGAACTCCAGAAATTGTAACTGTGAGTAAAGACTCAATCACAGTCCAGTGGACAAAGCCTGAATATGATGGAGGAAGTGTGATTACTGGCTACATTGTGGAGAAACGAGATCTTCCAGAGGGACGCTGGATGAAGGCAAATTTCACAAATGTTATTGAAACACAGTTTACAATAACTGGTTTAACTGAGGATGCCAAATATGACTTCAGGGTTATTGCAAAGAATGCAGCTGGAACAATTAGTAAGCCATCTGACAATACTGGACCAATTACTGCAAAGGATGAAGTTGACCCTCCCAGATTTTCAGTTGACCCAGAGTTCAGCCAAGTCATTGTTGTAAACGCTGGAGAGACTTTTAAGCTTGATGCTGATATCAAAGGAAAACCCATACCAACAGCTCAGTGGTTCAAGGGTGACAAAGAAATTGAAAATACACTGAGATGTGAGATCAAAAACACTGATTCCAAAGCAATGATTGTTATCAAAGATACAATTACAGCTGATGGCGGGCAATACACTTTGCTACTCACAAACTTAGCTGGTACCAAGACTATTCCATACAATGTCAAAGTACTAGACCGACCAGCTCAATGTGAGGGACCCCTTAATATAACTGGTGTAACAGCTGAAAAATGTGTACTGTCATGGCACCCACCACAGTATGATGGAGGCAGCAGTGTTACCCATTACGTTATTGAAAGGAGGGAAACAAGCCGACTTGCATGGACTGTAGTCACTAATAATTGTACAGTTAATATGTTTAAGGTAACAAAGCTCCTTGAAGGAAATGAGTATATATTCCGTGTAATGGCTGTCAACAGATATGGAATTAGTGAACCACTAGATTCTGCCCAAGTGATAGTGAAAAACCCATTTGTTACACCTGGGTCACCACATATTCTAGAAGTATCAAACATTACAAGGGACTCTATGACAGTGTGCTGGGCTCCACCAGACACTGATGGTGGAAGTGAAATTATTGGCTACATTATTGAGAAAAAAGACAGGTCTGGAATCAGATGGACAAGATGCAACCGACAAAAAGTCACTGATGTGTGTTTCAGAGTGACATGTTTAGCAGAAGATCATGAATATGAATTCAAAGTTACTGCTGAAAATGCAGCTGGATTGGGAGAACCAAGTTTACCAAGTGCTTACTATAAAGCTTATGATCCAAAGTTCAAACCTGGACCACCTACTCATGTGCATGTGATTGACACCACAAAAACCTCAATTTTAATAACATGGGGCAAACCAGTTCATGATGGTGGTAGTGCAATTCAAGGGTACATTGTAGAGATATGCAAAGCTGAAAATGAGGAATGGATTATGTGCACACCACCAACTGGTCTCCGTGTGAACAAATTTGAAATTGATAAACTTATAGAAAATCAGGAATATAATATCCGGGTCTGTGCAATTAACAAGATAGGTGTTGGAGAACCAGCAGGCATTCCTGGAACGGCTAAACCTGAAGAGAAAACTGAAGCCCCAGAACTCAGCCTTGATTCAGAACTAAGGAAAGGAATTGTAGTCCGTGCTGGAGGATCTGTGCGGATTAATATTCCATTCAGAGGAAGGCCAAGTCCTGATATTGGCTGGTCCAAAGATGAAGCTGAATTGTCTGATAAGGTGCTAATTGAGAAGGGGCTTAACTACACCCAGCTTTCAATTGACAGCTGTGATAGAAATGACACTGGAAAATATACACTAAAACTGGAAAACAAGAGTGGTTCTGTGTCTGAGTTTGTGTCTGTTAAAGTTCTGGATACGCCAGGCCCACCCTTAAATCTTAAAATGAAAGAAATTAAAAAAGACTCTGTCACTCTTGTATGGGAACCACCAGTAACTGATGGCGGAGCAAAGATTAAGAATTATGTTGTTGATAAGCGGGAATCAACCAGAAAAACATATACTAATGTTACTGCCAAGTGCCTAAAAACATGTTTCAAGGTAGAAAATATTGTAGAAGGTGCTATGTATTACTTCAGAGTGATGGCTGAGAATGAATTTGGAGTTGGCCAGCCAGTTGAATTAAAGAATGCAGTGAAGGCATCTGAAATTCCTCTACCAGTGGGAAAGGTCACTTTAATTGATGTAACTAAATCTAGTGTCTCTCTGGCATGGGAAAAACCAGAGCATGATGGTGGTAGCAGGATTACAGGTTACTTAATTGAAATGCAGCCCAAAGGAACCGACAAATGGGGTGTAGCAACATCAACAAAGACATGTGATGGCATAGTTTCAGCACTAACAGCTGGTCAAGAATACAGTTTCCGTGTTATAGCATATAATGAAAAAGGAAAAAGTGACCCAACACCACTGGCCGCACCTGTTATTGCCAATGATTTGAATATTGAACCAAGTTTCAGATTGCTGTTCAATTCCTACAATGTCAAATCAGGGAAAGATCTCAAGATAGAAATAACTGTGATAGGCCGTCCTAAACCGAAAATTGAATGGATGAAGGATGGAGAGGCACTGAAACAAACTACAAGGGTGACTTACTCAAATACGCATGTCTCAACTATCCTTCAGATCAAGGAAGCAAACAAAGATGACCTTGGTAAATACACAGTTACTGCAACAAATAGTGCTGGTTCAACAACAGAAGAGATTGGAATCACAGTACTTGACAAACCTGGCCCCCCAATGGGCCCCATTAAAATTGATGAAGTAAGTAACGATTTTATTTCCATTTCATGGGAACCTCCTGAATTCACAGGTGGCTGTCAGGTAAAGAATTACATTGTTGAGAAACGTGACACAACTACTACAACCTGGCAGGTTGTGTCTGCATTAGTTGCTAGGACTGCTATCAAGATAACTAAACTGAAAACAGGATCAGAGTTTCAGTTCCGAGTGACTGCTGAGAACAGATATGGAAAGGGCCCTTCACTGGACTCACCATCAATTGTTGTACAATACCCCTACAAACTCCCAGGACCACCTGGCACCCCATTTCTCAAATCAGTATCAAGGGACCACATGGTTGTTGAATGGAACATACCAGTTAATGATGGTGGTGGTGCAATTATTGGTTACCACCTTGAAAGTAAAGAAAGAAATAGCGTTCTCTGGGTTAGACTGAACAGGATTCTTATTACTGATACCATCTTCAAAGTAAACAATCTTGAAGAAGGAAATGGATATGAATACAGAGTTTTTGCAGAAAATATTATTGGTGTTGGTAGAGCCAGCAAAGTTTCAGAATGTTATGTGGCTCGTGATCCATGTGATCCACCTGGCACACCTGAACCTGTTGTCATCGCTAAAAACCAAATCAAACTACAATGGACAAAACCAGAGTATGATGGTGGCAGCAAAGTCACTGGATATATTGTAGAAAAAAGGGATTTGCCTGAAGGTCGCTGGATGAAATCCAGCTTCACAAATGTTATTGAGACTGAGTTTACAGTCTCTGGATTAACACAAGATCAAAAGTATGAATTTAGAGTGATTGCAAGAAATGCAGCTGGTATTTTCAGTGAGCCATCTGAAAGCACTGGACCAATTACTGCAACAGATGAAGTTGAACCCCCTCGCGTTTCTATGGATCCACAGTACAAGGATGTTATAGTAATTAATGCTGGTGAAACTCTTGTCCTTGATGCTGATATTTATGGAAAACCAGTTCCTGATGTAACTTGGGCAAAACATGGAAAAGAAATTGAAAAAAATACGGCAAAGATGGAGGTGAAAACTACAGTAAAACACACCATGCTGATTGTTAAGGATTGCAATAGAAATGACAGTGGGAACTTTGAGCTTACCCTCAGTAATATTGGTGGAACAAAAACAATACCAATCACAGTGAAAGTTCTTGACAGACCAGGACCTCCATCAGGTCCACTCCAAGTGACTGATGTAACTGCAAACACATGTTGCTTATCCTGGAATGAACCTTTGCAATATGGGGGCATTAAATTTTCTCACTACATTATTGAAAAGAGAGAAACCAGTCGGCTGTCATGGACTCTAACAGAATCTAAAGTTCAAACCACCAGTTGTAAAGTGACTAATCTCCTGACTAGTGAAGAGTACATTTTCAGAGTTATGGCAGTTAATAAGTATGGTGTGAGTGAACCTCTTGAATCTGAGCCAGTGATAGCACGCAACCCATTCAAGCCACCAAGTGCACCATCTACTCCTGAAGCAAGTTCTATAGCAAAGGATTCCATGGTCCTAACATGGAATCAGCCAGAGCATGATGGTGGATCAGAAATTGAATGTTACCATCTTGAGAAACGTGACAAAGATAGCATTAGATGGATAAAATGTAATAGACAGAAATTGAATGAACAATATTTCAAAGTCACTGGACTTATAGAGGGGCACTTCTATGAGTTCAGAGTCTCTGCAGAAAACAAGGTTGGTAAAGGAGAGTCAAGTGAACCTTCATTGTTCTACAGAGCCTGTGATGCCACACATCCACCTGGCCCACCAAACCATCCCAAAGTGATGGATCACACAAGCACAACTGTATCTCTATCTTGGAGCAAACCTATGGATGATGGTGGTGCATATATAAAAGCATACTTGGTTGAAATGAAAGAAGCAGCACAGGAGGAATGGGTTATATGTACCCCAACAACTGGTATACAAGCAACACGCTATGTTGTTGAAAAACTAAAGGAAAATACTGAATACAACTTCCGTATATGTGCAATTAACTCTGAAGGAGTAGGAGAACCTGCCGACATTCATGGCTCTGTTGTTGCTGCAGAAAAAGTTGAAGCTCCAGAAATAGAACTAGATTCAGACCTAAGGAAAGTTGTCTCGGTGCGTGCAGGTGGAACACTTCGTCTTTTTGTCACAATCAGGGGTCGCCCTGTTCCTAATGTCAAATGGGAAAAGGAAGAAGGATCTCTGACTGAAAAGGCACAAGTTGAAACCACAAATTCTTATACCATTCTTACCATTGACAATGTCAATAGATTTGACAGTGGGAAATATGTTTTGACTCTGGAAAACAACAGTGGGTCAAAGTCTGCCTTTGTCAGCGTTAGAATACTGGACTCACCAAGTGCACCCCTTGATTTTGTAGTGAAAGACATCACGAGAGATTCAGTAACACTTCTGTGGCAGCAGCCATTAACTGATGGTGGAGCCAAAATAACTAACTACATAGTAGAGAAACGAGAATCTGTAAGAAAGGCATACACTGCAGTTACAAATAATTGCACACAGAATATGTTTGTAATTAGTGAGCTCCAAGAGGGAGGTATTTATTACTTCCGTGTACGGGCTGTAAATGAGCATGGCATTGGTTTGGCGGTAGAAACTAAGGATCCAGTAAAGGTTGCCCAAGCTCCTATGCCACCGGGTAAAGTTTCTGTTGTAGATGTAACACGAAACAGTGTAACTCTGTCATGGGAAAAGCCATCACATGATGGTGGTAGCAAAGTAATATGCTACAATGTAGAAACACAAACTAAAGGCAGTGATAAATGGAACGTGAGCACCACAACTAATGGACTGGAAGCAACAGTTACTGGTCTTACATCAGGTGAACAACACTCTTTCCGCATTATTGCTGTGAATGAAAAAGGAAAAAGTGAACCAAAAGAACTGGGAGTACCTGTGATTACAAAAGACATACAGATGGAGCCCACTGTTAACTTACTTTTCACTACTTATAGTGTGAATGCTGGAAAAGACCTTACAATTGAAGTTCCATTTAGAGGCAGACCTAAGCCTGCAATTTCTTGGAAGAAGGATGGTCTTCCTCTAAGGCAGACATCCTCAATAACTCTTTTAACATCTGAAGCCTCATCCAAAATTTCCTTCAAGGAAGCTACTAGGGATCATGTTGGAAAATATGAAATCACTTTAGCTAACACTGCTGGCACCAAATCAGTTGAAATTGGTGTTGTTGTCCTTGACAAACCTGACTCACCAACAGCACTGAAAGTAGTTACTGTTACTTCTGAAAGCATAACCTTATCTTGGAGTCCACCAGAGTATGATGGTGGATGCAACATCAACAACTATATTGTAGAGAAGAGGGACACTAACACAACTGTATGGGAGACTGTATCATCTGCAGTTGCTAGAACATCAATTAAAGTTTCTCGGTTGACACATGGTTCAGAATATCAGTTCCGTGTATATGCTGTGAATCGCTATGGAAAGGGACCTTTTGTTGAGTCCCCAGGCATTACTGCTCAGTATCAATTTAAGCTACCTGGTCCACCTGCTACACCACAGATTGCCCATGTAACTAAAGCATTCATGTTTGTTACATGGAATGAACCAGTAAATGATGGTGGAAGCCCAGTTCTAGGATATCACCTAGAGCGCAGGGAAAGAAGTAGTGTTCTTTGGATAAAGATGAACAGGAGACTGATCAAAGACACAGAATTCAAGGTTACAGGAATTGAAGAGGGCTTGTTTTATGAATATCGAGTTTATGCAGAAAACATTGCTGGTATTGGTAAATGCAGCAAAAGCAGTGAATTGGTGGCAGCAAGAGACCCTTGTGACCCTCCTGGTAAACCCACTGTCACAAACATCACTAAAACATCCATTTCCTTATTATGGACAAAGCCAGAGTATGATGGTGGAGCCAAAGTCACCGGTTACATTGTTGAAAGGAGGGAACTTCCCCAGGGTCGTTGGTTGAGGTGCAATTTCACCAATATCCAGGAAACATACTTTGATGTTACTGGCCTTACAGAAAACCAGCAATATGACTTCCATGTCATAGCAAAGAATTCAGCAGGTTTATTCAGTGATCCATCTGACTGCACAGGCCCTATAACAGCCAAAGATGATGTGGATCCACCACGGATAATGATGGATGTAAAGTTCAAAGATGTCATTGTGGTTAAAGCAGGAGATGCATTGAAAATATATGCTGATATTTCTGGACGCCCCATTCCAGTTGTTTCCTGGGCAAAAGATGGTAAAGAGATGGAGCCAAGGCCTAGAATTGAGATTTGTACAACAGACATCAACACCAGTTTAATTGTTAAAGATTGTGTCAGAAGTGACTCAGGACAGTATATCTTGATGTTAAAAAATCTGGCTGGAACAACATCATTCCCCATAAACTGCAAGATCCTTGATAAGCCAGGACCATCAGCTGGACCACTGGAAGTCACTGGCCTTACATCAGAAAAATGCACATTGAGTTGGGGACCCCCTCATGAAATAGGTGGTGCAGAAATCACTCATTATATTGTTGAGAAACGTGAAACAAGCCATTTGGCTTGGACACTGGTATACGGAGAGATGAAGGCAACAACTTGCAAAGTTACTAAACTTCTCAAAGGCAGTGAGTACACCTTCAGAGTTTTAGCTGTGAACAAATTTGGAATTGGTGAAGCCCTAGAAAGTGTCCCCATTAAGGTATTAGATCCATTCACGGTCCCATCTGCACCCACACGGGTGGAGGTTGCGAATGTGAGCAGCGAGGCAATGACAATCTGCTGGGAGAAACCTGCTTATGATGGAGGCAGTGAAATCACCAGCTACAACATAGAAAGGCGTGAGAAGTCTGGCATGCACTGGATACGAATCAACAAAAAGCCAGTGACTGATAGCACATTCAGAGCAACAAACCTCCGTCATGGATGTGACTATGAATACCGTATCATTGCTGAAAATGCTGCTGGTTTAAGTCTTCCAAGTGATCCATGCCCACTGACTAAAGCAGAGGACCCCCGGTTCCCACCATCGCCTCCCACTAAACCAAAGGTGGTTGATTCAACCAAAGACTCCATCAGTATTATTTGGAACAAGCCACTGTCAGATGGGGGAAGCCCTGTACTCGGATACAGGGTGGAATATAAGAAAACAGAGGACACAGACTGGATTGTAGCTGTCCCAAGCACAAGAAATACTGAGTTTACAGTTGGTGGTCTTTCACCTGGAGCAGAATATATGTTTAGTGTCAAGTCCATTAGTAAGATTGCTGTCAGTAATCCAAGTCTGGCCTCAGAGCCCCACATTGCAAAAGAGAGAGAAGAAGAGCCAGTGTTTGATGTGGACATTGAAATGCGCAAAACAATTCTTGTTAAACATGGCAACTCTTTTACCCTTACTGTGCCATTCAAGGGAAAACCAGTCCCAAGTGTTCTGTGGGAAAAAGAAGTTATTAATCTGAAGGAGAGAGCAAGCATTGACACAAGTGATACGTGCACAAAACTTACAATAGAAAATGCCACAAGATACGACTCTGGAAAATATACTGTAACGCTGCAGAATCCAATTGGAACTGCTGCTTTGACACTTGCTGTCAAAGTACTTGACTCTCCTGGGCCACCATCACAAATTAAAATCACAGATGTCACAAAAGATTCAGTAACAGTAACATGGGAAGCACCAGAAAATGATGGCGGTGACCCAGTTAAAAACTACCATGTAGAGAAGCGTGAGGCAAGCAAAAAGGCATGGGTGAGTGTGACAAACAACTGCCATACTCTGACCTACAAAGCAGAAGACTTACAAGAGGGAGCCATCTATTACTTCAGAATAATTGGTGAAAATGAATTTGGAATTGGTGTTCCCTTGGAAACCAAAGATGGGACGAGGATTACAGGTCAGTGTTTGCATTTAATCTACGTAATAAATACCTGGGGAGTGTTCTTCGTATTTGGATTTAACTATTGACGATTTGACCACATTGCATATTTCTTGATTCTACAGAACTGCAGTTGGACCTATCCATAAGCTCAAACCTACTCAGGAGCAGGTTTATCCAGTGTAAACAAGATTAGATCCAGATTTAAACTGAGGTGTCCTCTCAGAAATCATAGCCGCGCCATTCATACTAAGGTTTTTTTAAAATCTAACTTTATTGCATAATAGTGCAATACAAATACCAAAAGCCAAATAAGAAAAAATTAAATAATACAGTATATGGCAACCATCGACAAAACACTAGTCTTTGTATGAAATAAAATAGTTATCGAAATGGATGGTTTTAACAGCCGTAGCATGAAGCCTTAGGAAAGCGAGGTATAGTCCATGTACTGTAGTTATGAAGGTTTCACAACATTGAATTTAAAATTATGTATATAGTATTTGGCAAATAAGAAGCACATTCCAAATTGAATCCATATTCCACAATCATCAAAGAACATAAGAACATAAGATTCTTTAGAGTATCCGGACAAATTACTTTGTGAATTATTGGTTCATTGAGAGGGAATAATATACATTGGCAATTTGCTGGTTCCGTATAGTACAAGCTAAATTTGCCAAAGTCATCTCAATAGGAGATGACCACTGTGGCATCTTGCGAGTGGCTATGAGGATAACCCCCTGACATGTCTTTAAAAATGGGGTGACAGGCAATTTGCTAGATAGTTACTTCTTAAGCTGGAGTGAAGTCTGGCACAACTGGCCCTCCGCAGTTTTTTAAGGTTAGCCTTCTTTCTATTTGAGTTTAAAAGGGAAGAAAATTAATTGACCTGTAGCTAATATAAATTTAGCTTAAACGTAATACGAGCCAGTTTGAAAAATATTTTTGTGTTTTACTTCAACCTGTTCCCAGGTTCCTCAAGTGCTGATACTTGCTCTGAATATGATGGGCTGAATAATTCATATACACTGTGAAAAGGTTGCGATAGTAAGCAATTAAAAAAGACACACATTTAATTTTCAGCTACTTTTTGCCAGCTGTCTTCTCTTAGAAAGGCGGCAACAAAGGGCTACGAGAATGATTCCTGGTCTTAGAGGAATATCTTATCAGGAGAGGTTAGCTGAGCTAAATCTGTTTAGCCTTGAGCAAAGGACACTAATGGGGGACATGATCCAAGATTCTAACGGGTCTGGATGCTGTTCAGCCAAATGGCTATTTCAGTATTAGTTTAAATACTAGAACTCGTGGCCA
>JABFEA020000001.1:54220959-54256549 GCA_019775915.2 Cyphomyrus plagiostoma | reverse complement strand
GAATCCTTGGGTTCCTTTAAATCAGAGCTAGATAAGATTTTAACAACTCTGAGCTATTAGTTAAGTTCTCCCCATGTTAGCTTGATGGGCCGAATGGCCTCCTCTCGTTTGTACAGTTCTTATGTTCTTATGTTCTTAAGGGCGAATGTGTACTTGCATCCCTGCTTATAGCTACTTTACTAACTGTGAGTATAGGGCACCAAAAACCTAATGTTACTCCAAAAATAGGCTCTTGGAGCCAAAGTCAGGGCAAGTCTCTATCAGCCTCAGTGGCCTAATGGGTAAGGCATTGACTTCCTAAGCGATTGTCGGTTTGAGTCCCATCTGTGTGATCAGAAGGTTCCTAGTTTGAATCTCATGCCTAGCAAGCCAATGCTGCCATTGGGGCCCCTGCAAAATCCCCAATTGTTCCAGAGGCACAGTATGCGGGTGACCCTATGCTCTGACCTCCAAACTTACGCTCACCTGTACAAGTGTGTCATGGAGAGAAAGACAGGATTGTTGTTTGTCTAAAGCAGGGCTATTCAAATCAAGGGCTGAATGCTGCTGATTTCCAGCCTTTCTTTACCTGTTACGTGTGAAGCCTCTGTGGCCAATCAGAATCAGTAAATATTAAACTGACTACTTGGGAAAACTGAAAACATGGCCTATCACTACTGTATTAAACCAGAGGCGCTCTTAGGGTCGATGTGCATGGAAACTGAGCATCATGCTACGAACCTCATCTGAAACATCTGCTAATTCCACTCGTGTTGCTGTGTACCAATATATATCAGTCAAAACACATTCCATCATTTTCCAGCCCTGAGCAGTGTTACAGGGAACCTGGATGTTATCTAATACAGCAGGGGGTGGCAGGCTGAGGTACACCCTGGACAGGGTACTGGCTCACACACAAGCAGGACAGGCAATTTAGACACATGGATTAGGCTGACTGCATGTCTTTGAACTGTGGGAGGAGAGATGCATGAGACTGACAGGATTTATCAGAGGCAGGATTTAAACCCACCAAGCCACCATGCTGTTGGACAGCAACTAAAAATATTAAAAACTTCTGAGAATAACATAGTTAATGGATTAATACCATTCTGTGATTTTTTAATGAGATGGTTATAGGTGAGAGAGCGTTACTCCTGTTTGATGTGACAAAGCACTTCCCTCAACCAATTAGTGAAACAGGGGTGTTCTTATAAAGGGCTACGAGAATGATTCCTGGTCTTAGAGGAATGTCTTATGAGGAGAGAATAGCTGAGCTGAATCTGTTTAGCCTTGAGCAAAGGAGACTAAGGGGGGGACTTGATCCAGGTACTGTCTATAAGATTCTAATGGGTCTGGATGCTGTTCAGCCAAATGGCTATTTAGTATTAGTTTAAATACTAGAACTTGTGGCCATAAGTGGAAATTAGTGGGAGAACATTTTAAAACAAGTTTGAGGAAGCACTTCTTTACACAGCGTGTAGTTAGAGTATGGAATAGTCTTTTGCCTAGTGTAGTGGAAAGCTAAAACCCTGGGTTCTTTTAAATCAGAGCTAGATACGATTTTAACAACTCTCAGCTGTTAGTTAAGTTCTCCCCTAAACGAGCTTGATGGGCCGAATGGCCCCCTCTCGTTTGTAAATTTCTTATGTTCTTATGGTCTTGCTTTGACTGCTTTTACTATATTGCATTCTATACATATTGTTTTCCTGAATTTCCTCATATCCCTCTAGCAAAATTTCTTGCTCTGTTGGGGGTGAAGAATTGCACCCTCGCTTTCACCAATTTAGACAACCAATCATAAACTTGTCCATCATGGTTGCACATGTTTATATGCACTATATGGTCAAAAGTATTGAGGCACCTGATCATTACACCTAGAGGAGTGACTTAATGTTAAAAATCTTAATGACTTTATTATTTTATGTGGTTTGCCACTTTGTCCCTAAATGCTTCTGTTGTCCCTAAATTCTTCCACTTTGCAAAAATACCACTTATCATTAACAATGGAGCCGGGAAGAAATTTCATGAACTGCTTGAATTCACTGAACTCTTCAGAACAAGTAATTCTTTGAGAAATGTTTCTAAACCTGACTGCAGGTCTTGGTACTTGATGTTATATACTTGTGGCAATGGGTCTGAATGAAACATCTGAATTCAATGATTAAGAGGTGTGTTACAAAATTTTTGTCAATATACTTTAGCATATGTAGCCTAGTCAGTGACCACTGGAGCATGCAGATTTTCTAATCCAATTCTTTCATGGCTTTGAAGAACCAAAATAGCCTGATGCACGTAATACCCAGGATAAGTCCTCTGATTTTGGATGTGTTAAGTGACGTACGGAGAACACCCCCTGCTTCAGTTTTTTAGTGATCTCTATTTCGTATTTTTCAAAATTTGTAAAATGTGTTGTTTTATACCCACAGAAAAACCAAGTGCACCAGCAAGACTTGGAGTAACTACAGTAACAAAAGATAGTGTTTCATTATCTTGGAGTAGACCAGAGCATGATGGAGGCAGCAGGATTACTGGCTATGTTATTGAGGCTATTGAAAAAGGACAGAAGAAGTGGGTCAAGTGTGCTGTGGTTAAAGCTAATCTTCACGTTATTCGTGGACTGAGGGAGAATGTTGAGTATTTCTTCAGAGTCTGTGCAGAAAACCATGCTGGGCTAAGTGAACCCAAAGAGATGATTGTGCCTGTGCTTATAAAAGACCAGCTTGGTAAGGTTGCATTTTACACATAATTTTAGTTTGACATTATTATAGTTAATTTTAGTATATATAATAAGTAATTTGATTGTCACTTATGCTTAAAATGGTTTCTTTGGCCTCTTTATTTATCTGTTTATTTGTTTATTAATTACAGAAGCCCCAGAGTTCAATATGGAGAACTTTCCTCGCAATACAGTCTATGTCAGAGCAGGAGCTAACCTCAATTTTGAAATACCTTTCACTGGTAAACCTCTGCCAAAGGTTACTATTTCTAAAGAAAATACTGCTTTGAAATCCATTAAAAGGTTTAAATACGAAGTCACTCCTGATGGTCTGGTGATGAACCTTGAGGAATGTGTCGCTGGTGATGCTGGCAAGTATGAGATTACTGCCTCCAACACAAGCGGAGTGACCAAGACTTTTATGAACATTCTGGTTTTGGATAGGCCTGGTCCTCCGATTGGACCTATCAAAATCGGGGAGGTCACTGAGCACAGTGTGAGCCTTACATGGCTTCCCCCCATGTATAGTGGTGGCAGTCCTGTCACAAATTACATCATACTTAAGCGTGAGACAAGCACTCCTACCTGGACAGAGGTGTCCTCTACAGCTGCGAGAAGCGCAATAAAGGTGACAAAATTAACCAAAGGGGATGAATACCAATTCAGAATCAAAGCAGAAAACCGCTTTGGCATCAGTGATCACATTGACTCTGTGAGTGTGACAGTAAAGCTCCCATACAGTAAGTATATTGATACTTGAAAAACTCACTGTGTTGTACTTCATACACTACAAATATCCCTATAAGCATTAAATGCAGCCATAAATGCATCATTAGTATCCCTATAAATAAAAGCTCAAATGCATTGTTCTTACTTTCAGCAATTCCTGGGCCTCCTTCAACACCATGGGTCAGTTTTGTCTCCAAGGAGAGCCTCACTGTCTGCTGGCATGAACCTGTCTCTGACGGAGGAAACCATGTCTTCGGTTACCATTTACAGATGAAAGAAAGATCTAGTGCTCTGTGGCAGAAGATTAATAAAGTTTCCATTAATGCCACACAATATAAAGTAACAAACATATCCCCTGGCCATATCTATGAGTTTAGAGTGGCTGCAGAAAATGCTGCTGGAATAGGTAAAATTAGTAAAACTTCAGAGGAAGTTCTAGCAATCGATGCTTGCGGTAAGTAAATTTATGTTATATTTGGTAACAATATATTATTGTTGATTATACAATTGTTTTAGCTTTTCAAAATTAAATGTTACATAAATGCTGCTTTTCAGAACCTCCAGCTAATCTGCGTATCTCTGAAACAACAAAGAACACCGTCACACTTGTGTGGCAGAAGCCTCATTATGATGGTGGAAGCAAGATTATTGGATATGTTGTTGAGCGGAGAGAATCTCCAAAAGGCAGATGGACAAAGGCTAATTTTTCTAATGTCATTGAAACAAATTTCATTGTATCTGGCTTAACTCAGGATGAGTCATATGAATTCAGAGTGTTTGCAAGGAATGCAGTTGGTTCTCTCAGCAACCCATCTCTGATTGCAGGACCAGTTAAATGTGTTGATGTACAGGGTAAGTTTTTGTCCCTCTTTAGGTAGAGGATATCAGACATTTGGTGTTTTGCTAACCTTATTCATTAATTTCCAATCCAGGAGCTCCTGAGATCGACCTTCCTCCAGAGTATCTGGACGTGGTGAAGTACAGGGCTGGAAAAGTGGTCAAGATTCATGTTGGAATTATTGCCAAACCACTCCCGACAATCGAGTGGTACAAAGATGGTAAGGAATTGGTGTCAAGTGCTCAAGTGTCCATTGAGAGCAGTACAGACGCCTCAGGATTTCTCATCAAAGATGCCAGCCGCCACCATACCGGATTGTATGAAATCAAGATCAAGAATCCATTGGGCTCAGCTTCTGCATCCATCAGATTACAAATTCTAGGTATGCATCTTTAGTTAATTGTACTATGGCAACATTATGAAATTAATTTCAGAAATATAAGAACATAGTTTTTATTTGGACAATATTTCTTTTTATTTTTTTATCAGATGTACCTGGTTCCCCAGCTGGAAATATTGAATTTAAGTCTGTCACAGAAGACAAGATTACCATATCTTGGGAGCCTCCCACTGTAGATGGTGGTGCAAAGGTCACCCACTACATTGTGGAAAAACGAGAGACAAGCAGAGTTGCATGGTCAGTGATATCTGAAGAGATGGAAGAACACACTGTATCAGTTGAGAAATTGGTCAGGGGTAATGAGTATGTATTCCGAGTAAGAGCTGTCAACAAGTTTGGAGTTGGAGAACCTTTGGAATCTGAGCCTGTTATTGCCAAGAATGCATTTGGTGAGAATAATAGAATAAATCAATGTAACAATAGTATTACTCATTCAAATTTTGGTGAAAACTAGCATTTAAATATGTTTGCTTTGTTATCTCAGTTACTCCTGGACAACCAGGTACACCAGAAGTAACTGCAATTACCAGATCAACCATGACCGTGGTCTGGGACAAACCAGGCGTGGATGGTGGCAGTCCAGTCATTGGATACTGCCTGGAGAAACGTAACAAGAAGAGTTTACGGTGGCAAAAGGTCTTCAGAGATCCTGTTTCTGGCACCACACAAAAAATTCACAACCTAACAGAAGGAAATGAGTATCAGTATCGTGTCTATGCAATTAACAAGGCTGGAGAGGGTCCATTTTCTACTGCCTCTGACTTTTACAAAGCAGCTGATCCAGTTGGTAAGAATGCTGTAGTATTTTACACAGAATTGCAATGTAAGATGGTGATATTTGCTTTATTGTAAGTACCTTGTATGTTTGTAATATCTCCCCCCCCCAGACCCACCAGATGAACCAACTAAGCTAAAAGTGATTGACTCAACTAAAACATCAATCACCCTCAGTTGGGCAAAACCAGAATACGACGGAGGCAGTGAGATCATCAGTTATGTTGTTGAAAAAAGAGTAGCTGAAGAAACAGAATGGGTTGTGGTCAGCACTAAGGGTGAAGTGAGAACAACAGAGTATGTAGTGTCACAGCTTAAGCCTGATGTGGATTACTACTTCCGTGTATCAGCTATTAACTGCGCTGGATGTGGGCAGCCAATTGAGATGATTGAGCCTGTTCAAGCTAAAGATGTTCTTGGTAATTATAAATAAATGTGTGTATGTATATACATGTATATATTTATGCATGTATGTATATACAAATATATGTTTGTGTATGTGTTTGTGTGTGTGTCCTCCAAATGTCCCCACAATGTGATAAATAACCGTTTTTTTACCTTATGGGGACCAGTTTCCAGGTCCCCATATGGGAAAACTCTATTTTATAAAAAATCCATAAACAAATTCAAAAAATTAGTATTTTTGTTTGGTTACTGGTTTTGTTATGGTTAGGGCTGGGTAGGGGGTCAAAGTTTCGTGGTCAGCATTAGAATTTTTTCCAAAGAAATGAGTGGTCCCCAAAAAGATATGATTACACAGCTGTGTGTGTATATGTGTGTGCATACAACTCTAGAAGAAATTAAGATATCAGTCTATATTTTTTTTTTAAATCTGCATTTTTGGATTATTCCTGGTTCTGCTGGAAGAATGTTACACTGTGAGGAAGGCTGCTTTCAGGCTCAAAGTTTCTAAGACAGCAGTACTCAAGAACAAGGTGAAGCAATAACTAAAAACCAGCCAGGTAGAGGGCAAATGCACCTTTCTAATGCAAGAGATGACCATCAACTTATTCGGCATTGCCTCATAAGTCGGAGGATTTAAGTGACCTCAAGTGAGCTTCAAAAGCAATGGGAATCATTAAGTGGTATGAAGTGCACTGCTAGGACAATTCATAACAGGCTCCTAGAAGCAGGAATGACCCATAGAGCAAAGAAGAAGCACTTCATCAGTAAGAAGCAGGGAAGAACCAGTCTGGATTTTGTGTAAAAAAAATCAATATGTTTTACACAACCACATAACCATAAATTGGGAAATGAGAGAAAGTGAAAATTTAACTGTGAATGCTATGATGAAACTTGGATATTTTTCAGGTCACCATTTGGATAGCCTCAGTTTTATATAAAAAAAACATGTGTATGTAATCAAAAATATAAAAAATGCCAAAAGTCTTGTTTTCTGATTGGTTACTTATGGTTAAGGGTACAGCTGAGTAGGGGTTAAGAATGTTGTGATTAGGATTGGAGTTTTCCCCATAGAAATTAATGGAAGGTCCCCATTTAGATAGGTATGGAAACGTGTGTGTGTGTGTGTGTGTGTGTGTGTGTGTGTGTGTGTGTGTGTGTTTGTGTAATACAGTCATTTCGCAAAGTGTTCACCTATATTGTTTTTTCTTATCCTGCAGAGGAAGCTCAGATAGACCAAGATATTGCTATGAGGACACAATACACGGTGAAGGCAGGAACAAATGTGGAAATCTTGGTTCCACTAAAGGGTAGACCTGTACCAAGTGTCATCTGGAAAAAAGAAGAAGAGAACATCGACAGTGATCCAAAATATGACATACATAACACAGAATCTTCAACACTGCTTGTCATTAACCAGGTCACTCGCAATGACACTGGCAAATATATCCTCCACATTAATAATGGTGTAGGCGAGCCTAAAACAGTAACCGTGTCTGTTAAAGTGCTTGACACTCCATCTGCTTGCCAGAAACTGGTGCTGAAAGATGTTACTCGTGGCAAAGTAACTCTTAGCTGGGAACCCCCTCTCCTTGATGGAGGTGCACTAATTACTAATTATGTCATTGAAAAGAGAGACTCAACCAAGCGATCATTCTCAAGTCTAGCTAAGTGTACAACTACTGTATATGAAATTGATGAACTCTCTGAGAAGTCCTCCTACTTCTTTCGTGTCCTAGCTGAGAATGAAAATGGCATTGGTGATCCATGTAGTACTACAGAGCCAGTAAAGGCCACTGAGACTCCAGGACCAGTGAAAGATATCTCAATGAAAGACTCAACAAAAACCTCAGTAACATTGCAGTGGAAGAAGCCTGATTATGATGGTGGCAGCATTATAACTGATTATATCATTGAGAAAAGACTCCAGAGCGAAGAAGCATGGGAATTTGCAGGGACCAGCAAGCATTGTGAATATGAGATTAAAAAACTCAAAGAACTAACAGTCATGCAATTCCGAGTATGTTCCAAGAATGAAAAGGGACAGAGTGACTTTAGAGAGTCTGAGAGTATCGTAGTTAAAGACTATATCATTCCTCCTGAGGCTGACCTATCAGAATATCCAGAGGGTGAACTCAGAGTGCGAATTGGACACAAAGTGCATATTGAACTTTCATACATAGGTAAGCCAAGGCCTTCTACTGAGTGGCTAAAAGACAACCTTCCTTTAAAGGAGAGTGACCAAATTCGCTTTAAGAAAACAGAAAATAAGGTGACCCTTATGATCAAGGATGTCAAAAAAGACGATGGAGGAAAATATACACTTATCCTTGATAATAAAGTCAACCGGAAATCATTCCATATCCATCTTATTGCTCTTGGACCTCCTTCCAAACCTATTGGCCCAATCCAATTTGATGAGATTAGAGCTGAAAGCATAATAATATCTTGGAATGAACCTAATGACAATGGAGGTGGAGAAATCACCTGCTACAGTGTGGAGAAACGTGACACTTCCCAGGATACCTGGAAGATGGTTTGTTCAGCTGTGGATGGAACTATATTTAAAGTGCCTAACTTAATTAAAGGAACGGGATATCTGTTTAGGGTATGTGCAGAAAACAGATATGGCATGAGCGAGCCTCTAGTGTCACATAATGTGCTTGCAAAACATGAGTTCAGACCACCCGGCCCCCCAGGAAGGCCATTGGTATACAACGTTACTAATGATGGCATGACAATTCAGTGGGACAAACCTGTTTATGATGGTGGCTCACCAATCATTGGCTTCCATGTTGAGAGGAAGGAGAGAAACAGTGTTATGTGGCAAAAAGTAAACACTGTCATAATAACTGAAAGAAACTACAGAATCATTGGCCTTCTTGAAGGACTGGAGTATCAGTTCAGAGTCTATGCACAGAATGACTCTGGATGTAGTCGAGTGAGTGAAGCCAGCAAGTATACCACGGCAGTTTCTCCAGTCGGTAAGTTTATATATCATAGGCCTTATATTTCAAGGCCTTAGCACTATATGCATAAATCTTTAAGGCCTTTTAACATAAAAAAGTATTTCTCTCTCAACTATGATGATTTATTGACTGAAAAGTTATTGTGATTTTCTTTTGTTTATATATACTTATTAAAACATAAACTGTTTTTGGTATTGCTAATTAAGCTTTAAATAACGCTATACATTTCATGTAAATGCAAGGTCATACAACCAATAACCACTCATAATGCATAAGTTTTCATGTGAACATTTGTGATAATGACTACTTTTTTCCCCACTCTAGATATACCAGGCACACCAGATTATACTGATATAACAAGTGAATCTGTGACACTAAAATGGGACGCACCTAAGCACGATGGAGGCAGCAAAATTGTGGCCTACAACGTGGAAAAACGCCAAGGAGATGGCCGTTGGCTGAAGTGCAACTTCTCTGATGTCCATGAATGTTACTTCACAGTGACAGGTCTTGCTTGTGGCGAGCGATATGAATTCCGAGTCACAGCAAGAAATGCTGTTGGCACTGTCAGTCCACCTTCCCAGTCTTCTGGCTACATTCTAGTCAGAGATGAAAATGGTATGTATATTTACTGGTAATATGTACACACCAACACACACACACACACACACACACACACACAGTACAGTAAAGTCAGGACACACTAAGCCACCTTCAAAGGAGAAATATATAACATTACATCACATAACCTGGCCACCTTACCTAGACATGCTAGAAATAGTCTAGAAGTGATTTGAACTGGTAACCTTCTGAGTCCCAACCCACAGAAGTACCCCTAGCCCCCAACAAGAAGTTATAGTTATTTTTTGTTTAATACTATATTGATCAATACATAATTCATATATGTTATTTTATTATATTTATGTCTTTATAATTATTATAAAATCTAGAGGATTGTAGAAATAAACCACTCAAAGGGTAGGTGTGTCCAAACTTTTGACTGGTACTATATATTCTGTGTGTGTGTGTGGGGTCCAAATGTCCCCACAACGTGATGAATAGCTATTTTTTACCTTATACGGACCAGTTTCCTGGGAAAACTGACTGCAATGATAAAACTAAAAATGCAAAAACTTGTATTTTGTTTGGTTACTTATGGTTATATGGTTAGGACTGGGTAGGGGTAAACGTTGTCATAGTTAGCATTAGCATTTTTCCCATAGAAATGAATGAGTGGTCCCTAATGATATGATTGCACTGTGGTTGTGTGCGTGTGTGTAGATGTACACACACACCATTTATTTCAGAATTATAATATACCAAACTCTTTTTTTTAGTTCCTCCAAACATTGAATTTGGCAAGGACCTCTTTGAGGGTCTCACAGTCAAAGCAGGGGAAAGCATCAGACTTAAAGTTTCAGTTACTGGAAGGCCAGTGCCTAAAGTAACATGGTTTAAGGATGAAACAGAAATCGACAAAAGGATGATGATTGAAATTACAACAATTTCTGGATCAAGCACTCTTTTCATCAGAGATGGTGACCGTAGTCATCGTGGTATATACATGGTGGAAGCTACAAATAGCTCTGGAACTAAGAAGGAGAAGATTAATGTCCAAGTTCTAGGTTTGTATTTTAAAAATATTGTGATTTATTATATGTTCTATTATATCATATTATAACTACTATAATATAACTTAAGTGTGAAGAAAATGATGTTTATGTCTATTCATTTTTTCAATCAGATAAACCTGGTGAGCCTTCAGGGCCTATTACCTTCACAAACATCTCAGAAGGAAAAGCAACCCTGTCTTGGAGTCCCCCTGAAAATGATGGCTGCTCCCCCATCACACATTACATCATTGAGAAACGGGAAACTTCCAAAATCTCCTGGACTCTCGTAACAGACCAGTGTGATACCTGCTCATACAATGCTACAAAGCTGCTCAAAACCAATGAATATCAGTTCCGTGTTTCTGCCGTCAACAAGTTCGGTGCAAGCAGGCCATTGGAATCTAACCCAATCATAGCCCAAATGCAGTATAGTAAGTCCAGCTTGTTAATTTAAGTTTAATGATAAGTATTACACATACATTTAAACCACATTCAATAAACATGTATGTATTTCTCTTACAGCTGTTCCTGATGCTCCTGGCACACCTGATTCAACCGGTATTACAGGTGACAGCATTACATTGTCCTGGGAACCACCAGGCTCTGATGGAGGAAGTGCAATTCAATACTACATTTTAGAAAAACGTGAGAAGAAGACTTTGCGCTGGATAAAGGTTTTGTCAAGGAGGCCTATCACCGAGCCGGCCCATAGAGTGACAAATCTTACAGAAGGTCATGAGTATGAATTCCGGGTAATGGCCATAAATGATGCTGGAATCAGTACACCAAGCAATACATCAGTTCTTATAAAATGCTCTGAACCAACGACCGTGCCCACCCTTCCATCTGTGGTAAATGTGACAGATTCTACAAACACATCTGTCAGTTTAGAATGGACAAAACCTGCATCTGATGGTGGTATGGAGATTCTCGGATACACTATTGAGAAGTGTAAAGCAACCTCAAAAGAATGGGAAAAAGTAAACACTGAATATTGTACCACGAATAGGTACACTGTAACAGATCTGGCAAGTGGTGAAGAGTACAAATTCCGTGTCTTTGCTGTAAATAAAGCAGGGAAGGGAGAAGCCCGGGAGATTTTGGAACCTGTACAGGTTGTGGACAGGCTTTCAGCTCCAGAGTTTGAAATTGATGCAAGTTTCAAACAGACACATGTTGTGAAGAATGGTGGTACTGTCCATCTGCATATTGCTTTCAAAGGTAGACCTGTCCCTATAGCTACATGGAAGAAGGTACAAGGAGAACTTAGTGTAATGGCTGATGTTAGCACCATAGAGAATTATACTACCTTGACGATTGACAATTGTAATAGAGATGATTCTGGACAGTACACGCTCACTCTTGAGAACAGTGGTGGCAGCAAGTGTACAACATTTATAGTAAAAGTGCTAGACTCACCTGGGCAACCTGGACCACTCTCTTTCATGGATGTCACAAGAGGAGCTATGACCCTAAAATGGGATGCCCCAAGTAATGACGGAGGAGCTCGAATTCATCACTACATTGTTGAGAAACGTGAGGCTAGCCGACGTTGTTGGCAGGAAGTTGGAAAGTCCTCTGTTCAAATGTTAAGAGTTACTGATTTGTTAGAAGGTGTTCCATACTTCTTCAGAGTCTTTGCAGAAAATCAGAATGGGCAAGGTGAAGCATTTGAAACTGTTGATCCAGTCGTTGCCACAGCAGAACCTGCTCCACCAAAGAGACTGGACATTGTGGACACAACAGATTCCACTGCTACCCTTGCTTGGTTGAAACCTGAGCATGATGGTGGAAGTCGTATCATTGGCTATATTATTGAAACCAAAGCAAAGGGCACCAATAATTGGGTTGTTGGTGGTCACACTAATTCTCTAAGCATGGTCATTGAGGGCCTTTCCGAAAACACAGAATATGAATTCCGCGTCAAAGCCAAGAATGATGCTGGCTTCAGTGAACCAAGAGAAGCACTTGCATCTGTCATCATTAAAGAACCTCGTATTGAGCCAACTGCAGATCTCAGTGGTATTACTGAGCAACTTATTACATGCAAATCAGGAACTACTTTCACTATTGATGTTCCTATTAGTGGGAGGCCAGTGCCTAAGGTGACTTGGAAGCTTGAAGAAATGAGACTTAAGGAGACGGACCGAGTTTCACTTAAAACCACAAAAGACAGGACCACCTTGATAGTCAAGGAGTGCATGAGGGGTGATGGAGGCAAATATTTCCTTAACCTTGAAAATATCGCTGGATCCAAAACCTTTACAGTCACCGTCAATGTTATTGGCAGACCAAGTGCACCCACAGGACCCATTCAGGTCACATCAATCACATCAGAGTCCTGTGTGTTGACTTGGGAACCACCTGAAGATGATGGTGGCACTGATATCACCAATTACATCATAGAAAAACGTGAATCTGGCTCAACTGCCTGGCAGCTTGTGAATTCTAGTGTGAAACGCACAAAATTACAGGTCTCCCGTCTGACTAAATACATGCAGTATACTTTCCGTATCTCAGCTGAAAACAGATTTGGTGTAAGCAAGCCCACTGAATCTGAGACTATTATTGCTGAGCATCCCTTCGGTGAGTGTAACTTCATGATGCAAAAATATTAATTTGTATTCTTTGTGGTGATTTGCAAATAGCATAACTGGAATATATTTAAAGTGAAATGTGATTTGAATTGTTGCTTCTTTATTTTTATTAAAGTTCCTCCAGGTGCCCCCACACGGCCTGAAGTTTTTTCTGTAAGCGCAAACTCCATGAGTATTCGCTGGGAGGAGCCATATCATGATGGTGGCAGTAAGGTGAATGGTTACTGGATTGAAAAGAAGGAACGCAACACAATTCTTTGGGTCAAAGAAAACAAGGTCCCATGTTTTGAGTGCTACTACAAAGTGACTGAACTTTCTGAAGGCCTTGAGTACCAGTTCAGAGTTTATGCAATGAACGCTGCAGGCCTAAGCAAGCCAAGCGAAGCCTCCAAGAGAACGGTGGCTCAGAACCCAGTTGGTGAGTAGGCAGTTCCTTTGAGGTAGTAACTTCATGTTCAGTGCCTGTTTAAAAGAAATTAAATATATGTTTATATGTCTCTCATACTCAGATCCACCTGGCAAACCAGAAGTGACTAATGTCACGAGATCCACTGTATCCATTAAGTGGACTGCACCCTTAAATGATGGCGGCAGTCCGATAGTGGGCTATATTGTAGAGCGCAAACCATACACCAGTACAGGTGAGGGTCGCTGGCTTAAGTGCAACTACACAAACATTACAGAGATGAACTTCACCGTGACAGCTCTGGGTGAGGGAGAAGTCTATGAGTTCCGGGTGATTGCAAAGAATACATCTGGAGTTCACAGCCTGCCCTCTCTTTCTACTGGCTCTGTGCAGTGCAAGGCAGAATACAGTAAGATACATGGGACCTTTTACACTTGACATGTTTTCCTATACAAAGCAATAATTAAACAACAGATTCAATATTTTTTCTTTTCTTTAGGTCCACCTACAGCTGAACTTGACAGCAAACTTCTTGCAGAAACAGTTACTGTTAGAGCAGGGTCAGACCTTGTACTTGATGCTGCTGTTGGTGGCAAACCTGACCCCAAGGTCTTCTGGGCTAAAGGAGATAAAGAACTAGAGCTTTGTGAGAAGTACTTCTTACAGTACACTAACACACGTGCTATGGCTATCATTAAGTTCTGTGACAGAAACGATTCTGGAATTTACAACCTGACAGTAAAGAATGCCAGTGGTGTCAAGACTGCAACAGTGAAAGTTAAAGTCCTGGGTAAGTGTCCAAGTGTTCAGGAAGCCTACTGTGGACTGGAAAATGGCTGAAATGAACTTTTATTTTGAATATTGTTGTTTGTATTTAATTCCAACATCATCACATTTGTAGATTCACCTGGACCTTGCGAAGACAAGATCACTATTAGTGACATTTCTGAGCAAAAATGCACTTTGTCTTGGAAGAAACCATTGCAGGATGGTGGAGACGAGATCTCACATTACATTGTTGAGAGACGTGACACCAACCGTCTGAACTGGGTTATAATGGAACCTGAGTGTAAGAGCCTATCTTGTGTCGTCTCCAAGATGATAAAGAATCATGAATACCTCTTCCGAGTTAGAGGTGTAAACAAGTATGGCTCTGGCATACCACTGCAGTCTGAATCTGTTGTTGCCAGAAATACATTCAGTAAGTCTGCTTTTTTAAATTGATTATATTGCATGTATTATATTGCTTAAATATTACAAAGACATCACATTATAGTGAGCCAGAACAAGCTCTTCACTAATGGATCTAATTATCAATGTGCAAAGCATAAAATGTTGGATCAAACTGTATGGTAAGCAGTTACGTATTTGTATAATATAAATGTTGTTTTTGATGGACTGCTAAACGAACGTTCTTTCTTATTTTACAGCTGTGCCATCCCCTCCAGGCGCACCAGAAATTATAGCCATAGGAAAGGATTTTGCCACTATTGAGTGGCTGAAGCCTGAGAACAATGGTGGCAGTGAGATAACCAATTACTTAATAGAGAAACATGAAAGGAAGGCCATCAGATGGACAAAGGTCAACAGAGATTTCACTATAAGTGGTACCTCATTCAAAGTCACTGGTCTTCAGACTGGTGGCATTTACCAGTTCCGTGTTATGGCCATTAATGAAGCTGGAGACAGTGAACCCAGTGAAGTGTCCCTCTACGCTGTGTGCAGGGAGACGACCTGTAAGTGGTGACGCCCAAAAAACACCCAAGGCAGATTAACCCAAATGTAAAATAGTCATATGGATATCAAATGTATAAATCACTGCATGAAATGCACACAAATGTAATGACTTGATTGTATTTCTCTTCAAGTTGTGCCAGCTCCTCCCTCAATCCCAAGAGTGACGGACACAACAAAGGACAGCGTCAGCCTGGCTTGGACAAGGCCAACAGAAGATGGTGGTGCAGATGTGATAGGTTATGTGCTTGAAATGCAAGAAGTAGGAGCAGAGCAGTGGAGTAAAGCTCATGAAAAAATACTGAGGGAGCCAGAATACACTGTTATAGGTCTTGCCAGCTGTAAGAAATATGTCTTCAGAGTGGCCGCAATTAATGTCAATGGTACTGGGGATTTCAGTGATCCCTGCAGTGAAACAGAGCCTGTGGAGAGACTCGGTGAGAGAAATCATAACCCTTTTGTGACAGTACTTAGTTAGATGCTTGATATTAACTAGGCATTCACGGCTTAATAAAACTAATTTTACACATGTAATGGAGCTAGTTAAGTTATGAGGAGGTATTTGTTTTAAAAAATATTTTTTCTTTAATAATTTAATTCTTTTCATAATTAATATATACGTTTCAGCTTTGTATTTCTGTACTGCTAATTAACCAGATAATTAGCCTTTGGGCATGAGGAGTAAAATAAATACATCACATGAAAATGTTATACTGGTTTGTCCAAACAGAAGCACCTGATCTTGAGCTTTCTGATGAGCTGAAGAAGACTATCTGCTTAAGAGCTGGAAGTTTGCTCCGAATGTGTGTTACTGTGACTGGAAGACCTACTCCAGTTGTCACTTGGAGCAAACCTGAAGTGGATCTTCAGAACAGAGGATTTATTGAAGTCACTAAGCATCACTCGACTCTGATTATAGACAAAGTACATCGCTATGATGCTGGTAAATACACCATTGAAGCAGATAATTCATCAGGAAAGAAGTCAGCCAGTATTCTTGTGAAGATTTATGGTAAGACCCCATAATCGAGATCTAGTAATGTCTGTGTTTTTTGTAGCAGTAAGCATTTATCAGAAAAGGCTGGAAACTTCTTTTTTCTGCATTTCAGATACACCTGGGCCACCTGCAGCTCTTAAAATTAAGGAACTCACAAAGGATTCAGCTTTGATTGCTTGGGATGCTCCAATTGTTGATGGTGGAGCACCAGTTAATAACTACATTATTGAAAGACGGGACACATCAATGAGAGCCTATAAGACAGTGACATCTAAATGTCACAAGACATCATACAGAATCACAGGTCTTACAGAAGGAATGCTTTATTATTTCAGAGTCTTGCCAGAGAACATATACGGTATTGGTGAGCCTTGTGAAACCAGTGACGTTGTGCTAGTATGTGACATACCCATGGTTCCGCAGAAATTGGATATTGTAGATATCACAAAGTCCACAGTTACATTGGCATGGGAAAAACCACTTCATGATGGTGGCAGTAGGATTACTGGCTATGTAATTGAAGCTTGCCGATTTGGAATAGACAAGTGGATGAAGGTGGCTACTTTGAAGATGACAGATTTCCAGCATACCATTGTTTCTCTGAATGAGCATGAGCAGTACCTTTTCAGGGTCAGAGCCATGAACAGTAGGGGAGTAAGTGAACCAAGGGAGATAGTAACTGCTGTAACTGTCCAAGAACAAAGAGGTAAATGAGTAAATTTATTATAAAAATTGCATATTCATCTGTGTTTCGGTAACTGATACTATCAGACCGGAATATAAAAATATACTATATTGCTAACATACCTTTTTTGTGTAATATCTTAATTTTTTTTTAACTCCTTTTACAGTATTACCCATGATTGATCTGTCTGCCATTCCTCAGAAGTCTATCAGTTTGTTGGCAGGGAAACCAATTGAACTGTGCCTGCCAATCATCGGTAGGCCTCCTCCGGTCTGTTCATGGTATTTTGGTGATGCAAAATTAAGAACACATAAACGTGTCAAGATTGAAAGTACAGGAAAATACTCCAAGTTGATGGTGAGCAATACCAAAATTGATGACACAGGCGATTACACACTTGAGTTGAATAATGCCGTGGGAAGTGCCTCAGAGATCATCAAAGTGATCATTCTAGGTGAGAATGAAATTTGACATATTTTACTCAAAAGTTTTGTTAGAATGATATTTCTGAAGACAAGAAAGAGTAAACGATTAATGACATATATCCTCTTTCTGTCAGACCAACCTGATGAGCCTACAGGTCCAGTCAGGTTTGATGAGATCGACGCCACATCTGTCACTATTTGCTGGGATCCACCCCAGAGAGATGGTGGTGCCCCTATCACTAACTATATTGTTGAGATGCGTGATGCTCATCGTCCGGGATGGATTCCTGTATCTGAATCTGTGAGCAGAACCACCTACAAGTTCACCAATCTGACTGAGGGAGATGAGTATGTGTTCCGTGTTGCTGCCACAAATCGCTTTGGTACTGGATCATTCTTGCAGTCTGATCTTGTGGTTTGCAAGAGCACCAAGAGTAAGTGACTTTCTTAATAAATAGCAATGTTTTAAACTTGTCTAAGTTTCCACAAGGGATTGATTGAGGTGATTTGTTTGCCATTTATAGCTATACCCGGGCCACCTGGAAGACCAGATGTGTTTGATGTTTCTCGAGATGGCATGACTATTGCCTGGCTCCCTCCCGATGAAGACGGGGGCTCCAAGGTATCTGGATATATCATTGAGCGTAAAGAAGTCAGAGCTGATCGATGGGTGCGTGCTAACAAGAATCCAGTGACGATGACCAGATACAGATCTACTGGTCTGATTGAAGGCCTTGAGTATGAACACAGAGTTACAGCTATTAACTCTAGGGGCATTGGAAAACCCAGCCTTGTCTCTAAACCTGCAGTGGCAACAGATCCTGTCGGTAGGTTACCTTTTTGGATTGCATTAAATATTTTTTTTCATAGAGTATAGTTGTTTCATGCCAGTCAGAAAGTTGTTCATATAACATTTAAATATGTTATATGTCATTTTATTTTTGGACAGATCCGCCTGGGTCACCACAAAACCCTAGAGTTGTAGATACAACAAGGACATCTGTGTCTCTGGCCTGGAGTCCACCAGATGAGGAAGGAGGCTCCAAAGTCACGGGCTATTTAATAGAAATGCAGAAGGTTGGTTCGTTCAATTGGATCAAGTGTAATACAACGCCTTCATTGATCTGTGAGTACACACTCACCCAGATGCCACAGGGCGAGGAGTTCAAATTCCGTGTATTAGCTTGTAATGCTGGTGGATCAGGGGAACCTGCTGAAGTCCCAGGCACTGTCAAAGTTACAGAGATGCTGGGTAAGAATGTAATAAATTTTCACTTTTCTGCTTTTGATCATTCAATTTGAATATACATAAGTATAACAGCTATTTCATACACTTTTTTTCCAGAACCTCCTTCTTATGATCTAGAAACCAAGTACAAAGATGGCATTATTGTCAGGCAGGGTGGAGTAATCAGGTTATGCATACCCATCAAAGGCAAACCAAATCCTATCTGCAAATGGACAAAAGATGGTTGTGAGCTTCCCCAGAAATCAATGATTGCTACCAGTGAAGATAACACTGAGCTTGTACTCAAGGAAGCCATCAGAGAAGACAGTGGAACCTATAGTCTCATGCTAGAGAATAAGTGTGGCAAAAAAATGGTGCATATAAAAGTGAAAGTTATTGGGCCCCCAGCACCACCCGAAGGTCCACTTAGATTTGATGACATCCAAGCTCATTCTGTAAAAGTAAGCTGGAAACCTCCTGCAGATGATGGTGGCTCAGAAATACTTGGCTACATTGTTGAGAGACGTAAGGTTCCCAAAGCTGCCTGGTACACAGTAGATACAAGGGTGGTTGACACATCTGTGGTTGTGAAGGGACTGAAAGAGAACATTGAGTATGAATTCAAGGTGACAGCTGAGAACCAGTTTGGCACTAGCAGATATCTGAAATCAGACCAAAGTGTGACACCAAAGACACCTCTGTGTGAGTTTCATTTTCATGTGTTTCAGTTTGTAAAAATTTGTGAATTTAATATTTACCATCAATTATCTCCTTTTAATGGCATCATCTTACCATATAATCTATTTAAACTGATAGGTCCACCAGAACCTCCAAGTAACCCACCAGAAATTCTGGATGTCACAAAGAGCTCTGTTGCTCTGGCATGGGGAAGACCCAAGTACGATGGTGGTTCTGCTATTACTGGCTATTTTATTGAACTTAGAGAAGCAGGGACTGAGAAGTGGAAACGTCATGAAACTCAAATTACTACTACCATGTACACCCTCTCTGGGCTCACTCCTGATAAAGAATACCATTTCCGTATTGTAGCCAAAAATGAAATTGGCGAGAGCGACCCAGGGCCTTCATCAGATTCTATAATTTGCAAAGACCCATTTGGTAGGTAGCTTAATTTTCTAAGATGCATGAAATGTTTCTAAGATGCAATGTTTTCAGTGATATCTGACAGATCATATGTGTGATATTTTTCTTAAAGACAAACCAAGCCAGCCTGGTGAGATTGATGTAGTTATAGTTACAAAAGACTATATTTCCATTCGATGGGAACGTCCAGAATGCGATGGTGGAAAGGAGATCCTAGGTTACTGGGTTGAGTACAGGATGTCTGGAGAAAGTACATGGCGGAAATGCAACATAGAACGTACAAAGAACAAAGAGTTTACTGTAGGTGGTCTCAAAGATGCCACTGAATATGAATTCAGAGTCTTTGCTGAAAATGAAACTGGAATCAGCAGACCACGGAGGACTGCTACAGCAATTAAAACTCAGCTGAGTGGTATGTATATTTAATTTTGCTGTCAATTAATTATACAGCCTATTCCAGGAGCACATGCACAAAACATTTATGAAGCTCAATTGTAATTAAAGTATAATTAAGTGTAATTAAAAAATGTTTTTCTCCAGTTGCAGATAAACCAAGCCTACGGAAAGAGATTGAGGAAGTCACTGTCAAGCTAGGACAGCACACCACACTGAAGTGCCAGATCATTGGCAGACCTTTGCCAGAGATAAAATGGTACCGGCATGGAAAGGAGCTACTTGAGAGCCGGAAGTACGCAATGAGTAGTGATGGTCGCACTCACTCACTTAAAGTGTTGGCTGATGCCCAGGAGGATGAAGGGATTTATATATGTAAAGCTGTCAATGAAGCTGGAGAGACAGAAACAACTGGAAAACTTGTCTTGGAGGCTCCTCCACAGATCAACCCTGGATACCCTCTAAAGGAAAAATACTATGCAGGCTGTGGTACAAGTCTGCGTCTGCACGTTGTGTATATTGGACGCCCTGAACCAAAGATTATGTGGTTCCACAACAACAAACCTCTAGAACCTTCTAATAAAGTCATAATTGAAAATACAGACCATTACACCCATCTGGTCATCAAGGATGTGCATCGCAAGGATGCTGGAAAATATAAAGTGTGGTTCAGGAATCTATTTGGTACAGTTGACACTACACTTGATGTCGATATTCAAGGTAAACAATAATCCATATTATTTTAATCTGTAATAATCATTTTAGTAATAACTTTTTATATAGCACTTTTCATGCAGACAGTCAGCCTAAAAGTACTTTTTTTTTGTTCAGTAAATTAGAAATAGCTGGAAGCTAAATAAAATATATCAAATAAAGTGGTATTGAATAATGTATACAATGCTATATATTTTATGAAATCATAAAACATTCTGCTTCTTCTTTTGTTTCTAGATAAACCAGGAAAACCTGAAGGACCAATTGTAGTTGATGCTCTTTTAAAGAACTCTGTAATAATCAGCTGGAAACCACCAGCTGATGATGGTGGAGCTCTGATAACAAACTACATTGTAGAAAAGCGTGAAGAACCTGAAGGCGAGCCATGGCTTCTAGTGTCATCATCAATATCAGGAACATCATGCAGAGTTCCCAATCTTACGGAGGGAGCAGGTTATTACTTTCGTGTTTCTGCTCAAAATCGCTATGGCAACAGTGAACCTCTAGATATTCCTGAAGTTGTTCTTATTAAGAGTCAGTTTGGTAAGTAAAATCTTGGCAACATTTGATAACACAATGAATGTTAAATGCAGCTGCTTGAATAACCTATTACAAATTACAGATAAACCTGGAGTGCCACAACAACTAAATGTTTCTGGAATAACCAAAGACTCCTGTGTGGTGTTTTGGAAGCCACCTATCAGTGATGGAGGTTCTAAGATTAAAAATTACTGCCTTGAGAAGCGAGATAAGAAATCAAACCAATGGACTGCAGTGACTACTGATGAAATTCATCAAACGGTCTACTGTGTCAAGGGACTTGTTGAAGGCTTGTCATATGAATTCAGAGTAAAATGCGAAAATCTTGGGGGAGAGAGTAATTGGACTGAAGCTTCTACACCTATTATTCCAAAATTAGATGTTGAGATCCGTGCTCCTGCCTTCAAAGAAGAACTGAGAAACATGAGTGTCAAATATAAGAGCAAGGCAACCTTAGTTTGCAAGATCAGTGGACAACCTAAGCCGGTGGTTAAGTGGTACAAACGTGGTAAAGAAGTTCATTCAGATGGTGAGAAAATAACTGTTCAGGAATTCAAAGGTGGCTATCATCAGCTCGTCATCAATGCTGCCGATGAAGAAGATTCCACTGCTTACCAGGTTCGGGCAACAAACCAGGGAGGGTCAATTGCTGCAACTGTTTCTCTGGATGTTGAAGGTATGCAAGCCCTACTTCGACTAAACAACTTTTACTGTTGCTGTCTCTCATTAATTTTCCACATTAATCTGTATATTTCTATACTTTCCAGTACCCGCCAAGATTCATTTACCCAAAAATCTTCAAGAAAAAGAAGCAGTACATGCTCTCCGTGGTGAAGTGATAAGCATCAAGATTCCATTCAGTGGAAAGCCTGATCCAGTGATTACTTGGCAGAAAGGACAAGATCTCATTGATAACAATGGATACTATCAAGTAATTGTTACAAGATCATTCACATCCTTGGTTTTCTCTAATGGAGTTGAAAGGAAGGATGCTGGTTTCTATATTGTCTGTGCAAAGAATAGATTTGGCATTGATCAGCAGACAGTTGAGCTTGATGTTGCAGACGTGCCAGATCCACCGAGAGGTGTCAAAGCCAGTGATGTCTCCAGGGACTCTGTCACACTAAACTGGTGTGCACCAGCTAGTGATGGTGGAAGCAAAGTCACCAGCTACATTGTGGAGAAATGTGCTACCACAGCGGAAAAATGGATGCGTGTAGCCCAAGCGCGTGATACACACTACACAGTCATTAATCTGTTTGGAAAGACAAGTTACCAATTCCGTGTTATTGCTGAAAACAAATTTGGGCAAAGTGAGCCATCTGATCCTACAAGTCCAGTTGTAACAAAGGAAGACAAGTCACGAGTCCTGAATTATGATGAGGAAGTGGATGACATTACAGAAGTCTCAACGAGTAAAGCTCCAAATTCAGAAATGAAGAACTTATATAACAAGTATATGATTGCTGAGGAATTAGGGCGAGGAAACTTTGGCATAGTTCATCGCTGCATTGAAATAAGCTCAGAGAAAACCTTCATGGTTAAATTTGTAAAAGTAAAAGGTGCTGATCAAGCCATTGTAAAGAAGGAAATTGCCACACTTAACCTCTCTCGACACAAGAACTTCTTGTGTCTCCATGAATCATTTGAAAGTCCTGAAGAACTTGTGATGATTTATGACTTTATTTCAGGTGTGGACATTTTTGAACGCATTGCATCACCTGACTTTGAGCTCACTGAACGAGTCATAGTAAAATACATTAAACAAGTATGTGAAGCCCTTACATTCCTACACAGCAAGAGTTTTGGCCATTTTGACATAAAGCCTGAAAATATTATCTACACCACAAGAAAGGGCACTAACATCAAGATCATTGAGATGGGGCAGGCAAGACATCTGACACCTGGAGACAGTGTCAAAATTCAGTTTACAACACCTGAGTACTGCGCTCCCGAAATCCACCAACATGACCTAGTTAGTACTGTCACTGACATGTGGTCAGTTGGTGTGCTAGCATATGTGCTTATTAGTGGACTTAATCCATTTACAGCTGAAACTAATCAGCAGGTCATTGATAACATCTCCAATGCAGAATACAGTTTTGATGATGAAGCCTTCAAGAAAGTCAGACTTGACGCCTTAGACTTTGTGGACCGGCTGCTGACTAAAGACCGCAAGCATCGTATGACAGCAGCTGAAGCTCTTGAGCATCCTTGGCTAACAACTGAACCTGAACAACTTAGCAACACTGCTATTAAGACTACAAGACATACCAGATACTATCAGACAGTAGTCAAGAAAGAATGGAACGTTGTTGTTTCAGCAGCTCGTGTAGCTAATGGTGGTGCTATCAGAAGTCAGAGAGGGGTCACAGTTAGCAAGGCAAAGATTGCACCATTTGAACATGGTCCTGTTGCTAGTCAGATCAAACATAACATTACAGAGGAAGGGGGTGATGCCAAATTTGTCTGCCATATTGAAAACTATGACAGCAGTACTGAGGTAACTTGGTACTGTGGAGTTAGACAACTGGAGGAAAATGACAAGTATGAAATCAGTTATGAAGATGGATTAGCCATCTTATCTGTCAGAGGAGTTAACCGAGCTGATGATGGCACCTACAGGTGTAAAGCTGTTAATGAGTGTGGTGAGGATAGTGCTTATGCAGAGTTGTTTGTCCAAGGACTCAGGTCATACCAGGACTACTTTTTCGCACGCCCCGTGAAGAAAGTGAAACGCAGAGTAGATACAACTAGACTTCTTCAAAAACCACCTGAATTTACTTTCCCTCTGATCAGCCAAAGTGCACATATTGCTGAAAATGTGCGTTTTGGAGTCACTATAACAGTTCACCCAGAGCCTCGCGTTCTGTGGTTGAAATCTGGACAAAAGATTACACCAGGAGATGATGACAGGAAATACATTTTCACAAGTGATAAGGGTCTCTATCAGCTTGTTATTCGTAATATTGAGCCTGAGGATGATGCAGAATACACTGTTGTGGCCCGTAACAGATTTGGTGAAGACAGCTGTAAGGCACGTCTCACAGTAACACCTCGGCCATCTCCAGCAGATAGTACAATAAGACCTATGTTCAAGCGTGTACTTGCTAATGTAGAGTGCAGAGAGGGCCAAAGTGTCCGCTTTGAAGTGAGAGTGTCAGGGTCACCTATCTTGAAATGGGAGAAAGATGGCACATCTCTGTCATTTGGCCCGCAGATTGAGGTTATTCATGAAGGCCTGGATTATTATGTCCTGCATGTTAGAGATACTCTTCCAGAAGATTCAGGTACATACAGAGTCACAGCTACAAATTCAGCTGGCTCTGCAAGCTGCCAAGCAACTCTCAGGGTTGAGCGTGTTGCTCATGTGAAAAAAGAATATGAAAGTGAGGCAGAGAAAAAAGAGCGAGTGCAAAAGTTGGAGATTGACAAGAAGGTGAGGCTTTCACAAATTCTTTCAGGCACAGAAGTCACTCCACTAACCCCTGTGGCTCAACAGGCATTGAGAGAGGCAGCAACTATGTACAAACCAGCACTGACTAAAAAAGACAAAGTTGAAATGGAGGATAAAAAAGAAAAAGAAGAAAGGAAGAAGAGAGCAGAGGAAAAGAGGCTTCGCATGCCATATGATGTCCCACAACCGCGTGTCCGTGCTGCAACTGCCCTGGAGCAAGACAATGAAATAAAATACTTTGTACCACTCTCTGACATGAAATGGTACAAAATACTCCGTGACCAGTATGAAATGCCTGAGCCCATGGAAAAACATCCACAGAAACGCCCAAAACGCATTCGCCTCTCTAGATGGGACAAATTCTATGAGGTGCCTCAACCAAGAATCAAAACCTTTTATAAATCTAGGCACATTCCAAAGACATCTCAGGATGATATTGAAACAGTAAGACCAGCAAGATACCGTGCACCCTCCCCTGAGTCTGAGGCTTTCTATCGACCGAGAAGAAGGTCACTTGGTGACCTGTCAGATGAAGAGCTGCTCCTCCCAGTCCGTGACTATTTATCAATGAAGAAGACTGAAGAAGAGAGGCTTCGACTTGAAGATGAACTTCAGCTTGGCTTTTCAGCATCTCCACCTAGTCTCAGTCCTGTGCGTTTTGAACTTTCCCCACTGCGACATACACCACCAAAGCGAAGGGTATATGATGAGGAAGAGGAAGAGGAGGAAGTTAAATTGTATGACTCCTACCGTATTCCATCCAAATTTGAAGCCGGTCCAAGCTTCATTGATCTCCACCAACGATATGAGAGGATTACATACAGACCTCCGAAACAAAAACAAAGACTGCATGCAGAGAGAGAAGATCATGAAATTCTTTGTCCTGTAGCCACAACACAGAAGCTATCAGCTTATCAAAGTGAACTGAAACGCATAGAAGCGGAAGAAAAAACTAGAGGTTTGAAGAAAGAGCAAAGAGTACAAGTTTCATCAGTAATATCAGAGGGTGGTGAAGCGAGTATTACACCTTCTGTATTTACCCCAGAAGCTCGGCCTGTGTTTGTGCCACGCAGAAGGTCTCCCACCCCTGAAGAAGCACCAATTTGCCCCCCTAGTCCAGTTGTATCTGATAGTATACAACTCACTGGAGTTGAGGGGCATGTTGACATCATGTCCAGATATGAGGCAAGAAAAGCAGCCCTGAAATCTGAAAGAAAGTATGAGGTTGTGACTCAGCAACCCTTCAGCCTTGACCATGCCCCACGGGTAACTGTGAGAATGCGCTCACACCGTGTACCTGTTGGCCAGAACAGCAAATTTACCCTGAATGTTCAGGCCAAGCCAGATTCTGAATTCAAGTGGTACCACAATGGACAAGAAATTCATGAGGGCAAAAAATTCCAGTTCAACAACATCTGTGGGGTTTTGTCACTTCATATTTTTGACTGCCAGGCAGAGGATAGTGGAACATATCGTGTTGTTTGTAGAAACGTGAAGGGAGAAGCCTCTGACTATGCCACTCTAGATGTTTCAGGAGTGGGCTTTACTACAATATCTTCTCTTCGCAAAGAAGAAGAACCCCCCACACCTTATATTCCTGAAATGACAAGGACTGACGTGTCCTTCTTGAAAGCAGCTTCAACATCTGAGACACACATGGAAGTAACTGAAGTCCATGAACACATCCAATATGAAGAGTGTAAATCTGCTGAAAAAACAGAGGTGACAACAGTGAAGGAACGAACTGTTTGTGAGGAAATGCTGGTGGAAGCTGTAGAGGTCACAGCAGTGCAGGAAATTATAGTGCAGGAGGAAGTGAAAACCACTTTACCTGCCAGAATATTGGTAAAACCACAGTCTCTTACTGTATCTGAAGGAGAAAATGCTAAGTTTACATGTGATTTTGATGGTGATCCAACACCCAGTGTGACATGGGCACGTGAAGGACAGGTTATTGTTTCTAAGCATCGTCACCATGTGAGTACAACAGATAACAAGTCCACCTTAGATATTTCTTCTGTTGATACATTAGATGAAGGCAGCTATACTGTGCTTGTAGAGAATTCTGAGGGCCAACAAGAGGCACAGTTCAGCCTCACAGTCCGCAAGGCAACACCGAAAGAGACGGCTATTGCGTCACCACCTAAAGTAAAGTCACCTGAGCCCAGAGTAAAATCTCCATTTGCTAAGTCCCCAGAGCCTCGTATTAGGTCCCCTATAGGAATAAAATCACCACCTAAGGTGAAGTCGCCTGAGCCTAGAGTAAAATCCCCGGTGTCTCCAGGTGCTAAATCCCCAGAGCTTCAAGGAAAATCACCCACAGAAATGAAATTATCACCCATGGTAAAGTCTGTTGAATCCAGACTGAAATCTACATTGTCACCTGAACCTTGTATCAAGTCCCCTATGCTGAAGTCACCAGAGCCAAGGGTGACATCTCCAGTATCTCCAGGTTCCAAGACCCCAGAGTCTCGAATTAAATCACCTGAAGCAATCCAGTTCTTTAAAGGAAGTAGATCTCCTGAACCCACTGGCTCTCCACAGAGAGTTAAATCCCCCCTAGGAGTTAAGTCACCAACCCCAAGGAAGGCTTCTGTAACAAAGCCAGACTTTTCCATTGGTCTCAGTGATGTTACAGCACATCCAGATACAATTGTAAAGCTGACAGTGAAAGCAACAGGAGATCCTGCACCGGAATTCTCCTGGATAAAAGGAAATCAGGTAAAATAGTCAGGAACCTTCTTAATAACATTGTTACTGGAACCAATAAAAAGTTTGTGTGTCTATAGGAATGCATACATTTATAATATACTTGCTTTGCATTTGTCTTTATTTGCAGGTGCTTTTGCAAGGTGGAAGATATGAGACATATGAAGAGGGTGGATGTGCACACCTGGAGATTTATGAGTCTGTGGTTTCTGATAGTGGAGTATACAAATGCATTGCAAAGAATACTGCTGGATCTTCTACAACAAGCTGTCGTGTAACCATCCAAGGTAGGTAAAGAACTTATTAGAGTTATTATAGTGACATATACCAAAACACTAAATAAATATTTATAATTTTGTTTCAGCTCTCCTTGAACCTGAAACTCTTTCTACTGAAAGCCAAGACATCTTAGCAAAAGGTGTGACAGAAATTCATCATGAGGAAGTCCACACATCCATGTCTGACAAACTCACTAGTATATCAGTCACACAGGAAGGTTTCTCTGCAATGGCGACACGTCAGACTACTTCCATGCAAGAGGCTGGCTTCAGCAGCACCAGCATGATTGAGGCTGCATGTGAATCCATATCTTCTACCACTGTGTCCTCTATATCATCAAGGTCAGTAACAGCAAAGACTGAGAAAATGGCCAGTCATACATTTACATCACAGAGTCTTCAAGGTGAGTTTTGGCACATATTGGCGCAACTCAATTACTTACATACATCATTATCATCCTGGTTTAATTTAGATATGTATTTTATTAGTGTTCTGTATTTAAGACCGATGTTCTTATATTACTTCCCTGCAACAGGTACGCCACCTAAAATCGAAGCTCTACCTGAAGACATATGCATAGAAGAGGGCAAGGTCCTAACAGTGGCCTGTGCTTTCTCAGGGATGCCTTTGGATATTGAATGGTCCCATTTGGGTAAAACACTGTTGAAAGATGAGCATAGCAACAGATTCCACATTGAAACTACTGAGGACCTTACCACCCTCATTATCAGTGGTGTCAAAGAGAAAGATTCTGGGGCTTATACCTTAAAACTGACCAACGAGCTTGGGTCAGACACTGCCACTGTCCATATCAGCATTCGATCAATGTAAACACACACTGTCTTTAAGCTTGCCATCCTTCCTTCATCCATCCCCAGGCATCCATCCTTCTTCCACCTCTATAACCGCCTGTCTGATCAAGGCTGTGGTTTTTCTCCATCATTTCCTCATTTACTAAATGAGCAAAAAGTGTTTTAAATAATTAAGACTTATTGTAAATATGAAATATTTTTATAACAAATTTGACAATAATTTATGCCAAATTAGACTAAAATGTAAGATGTTAAAATGTGCCATATTGGGTAACTGACTTTCAATTGATTATTGGGCTACTTCTCTGTAACATGTACATAATGTATATAGCCGAATTGACCGGTTATGGAAAGTGTATGCGTTGTTATTTATGGAAATATTAACTTAAAGAAGTGGAACTAGATGTTTAACAGGAGAAAGTTTTTCTTTTTTTTTTAAAAAAAAAAAAAAAAAACGAATACCCTGAAAAACCTGAAACTAAACTTTGTGCCTCAACAGTACGTTGATGACAAGACTGCCTCAGCAGGTAGATGCTTCCCTGTTGATGTTTTTTTCTAGAATAGTAGAAATTTGCACTGTGTGACCACATGTGCAATAAGTTTCACCTTACTCACATGAATTCTTTATATGATCATAAGACCTTGAGTGCAGTTTGTACACCCTCACACAAGCTGTCCAACTAGGTCTCATGTTCAGACAGACGATGTCACTACAGGATTTTATGGAAACGCCGACAGTGCAAGCGGCCTGCACTTTGTGAGCGATATTGTTTTATGTGCATTGTTTCTGGTAGTGGACGCTTGACTGGACCTGAGAGGCGAACATTGCCTGGTCTTTACCTCACTCAGGCCATTCAAGTACTTCTCTGCAGAAACAGGGCCATCTCTTGGAGGATTGCTTGGGTGCATTGTGGTTGTATGTCTGGGTGTGCGCGTGCGTGCGTGTGTTTGTGTGTCTAAGTGTGTTCGCTTTTAGGATTTCACATTGTCCTTAGTCAAGGCACCTACCAAGCAATTGTACCACAGTGTATCACGATTTGTCAGAAACCAAATGCATTAACTGCATGTCCTAAACTTTGGTTTTATTAAATTTATCAATGTAGCTTTACTTATAAGAGCAACCTCCTTGAGTTTTATTAATTTATTAAATAAAGCATGATTTCAGCACCTCAAAACATTGTTCCGAGTTAATTTCCAAGATTGCAGAGGAAAAACTTTCAGCAGTCAGTAATATTTTTATCATTGTCTTTGTTTCTGATTATTCATATTCAGTACTGTATATATCAACTTTTTGTACCTGTGTATTGAGCTGGGTTTTTAGTTGAAGCGATGGGTGCAGCCTCGGAGGATTTTTTCTGAGGGTTACCCCACTCGTCCACAGGTGTGCCTGCAGTCGACTCCGCTTACAGACACACAACAACCAGGGCAGGTGGACAGGACTCAGTACTTTATTGTCGGTAGTTGTACACAGAGTATGAGGGTACGTCTTCTCCTCTTCCCTTGCCCTCGGCTGGCATATTGCACTCACTCTCGTTGCGTCACCTCCATCTCAGTCTGGCTGCACGTGCTCACACGCACATTCCCCCCACATCACGACCTCTGAGACCCAGACATTTAGCTCGTTACATCTCCACCTCATCAAGAAAAAGGGCTAACCCCAGCCGAACAATAAAAGAAAGCACAAGAGAGCAACCATTATCCACCCCAGCACCACACATGGAGACATTTATAGGGGGGGAAATGAGATAACCATACATGGCAAAGAGGTTCAATACTACAATGAGAGAATGTATACCTTATGAAAGGAGAAGTGGTAGGCAGAAGACAAACAGCTCAACAGATAGGGACAGATACGAGACACAGGAGACAGAGGCAGACATGCCAGAAGAACCTAACACTACCATGGCCTGCTATTTCTAACATTTTCTTTCTCCTATAAGAAACAGGGCAACCAGCAACACAAGAACACAACAAACAATCGTACCCTATCCAATCAGTCCACATCTAGTCTCCGGACATGGAATGGGTCGGTCCAGTGTGTCACCTCCCAACTACCAGTGATACGGGGCACCTTCCTTAACCTCAGACCATAACCATGTGGACAGCCTGGGGAGAGGGCCTGGTCAGGAGAGTGACTTGCAATGGGGTCTAGGTGTACGGCTATCTCTAATTCACCATCTGGGGTTCGTTCCACAGAAAAAAAACATATCACCAAGTTCATCACTTGTGTCAGGTTCAGGGATAAAGTCACCGTGAGAAACTACAGTGGGTGCTTTTGTGTCAATCGAGTAGACAAGGATAGCTACATCCTTCCCAAATTCATCCCAAACAGCAAGATCAAGACCCTAAATCAGAGTCAGGGGCTCGGGAGCTAGAGGGCATGTCTGGCACTGGTGAGTCCATCATGCTTCTTAAGATGGCAGAGTCCCAAATATAGAAGGAGTACATTAACCACATGAAACACCCCGACATCTCTACCATCCTGTAATGAGTAAGGTGATAATTTACGTCGGATAGTCTTTGAAACACCCTAAAAGGTCCCTTAAAAACTGGTACAAGTTTGGCTGCGAATCCACCCATCCTGTCCAATCATGAGGCACACTTTCACAAGGACATTGATCCTAAAGGTAACGTGCTGCCGATGCATGGTGTGGCTCTCTGCGAGACAGTCTCATACACCGGCATAAAACACCTCCAAAGCAGCTACCAGTCCGTGTCTGTAATCCTACATGCTGTGTGGGGCTGGGCCAGCATCGGAAGTTAACAGAAGGTCAAGCAGAGTGTGCAAATCTCTGCCGTACAAAAGAAACACCAGAATATCACTGGTGCTCAGCAGTGAGTCAAAAACAGTGTTCACGAAGGGGGTCCCTCTGTCCAAAATTATATAGGTTGATGCTCCATGTCATGCCAAAATATTCTCCATGAACTTGTCAGCCACCACCACCGCAGTTGCTTCCCATACCGCACATATTTCAACCCATTTCGTAAAATAATCTACAAACACGAAAATATGGGCATTACCTTGTGTGGTCCGAGGAAAGGGGCCCACAAAGTCTACCTCTGTATACTCCCATGGCCGTAACACCATGACTGGCACCATGAGGCCTGAAGGTTTCTGTTGGCTTGGTTTAACCAGTTGACACACTGTGCAACATGTCACATACGCCTTCATGTCTCGCCTTAACCTTGGCAAAAAAACATGGGTTTGTGAAAGGTTTTAGCTATACCCAGATGACCAGCAATAGGGTGGTCATGAAAATATGGCAGTAACATGGAGCGAAGCTTACTAGGGATATAGAAGCAAAAAGGCCCGGACGGATGAAGTGGGTTCAGACTCCTAATGTCATGGTAGTACAGGAGTCCATCCTGAACCGAGAACTTCTCTCTCAATTTCTTATTAGCTGCATTATCCAGGCCCACATAATTTTCATTATAATTGGGTCCTCGGCCTGGAGGGTGCTGAGCTGATCCCGGTCCACCAAAAAGACCTGTGGTTAGGATCTTAGGTTCAAAGCACCCAGTAGACCGTGCTCTGGCAGGAGGTTAGTGTATTCAATGTCGGGTAAAGGGTTACGTGACATCAACCACTGCAGACTGCTGTGATCCAAATAAACGGTAACTAGAGACCCCTCCACATATGGCCGGAAATACTGTAACACCCAAACGACAGCTAAACACTCTTTCTCAGAGGTCGAGTACTTCCTCAGCTATATGCAGGGTATAGGTGGCGAACGCAACTACTATCTCTCTGCCTAATGACTCACGTTGCAAGAGTACTGCCCCAAGGCCAGTGTTACATGCATCCGTGTGGAGGAAGAATGGTTTTGCAACCACAAGGCAGGAGAAAAGCAACAGGCAAGTGGGGACATAAAAAAACACTAAATGTTACCTCCCTCCAAATGGTGGTGTGCAAATTGAGTTCATTTATGGGTATAGCATGCACAAATTTATTGCAAACAACAGGGTTACATTAGGGAATGCAATTCTTTCTGTAGCAGTTCAAATGTCTGTTTTGTGGTGCCTCCAAGGAATGAGGGGGCATCAAGAAGGGGAGGAAATGTGATAAGACAGGCTGCCATTCGCACTTAAAAATGGGCATCCCTGTGCATATGATGCTGTTTGATGCAGACCATAACCTGAAGAGGCAATTACCCATCTGATAACAAAACAGAAGGGGGGTGGTGGTTCCTGTGTCCACTGTGCTAATTTCCTATTTGACTTAAGTTATGCAGGAATAATATCTTATCTACATCCATTACAGAAATACAGGTAAGGTCCGAATTATTAGATCCCCTAATGAAATCAATCTAAACTTTTCTATTGATGTGCTGAATTTTAACAAAAAATGACAAGGCCAAAATTATTATCCCCCCTGATATTTAACAGTCATTAGTCCTCTCTGTCTTACAACTGACAACAACCTCTCCCTGTAGTTCTTAACTAGGTTGGCATATGTCTCTTGAGGTATACGAGGCCACTGTTCCATGGCAAATCATTCCACCTCTTCCAGATTGTGTGATTTTCCAGCATGGACATTGACCTTGAGCACCCGCCACAGATTCTCATTGGGATTGAAATCCGGGCTCTGAGAGGACCACTCAGAGGTATGCTTCAGGTTATTTTACTGAAAGACCCCGTAGTGACCTAAAGCGAGACTTGCAGCAGATTTCTTTAAATCAGTCTTCAAAATGTCAACATACTGCTCTTTTTTCATGACCCAATGAACACGAATGAGGTTCCCACTGCCTGAAGCAGCACAACAGCCCCACAACATGATGTTTCCACCAACATGTTTAACAGTGGTAACTGTGTTTTTAGGGTTGATGGCCTTTCTGTTCCTTCTCCAAATAAAAGCAACATCCCTGTGTCCAGACAGCTCAAGTTCAGCCTCATCAGACCAAAGAACAGACTGCCAAAACTCATTACTAGCAAACTTCTGTCAGGCATTGATGTGCTGTTGTTTCAGCAATGGAGTTTTTCTTGGATGGCAACCTTGAAGTCTTCCACAATGAAGAGCTCTCACAACTGTCTTCCTTGACACATCAACTCCAAAAGAATTCAGCTCAGCAACAATCACCTTGGCAGAGATATTTGACATTTCTGATTATTTTTCTCTCCAAAGTTTTAGAAATCTTGCGCTTTCGGCCACACCCAGGTTTGTTTGCCACAGATTTTGTCTCCTGGTGCTTTTAAATAATGCATCGTACAGCTGTTCTAGACACTGTGAAACATTTTGCTAATAATGTATTCTAGGTAAATAAACAGCCAGTAACTTATTTAAAAATGAAGGTGAAAGCAGCCAGACACAAAGAAGATCTGATTGTGATAATTGGAATTCTATGAATCACCCTGGGCCATGCTTGAGCTGTGCAAAGAGCACCACTTCCTGTGCATTTAAAGATGAGCATCCCTTAGCATTTAAAGCAAAGTCTACAGACATTTATCTATGTATAAAAACCACATGGTCCAGGGACAGAAGAAAATGACAATATTAATGATAAAATTGATTTCAAATAATAGTTACAATGTAACTCATTTACCTGACCTTGATATATATCAACACACACACACACACACACACAACAAATTCTGGGCCTCCTGACAAAAGGTTACCTTGCCCCCCCAAAGGACATTTTGCTGAGGCAGGAGGGAGAGGGCATGCTCAAGAGCCCAGCAGAGAAGTGACTAGTCTGCTAACCCTGGTGGGTAAGGTCATTTAATGTATCCCATTGTGTCCATGTGTGTTATTTCTATATACAGCAACAGGAAATTTAAGAAACCACTCTATATTATTTGAATCCTGGTTTAACCCTGGTACTACTGGCAGAAGGCTACCATGAGCAGCAGGTAGGATACTTTAAGGTTCAAAATCTGTGAGACAGCAGTACACAAGAATAAGATGAAGCAGGAGATACTGGGAATGACTAGAAACCAGCGATGTAAAGGAAGACTTTCTAATGCCAGAGATGACTTACCCGACAGATTCTCATGAATCATAGGATGACATCAATTGACCTTCAAAAAGGAATGGAAAATAATAAGTGCAGGTGTGAAGTTCACTGCTAGTTGGCTCCTAGAAGCAGGACTGAAGTCCCATAAACAAAGGAAGAAGCCCTTCATCAATGAGAGAGAAGAAGCAGGCTGCAGTTTGCAAAAAGGAAAATATATTATTCACTATATATATATATATATATATATATATATATATATATCTCCCTGAAATGTCTCTGGCAACCCATTTCGGGCAATTTTGGTGCATTCCATTTGCCCTGGGAACTCGTATTAAGAGTCGGCTTCTGAGTATTAGAGCCGGAAGTGATCACATGCACACTCCTGTTTCTCGGAGATCTGAGAAATATCTTGGAGCAGCACAGTGGATCCAGAGTTTAGAATCCAAGATGGCTGCGTCTTTTATCAACAGAAGGGAAAGTTGTAGTTTTATACTGTTTAAGCACTACTTCTCATTTGTGGCTCATTAAATCGGTCGCGCACACACTATACTGTCCAACTTATCTGTGGACGTGTTGCTACGGAGTTTTATACGTAAAATACCGTGCGTAATGTGTTATCAACTGATACTGCTAACAATGGCAATTGACTGGGCTAGAATTGGATTTCATGATTAGTTGGATTATTTGTCAGATTTACGGTAGTTTGGGCTAACGTAAGTGAACGAAGATAAAGACCATTTAAACAGAGATACCTTAAATACAACAAGTTGTCCGCCTAAGCAAATAATCTTGCTTTTTGATATGGGTCCATGATATTGCACTTCTGTGGCAGATGGAATGCATCCGTCTTGATTTTCAATAAACATGTTAAGTGCATATATATTCCTTTTTTTCTGTTTGCTCATGCAAAATGAAATGCAATTAATAAAAACAATTAAAATGCAATTAATAAAAACGAATATTTAATCGTTAATCGAAATTAATCCACAGCAACCCTGTGATTAATCTGACAGCACTTATACATACCTATACACATATACATATATATACACATATATATACATATACACATATATATACACACACACACATATACATATATATATATACACACATATACATATATATATATACACACA
>JABFEA020000001.1:54165005-54176325 GCA_019775915.2 Cyphomyrus plagiostoma | reverse complement strand
GGTTTCCCTGCTGAGACTGCTGCCCCCGCGACCCGACCTCGGATAAGCGGAAGATGATGGATGGATGGATGGATATCAATGAAAAAATCTTTCCACTGCTACACAAGCAGGGTAGTAGTGAGGAGCTACATGTAGGGTGTCATCTTAGAATAACTAAGCAACATAAATGTAAAGGCGGGAGGATTTTCCAAACACATTCTGGTGGTTTTATGGACCAGCGGCTCCAAAAAGTTCATCATGGTTGCACGGGTCCTGCTGACATGCATCGTCCGTCAGCACACGCCTGCTCCTCAGACACCTGTTCACTCCTCCTGTATACCTCCACACATCCCCACACTCATATCATGTCATTTGCCATGTCAAACCAAAATTAATGACTAAGTTCTTCATGCAAAGGTCAAACGGAAATAAGTCCCACCTTTAATAAGGAATGCCATGTTCCAAAGTCCTCTATAAACAGCTGCTATCTTTCTGTATAACTACAAACCTGCAAAGGACAGAGTAACAAAATCAGTTGAAAAGACGACTGCAGAGCCCTTGCACTCTACCAGCTAAGATCAATACTGAGCCCTGTCATTTTGCCATTGTGAACAAGTGCCCCTCTCTAACTGTTAGATTCAATGTAGGGTGGTTTATGATCCACACAAAACAGCATCTGCCTTCTGCTCTAGCCATAACACCACATCTTCACCTCACACCCACTTCTAGACATCACACTTCTCACATTTGCAAAGCTTATATTAGCAGCATGTATACTTATAAAGTACCTCAGCTGATTCTGTTTCCAAACTGAGAAATTAACCAAAGAAAGAGAGCAAAAATGTGTGAATCTGCAACCTGTTGTTTTCTTCTGGGATGGGATGACTTCCCAGAGACAGGCAGGATAATGTCATGCAAGCTAAACTGGGTTTATGATATGTTTGGCTATGGTGTACCTATCTGCTATGATGTGATTATACAGAGGGTTTTCCACTGAACAAAATGTATAGTGCAGCAGGGTCACAGAAACACAGTCACTGCTGAGTAGTAAAACAGTCAAGGCCATAAGGCCTGCAGACTACCCGTCTTGTGGCAAGCCTCTTATAAATGGCTCTCATGTTCACCCCACATATTTGTTAGATGACTCACTGTAGGCCTCCCTTTTCCAGCAGGAATCGGATCCACACTTTTGAGTTGATGGTTGAGAATCCGACCGCCCAGCACTAAAAACAAAGAAATTGCAGATCACTGCTGTTAAATCAGCTGCAGAGACATGGTTTACTTACACAGCTCTGGGCTGTGTGTACATTTATATTTTTATAAAGCCATTTGATTATGGCTTACATTAGGTGTGAGGGCCCCCTCACCATGAGCACACGTGATTGTAAACGCGTTCAACAGATGTACGCGTGTTGTCTGACACGATGGATGTTCCCGTGTGCAGCTCTGGGCCATCTGGTTAAAATCTTGGACAATGCATGATAAACGGCCTCTTAATTCACCAAATTCATTTCTTAGAGGTGACCCAGAACAGTTCAGCTATGACATACCATAAAGAGCCAAATTCCTGATGTGCCAATGTCCTGCAGTGTGTGATAGTCAGATAATCACACATCACGCACACTTTCACAGAGTAAATGTTTTGTAGAAAAAGCTGCTTTCCTGATGCAAATATGCATTTATAGCGATAAACAAGCTGCATTATTGTGGCTCAGTAATAGCACTGCTACTTCACACCTCCAGGGTTAGGGATTGAATTTGTTCCCCAATCCATTTGGCTAGAACCCACGCCTCCTGTGATCCTGACCAGTAAAACATGCTGGAGAATGGATGGTTTAATAGATGGATGGATGGATGGATAGATGGGTGGATGGATGGATGGATGGATGGGCTGTAATCTGTATCTTAAATGTGCTAAAGGAACAACAGCACCATACCTGCTCCCAGGAAGCCTCGTAACCTCAGCACAGAAGAGCCGTGGAGCTCATTATCTCCTGCATCCTCCAGCATTTTGTGCTTCACTTCAGCTTAGGTAAACAGAACATCCATGGTTCACAGAAACATAACAATGACATTATGCTCATGTTTCTGGATTCTACTTGTTCTTTAGAGGACCGAGCCAAGTACAGCTTGATGATCTGAAACTCAAACCTCAGCAATGTTGTTGTTTTATCATCATTTCACCCTTGGAAAACACTTTTCTGAAATGGATGGCTAGGACTTTGCCCATAACTGATAATAGTATGCCTTACGGAAATCAAGGAGGCTCAATGTAACATTAGCTCAGCGTGCTACCTCGGCACCTTCAGGCAGCCAAAAAGTTGTGCCGGTTTTGGTCAGGAAGGAGCTGGGGTGAGAGTACAGTTTTCTAACAGGAGAGATCCAATGCTGCAGTCCGGTCCCCCTAACATCAACAGGAACAGAGGGAAAAGATGGCCATTATTTTGGGGGGAAAGACTCTGAGACAGACTCCGATCTTGGCAATCTGATCATCACCGCGGTGAGAACCACAGTGAGCTCAGAAAAGGCAACATGCTCCAACTGGAATCTGCCTCGAAGATTGAAGCAGTCAGCCATCTTAACAGTTCCTTCATTGAAGGTCTGCTTGAAACCCTTGGCCCTTCCCCAGGATTGAGACAAATTGGGTGAATTATACCAGCTCTGCTGGCCTGTATACTACTCATATTCACCGTCTCCATTCGTAATGCCTTCTGTACAGGGTACTAGCAGCCCTTCACTTTTGGATTCTGCTTTAATATGTCTCACCTCACAATCAATCCTATCATAAGTGTTCCTCTATCAATCCCATTACGAGTGCTCTTCTATAAGTACCTTACAGAAGATATGGAAATGCCATTGCATTTCTCAGTTATCTTATACCAGTGTTTCTCAAACCAGTCCTGGGGGACCCTCAGACAGACTACATTTTCGCTTTGTCCCACTTCCATGCGAGTTGGGCTAGAGCAAAAATGTGGACTGTCTGGGGGTCCCAGAGGACTGGTTTGTCATTAAACGGTAGGACTGAATGTGTGATTACAGGGCCATGAGAATAATGTCACATGGTAATCTTTCACCATGCTTTCTGGAAAGTCATTGTGTAAATAGCAGTCTTTTGATATGGAGAAAATGATTTGCAATTAGAATGAGTAAAGAAAGTTTCCAGGCCAAATGCGCAGTGAGCACAGCACACATCTGTGGAGGGCTGGACTTTATTTCCCTAGACAGCGCAATAGTCATACTTTCCCCTGTCTGCCATACTGCATGCAAGGCAAGCGCAGCCACGTTTCACAGCCCAGAACATTCTGAATTCCTGTGTCCCACAGAGATAATGATTTGACAAATAGAGTTTAGAGAACAAGAGGAAGAGAGAGATCTTTGTCAGGGCACTTACCTCACTAGTAGAGAGACAAAATATCGAATCTTACATGAAAAACATTGGCAGATTTGTGTAGTTTGCTGGAGCCCTGAGCCACATCAGGCTGACGCTGCACCCTTATAGTTTCAGTCCTGTCTGCAGTAGCAGGGGACAACACCCACACCCCACCAGTGTAGCTTTGTGATTAGTCCAGATTTTCCAGCAGTTCCTATTAAATAGGTGCACAGAGAAGACCAATGGCCACATGGTGTTGTTTGCAGCAAATTAAACTTTAATGGTGAAGCTAAATTTGAGCAGATGTGACCATGTGGGAGATGGAACATTCCAGTACACCATTTATGTATTATATTTTCTTGATTGTCCTTGATTGTATTGCACAACAGCCAAAGTGAATTTGTCAACAGAGTCAGTGATAAATTAATGATTCTGAATTTAATTGAGAGACCACAGGGAGCCCAAACGTTGTTGCATTGGGAGAGTGTCAGCAAAGACTCAGGGAGGGGCTTCACCTGCTCTGTTCACGACTCAACACACATCAGCGACCTCCTCACTGCTGTTGTAAGAAAGGTATTTAAATGAAAGCAGGTTCAAAAGAAAGTTTTGTTTTGTAAAGCCTCCATGTTGTTAATAATAAAAAAGATGAGTGTATCTCAAAATTTACAGTAACTAGGCAAATCTGAAACCTACTTAAACCACACCCAGCTCAAAACCCAGCAAACAAGTTTTGGGCTGCATTTCAAGGTGGTGTATTGTACAGTAGAGGTCAGGAAGCAATACTCAGTAGGAAGCAATCAATCACTGTGTGCACTACAAGAACACAAAGTCTACCTTCTCCACACATATCACCATATATCACAGAGAGCCCCAGCAGGCCAGTGTAAAATTGAGACATGTTAACTAGCATTAAACATTATAATCATCACCCTTGCCCATAGAAATCAATGGTAAGTTGGGTGATGAATTGCCAAGGCATGCCAGTTATTTAGTGAATCTGAGCTGTGAAGGGTGAAAACAGCATCAAAAATGGGGGATCAAGAGCCTTATCCTGTTATAGTAAAGTTATAACTCCTTGAAGTGTAACATTTCTATGACAAAAGCTTGCAACTAGCAGGGCAAGAGGTCCAGTCAGAGACACAAGGTAGCTGACAACCAATTGCATTGCACGCCTTACTTTCCATCTGCTGTTACAGGGGATGTCTTCTGGAGCATTCTGAGCAGCACATGAAAAAGCCATCTGGTAGGTAGAGACGGCTGAGACATGTGCAAAAACACTCAGGAGCCAGTGAGAAGCGTATAGGAGGCGAAGAGGCAGAGCGCTCAAGCACAGGAAACCACATCGCCGCTTACATTGCCACAGAGAATTCCTGATCGTCCCTGCCAGCAAACGGCCGACAGTCTAAAGAAAAACAGATCCACAGCTAACTTTCAGGAAGTCCGCATGTAATGTGTTGATTATATTTTGTGCCAGAATTCTTTGAAAAATTATCCATTCATTTCAGACTGAGGAAGAGATCACTTAATAGTCATTTGATAGTAACCTGATGAACAAATTACTTGGTACTGATTTAAGAGTAAACTGATGAAAAGATCACTTGATGCTCATTTGAAAATGACCCCCCTAACATCATACTAGCTACAGGGTAGTAAAAGTAAAAAGAACAGGAGCAATACAGAAGCTGAGTGTCTTTTCCTGGTATCAATGTTGGGGCCTGTTTAAACAAGGGAGCACAGGAGAAATATACCTAACGCCATTTCAAGGTCCAAACGAATTTTACAGTACCATCCTTAGAGGACCAGGCCCTTGATCCCTTATTTATAGAACCAAATAAAATGGTAAATTGCTTTGAAAGAGTGTCTGTCTGCTTCACACAGCAAATGCAGTTTCTAGCAGCACAGAAAAACACTACTCAGACTCACAGCAAGGCAGCATCACACTTTCTAATGCTGTGTGAGCTCTGACCTCAAAAATTGTTTGTAGCAATATTTTGGCAGTGGTTTCCATGGAGAAATAGGTTTTAGTAATTACTTCCATTTTCAATAAAAACCCAAAGGCAAAGTCAGGGCTTATTTAGCTAAGGATAGCCAGCAAGAATATACAGTTTCATGTGTCTCATACAGCTTATAATTAACTTTATAATGATAACCCTGCGTTTGTTTAAAAGTCAAGCTGTGTGCGTGTATCTCCCAGCTGGCCTGTCCAATGACAGGCTTCCCACTGTAAGTCTCAGTGTGGCACACAGGAACAGAGGGGCCCTTTTACTCAAACTCATACCTCTGTTCTCCTGGGTTCATACGGAGTAGCACAACAAAAATGGAGCTGAAGCACTGCAGAACCAAGGTTAAGAGCTGAGATCCAGAACCGAAATCCATCTCCAATCAAGATGCAAAGTCTGACAGCACTGTCTGCTGTTGTGATATTACCTGGCTAACTTGCAGATCTGAGGCATTTCCCTCTCTCTGTCTATGCATTCACCCGCCTGTGACATGGCTGAGTTGTGCAAAGAAACAGGATGGCTGCCAAAATGTCCTACAGTCTACATTATTAAAGCCAGCTGGTCCCAGTCCTCAGTTGCCTTGTACTGGATTGTCCAGCTTTGCTTCAGACTCAAACTAATAGCAAACATGCAGGTAAAAAGTATGAGAGCAAGATTTTTCCTTTGTACTTGCCATTTAAATTCATTTTAAGCCCAAAGGACTTAAATATTAACATTAAAGTGTCTCCACAGCGACAGTGTCTTTGGGATTCCCTCTGTGGATGAGCTGGTCAGTGAGAGAGTCACAGGCATGGTGTTCCTGACCTTCAGATCTGGGGGAATATTAGCTTCACCTCTTTTCTGACACTACAGGGGCTCGGGGGTAGGGGTTATAGCCTTCCTCTGTCAGCATGATTTTACTACTGACTGATTTCAAGCTAATTTTATCACTGAGCCATTCAGCATAAAACTTCATGGTAAATTCCTCTGAATTCATGTTCTATACAGAATACAGTAAGCCTGTTGAACCTAAGGTATTTGTAATGAGTGGGACTTTAGGACCCAGGAGTGAGTGAGGAGAGTATATTTGAGGGTAATTCCAGTTGGTCAAAGGTGTTTCGATTCAGTTTCAAGCAGGGGCAGTCAGAAGGAGTGAAGCCGCGGCAGGTTTGAATCATTCGGTACTGCATTGGTTACTGTGGAATTATTGTTCTCTTATATGATCTTTCAAGAAAGGTTTTGATAGCAGGTTCACAGTAATATCTGCAGCTGGGGGGAGGGGGGGATCCTATCCTCAGCCTGCATGGTGGCCACAGGTACTTTGGATGTTTGCAGTATTGTAACATTTCAGGATCAGGAGTGCTTTTCCGTGCGATATTGCGTGAGTGTGACTGTTGTGTTGATTAAAAGGGGCATTTGGGGGTGGATTAACCCAGGTTTAAAGTTGTAGTGGAATACGTGGCAACGCTGAGGATTGGGATAGTCATAAGGTGGATGTCTCTGCCACTAAGAGTAATTTTTATGTGATGGAGAGTGTTTTGTAATGTGACAATCTCAGTGTATGTGAGGATACGGATCCAGTTTTAATGGGTTTTGTGACAATCCTGTATATAAAGTATTGTGTCCATTGGTTTTGCACCTCAGCCTCCAGTAGTTCATTTATTTTGAACACTTCCAGTGCAGGGTGATCCCTTATGGTCGGGACTAGTTAAGAGGCACTAATTTCCTGCTCAATCAAGAGTAGGTGGCGTAGTTAGAAGTGATAAGGGAGGAGTAGTGATCCCTGCAGGTGGAGAGGGCCACATATTAATGAGTTTTTGCAATTAACCACCCCCACACTGTGCAGACAGTGAGGCCAGTTCTCCTGTCATAAAACCCTGAGCATAAATGTGGTTTAGTTCCAATGTACAACCAAGGGAACAGAGTGGGAACAGTTTTAACCATTTTCTGCTAATTTAGGTGCTGCTGATTGCAAATCCAGAGCCACCTTCCTGACTGAGTCTGTAAAGGATGTCTTAGTACAAGTGATTCACTCAGCCTGAGTGACAGCCTGCAATCAACAGCACTCCTCTTTCTGACTAGCAGATGTGCCCTCAACTTTGGAACAATCTGAATGACAAATTCCACCCCTGCTGAGGAAATAGTATACCCCATGAGGAGATTTAAAATTCTTCAAAGGTCAACACTCCCACCTCTGAGCTGTGAAAAACTTTCTAACATGGACTAGTGTCCAAAAAGTGCAATGGTGTCCATGTAGTTATGGTAGCAATACAGAAAAACCAAACTTTGGTTAATTAGAGTAATTTGTGCCAGCTTAAATTAGCAAGTGGGATACACAAAAGCCAGGGAAACTTGCAGTGCATTTTAAGAAAACCAAGAAAATTTAATTCAGCTAATGGAAATGTAGGCCCCACATTCAATGTATAAAAAACCACACAGCCCCAAGAGAGACTCCCAAACATAACAACAGACTGTGATACCTCTGTGAGGGATGGTCTGTGGATCAGTACACTCAGCAATTTTAACAAGCTGTATCAATGTTATTCGGTTCAGCGCATTAATTACACAGAGCATATTTCAAATGCCTAAAATAAATTAGGAAAGAATGATGTCATACAGGCAGGGGTTTATATTCATGGGGGAGGAAAGTCTTATAAAAACTAGATAAGCATCTGACAAACACATGTATGACTCCCACCCCTCACCCCCCAAAAATGCAGGCTGCGTAGCACGCAAATGAGAAGAGGACAGTTTTTTCTCCACAGTTTCCAGGCCAGTCAGTCTTGTGAATATTTGCTAGACCAGAGATATTACACAATATCAACAAAGCCATCTGCCTGTGGAAACAGTAACAAGTAACGCTTCATCCCCAGTATTGCTTTAATATATGATGTTGCTTTCTATGATTTTAGTAAGTAATAAAAGAGGCACATAGCACATCAACAAGCTTGATGGTAAAACTCCCTTCTGTACTGGTCAGTCTAGCAAACCATCAACATTTCCTCTGTGCTAAAACTACATACAAAGAAGAATGAAATTCTAAATACTAGCATCAGCTGTCCACGTCCACTGGAAACACACATTTCAGCCTCCACTGAATCTCATCACAGTAATATTGGTCAAATTGGGTCGCTTTCAGTCATTTTCTCCTAAAAATGCCTCCCAGTCACTTTTGGGACTGCTGTAATAAATGACTGCAATAAAACAGGACTTTATGGTGCTGCTAAGCGACTAGTCCAGGAAGAGTTTTAACCCCAGCTCACCCACAAACACAGCTAGAATGTTCTGTGAATGTTCTCTCGGTGCTCAACATCTTGGAAGCACTGTAGTCATCGGGTGACAATGTATGCAAAAGCTGCATGAGACACAGCCTGGCCATTTTAGGGCGGGTGTGTTCACCACAGATGTTTGAGAGGGGGTGATTACCACAGAGCTTCCACGGGATGAGGAGGAGGAGAAGAGCCGCTAGCATTCCTATTTAAAGCTGTAACCCCCCCTCCCCCACACACACACACGCATACCCCCCTACTCAGTTTGGGCTGGGTCTGCTGCAAACAGGCAGGGGATCATACAGTTCCTGCATGGTGGAGTGATCGGCTGTTCATCCTCCTCTTCTTGCTCTCTCTTCACACGAGGAAAGCACATGTCTTTCTCACAGACATGCTGATATCTCCGCACTCCAGGACTCTGCTGTTTCTCGCTGTTTCCATCACTCAGGTTTTGTTTTCGAAGGGCCAGGAAGGGAACAGTGGTGAGTAAGTGCCTCTTGTTGTTATGTGGTAATTTACATATATGAGATCCCAGTATGTCTGAGGAAAAACACTGGCCATGTAAAACATCGGACAGTCTTTTGGCTGAAATGGGATTATGCTCTTCAGGAAAAAATTGTGGCTTGATACTTGAACGTTATCCTCCTTAATAGTTTTGCAGCTATTATTGATGATTTATCGTGTTCAGGTTTTATATTTATTGGTTAAGCGTGAAAGCAGGGGCTGTGTGAAGTCCTTTTTAATGCCCTACTGCAGGGCCGCTATTACCTCTTGGTACAAATAACATCTACACCTCTGCTTTGTCATTTCTTGTTCACTTGTTTTATGTTTTTGGTCCAAAACTGCATGAGAGGAGGGGGCAGATTCTGGGCTTGTGCTAAGCGGTTGTCTCTCAAACGGTCACCTATTCACTCTGTTGTGATACCATTGGGCTCATTACTTGTCATCCAAGACATTCTCCAGAATCCCCTGCTGCTTCCCTCCCATTGGGCTTCCCAGCCAGTCCCTCTCAGGCTCATGGAGGAACAGCATGCTATTTAATGTGGCACAGATGGGCGCCACACAGACAAAAACTGTAACAAAGCAAAGATTCGTCTGGAATATACTGAAAATGGCAGACGGGCATGAGGACCCTGCCCCGTGGCTGCCTCTCTGTGTTTTACACCCACCGCTCTTGTTGTTACATTATATTTTCCACACTGCTCCATGACATCATGGAAAGTACAGAACATTAGTCTTATAACCTGCTTTCTGTAAGCGTTGAATGCATGGCCTGCATGGAGTTGCAGTGAAGCCCTATCTGGAACCACAGTGAAGCAGGCTGATTATTCTATGCCTCCTCTCTGGCAACTCCAACTCCATACAGGTATTGAGACACTCAGTCCCTCTGAGAGTTGCCCCTGGTTGGGCCCCTTTGATCAATTTAAAGATGACAAGACCAACTGAAGAACAACACTGCAATGCAAACAATGCAAAGCACTTTAAGGTAGACCCATAACTGTAGCTTAATTTTTGTTAAAAATAAAAATGAAAGACATTCTCTATAAATTTGTCTAAGAGCGAAACAGCATTTAAAACAATCAGGTATGATGATTCTGATTGGTTATGCTGTACAGCCAGTGTACTAAACATTGCACAGTGGCGTCTGAGGGCTCTAAGAGGTCTAACCATGTGTTGACTGCTCAGTCTTTTAAAATGATGCAATGATGTGCATGTCACCATCTGAATGTTAACATGACATTTTCTCTCTTAAGAGGGCAGGCTGTTATTTCAGTACATAGCATTTTATAACTTGGAACATTTCTTGGGCTATAAGATGCTACTGAGGTTTGGTGTCACCTCTCTCCAGCTGCTGACTAGCTCAGAGGTCTGCCCAGCATTTGTCAGACCCACCCAGGGATCCAGCATAGAAATTAGGTCCATTCGTGTTTGCAAGTACTGCTCCCAGCCAGCTACTTTGACCATCATTATACCTAAATCGAGCAAAGGTCATTTCCACAACAATCTTCTAAAAATCAGTTTGGCCCTTGGAGACGACAGCCGCAGAACACACCCCTCTATTTCAGGCTCAATTACAGAGGCCCCTTGCACAGAGGTCAAAGGCTCTTGAGGATGAAGGCTGGGGTTTGATCATGGCTCTTTGTGGTCAGAATGCAGCTGGGCTCCAGCCCCCCCAGAAACAAAGTAACAGTTATGTGGGGAAGTGCTGCATAAGGAGGTCTCAGCAGCCCAAAAAAAGCTAGGGAGCAGGCAGCTGCAAAGGCAGACAGCCAGCCTGCGACCAATCAGAGCAGCTGATGTGCAAATGTGCCATAGATCATACCCGACGGGCCGATGGTGTTCAGTGAGCAGTCATGAGGGACAGACCCCTGAGGACAATAGTGATTAGTGAATTTGGGGTTTCACCAGGTAGCTACCTCACATATCCATGGTTGGGGATTTGAGTCCTACCTTATATGTATGTGGAGTTTGCATGTTTTCACCATATCACGTGGGTTTCCACGGAGTACAAAATTTTCTTCCTGCAATCCAAAGATGCAGAGGTAACTCATGCCTCAGAATTACCCAAAGTGTGCATTCATGTATACTTGTGCATGTGCCCACAGAGCCCAGCACCCAGAGCAGAGTGTCCCACAGTCTTATACCTTTTCTGTTACTTATAGTATTTTTTCATAACAACTGTGAAGGGTACTGAGAGTTATTTATACAATATGTACACAAAG
>JABFEA020000001.1:54145660-54157073 GCA_019775915.2 Cyphomyrus plagiostoma | reverse complement strand
TTATCTAATCTGATACGTACATTCTCACAGAAAGGTGTTTTTTACAGTACCACTTTCAAAGTACCCTTAACCGTAAAGGTTCAGTTTAACACTGTATTTAGCAATCAATGAAAGATTGAAAAGGTCCCCCTCCACGTCAAGTAGTCATTTTCATAAACTGACTCATTTCCAAAATCCAACCACTCCCAACTCATACTAAGTGATTCTTAGAACTTCATGGAGGGATCTGAATCAGGGAGACAAGTTAAAGCTGCATTGAAGAATATTCCAGAGGTCCCATAGGATTTGATAGTGTGGGAAGGTCAATCACCCCTTCTCACAGGCATGGTAATACAGGTTATCCTGAATTAAATGAAGGTCAATAGCAGGGTTCAACACTTTGAGTGAAAATGTCTGTAGTCACGGAGATGGGGGACAAGCCTGGGCTGGCAATGAAGATGAAGCAGCTGTTTCTCATAGATACCACTCTGTTCCTGTGCCTAGCTTCTCATGATACTGTGCACCAGGTTTTCTGAGAACCACTGAGAGTCTCATGTGACTTCCAGGGGCATGACTCCATTGAGGCCAATGAGAGCCCCCTCCCCAACACACACACACACACACACACATTACCCAATTGAAAGCATTGGACACAGTGAGAGGCTGCGGCTAGTGTCTGCTCACAGTCAGTGCAGTTGGGAGGGAACAGAAAAACATGAGCATTGGACCCACAGGCTTGCAGAGAGTTCAATTATTGGACAAAATGGCTAAAATGTGTTTGCCTGCAGAACATTAGGCCCCATCAGGCCCCTGAGTGGAAACCTATAATCAGCTGTTCATTCAAATGTTGAGGATTCATTGCCCTCTCCACCAAGGGTTACAACCGCTGGGATATGTTGGGGGCGCCAGGTATTAAACATAACCCAGGCCCCACTTGCAGTAACCATAGACTCAGAAATTCAATCCAATTTATTTTATATACTGCCTTTCACAACAGAGTCATCCCAAGCTGTTTTACATGCATGTGTTGTTATACAATAAACCTCATTAGAGAGAGTAATACAGAACATGGAACATGGATGGAAAGAAATTAAATAAAGAAAGCCATATGACAATGAAGGAGAGGAACCAAAATTCCCAAGTAAGGAGAAAAGAAGCCTTTAAGGGTCCAAGGTCAACTGGCTGCCCAACCCCCCCAGGGCATACTAACATTAAAATATTAGAAATGTCTCCCACTTCCTGTTCACACAGAACCTCAAATACATGTGAAAAGCAAAGGTGCTGTATTAATCATCTGTCGGCACTTTTTACAAGACCACAGGAGATAGCTCTAAGAAAATGCTGAAAAAATATCTAATCAACTTCAGAGGCTGTGGAGAGCTCTATGGATCAGAGGGAGTGCCTTAATGTTCAAAGAATCTTGAGTAAAACAGTCATGGTTATATGAGGCGCCGTTTTTGAAAGTAGTTTGTAAAACCCGAAGTAGCTCAAAGTGTCCTCCCTGACATGGATTATCTGGTTACCCTATGCGTTATAGTAATTTTTTTCTGATGATCGGAGTCAATTTTTTCAGTTAAGGCAACTACTAGCCAGTTAGCTCACTTTTTCTTACCGTAAATAGCCACATTTATACGTTTACAGAGGTTTTCATGGAGTTGTCTTGTGAATGTCTTAGTTTCCCAGCATACTGTATAGTTTTTAGTTGTTCGTATGGTCTTGAGGAGAACATTTCTTTTCTTTTCCATCCAGCTTTTAAGCACAGTTTAATTAGTACCTCATGGCATATTTCAAGTGTATTACGTATATAGTTCTGATATACAAGATTATTAATAACACAGAATTGGGCTATTTTCTGATTCCATTTTACTCTTTATTCACACACACACACACACACACACACACACATATATATATAAAATGGCATGCCAAACAGGAAATATGTAACCATTTTTTATGTATATGGAATGAATACCGATATATATATATATATATATATATAATGAAACTCGGAATATATTGAATGAATGTAGATATATATACAATGAAACTCGGAATATATGGCATGAAAGCTAATGGTATCGCTGATGGTGAACAGATTGAGTGAACACTGAAAACTGCCTAAAAAGTTTTTTTTTAATTGTCTTTGGCGTTTATATGATGAACAATTTCTATCTTTACACTGAATGTCTGTAAAATTTATATTTTGAAAAACTGCTGTTGGTACGCTAAAAGCTAAGATGATATTGAATGAAAAGTATTATGTATATATACCATGAACGTGAAATTAAAGATAGGCACTGCTTTGGTCAACTTCGTTGGGTCTTCCGCTATAAGGCGCGCAATAAGGGGGCGTGTCACGGGGATGCCAGAAGTCTAAATACGGCAGAAAGAGCGCGAGCTCTAGTGCAGTCTTTTAAACAATGAAGGTTTATAGAAACTATTGCAAATGCATGCAGCAACTGCACTGTCATGCCACGCCCTTCACCATACTGAGTATGATTGAGTTGCTGCAATGAAATTTCGGCAAAATGGATATATATATATATATATGTGTGTGTGTGTGTAATCCCCCTCCAGACCATCAGCGATAGGTGAAAATCTGCGATATAGAAGGACCATATAAATAAATATTTAATAGAGTTTAAGCCTTAAAATATTTATAAAAAAAACACATCGCAGGGATGCATCGGGGTGCGATAGGTGAACCGCGATATAGCGGGGGATCGCTGTATGTAATACATATATGTATGTAACAGTGATTGTATAGAATATGGAACACGCGCACTGTGTGCATGTACGCGCGTTAGCGAGTTATAATGGCTGCACAAATATTTTTTCCTTGGAATAACTGGAAAAAATAAAGTAGCGCTTTGCTACGTAAGCTACCACGACCACGGTGCTAATAACCAGCGAAGGCCAGCCAAACAACATAAATATGCGCCTGTTAACATGATTAAGAATATTTCGTTTCGTTCTTTAATTGGCAAGACTGTAACTCGAAAACGTACCATTTTTTCACTTTATTAGCACCAACTTAGCAAATAGGAAACGATTCCTGGGTTGCACTTCCTGTTGTGGCTGAGAGTGCATGTTCTGCAGCCAGACCATTTTGACTTTTCGTTGTTACCGCCCATTTCTATGCAGATAGACGTGGGGAATTTGCATACGTTCTCAACATTTTTAGTCTACATTTAAAATTTATATTTACATTTAAGAGTTATAGTTACTGTAACATTTATATTAACATTTAAATTTTAACATTTATATATAGACATACCATTTATATTTACATATAAACAATTTTGAAAATAATCTACACAGCAAAAAAATCTGATGATCCACAACACCATTGACTTCTAGCTAAATGTCATAAAACTGCACTAAATGTTGAAAAAGTGGCAAGTACAAAAATGTTTAGTACCTTTGCAAACGGCACCCCATATGGATAACTATTACAGAAGTTTGTATGTAGGAGGTTCCCTCATGAAAAATGACATCTGTTCTAGTCAAGAAAATCTAATCTTGCTCACACTTTCCATGAAGCTTCTTTCTGCTGCCAAGGGCTTTCCCTGATCAGTTTTCCAGAAACAGCTTTAATATACTCAGTGGTTTTTGGGGGAGGTTGGAAACACAAAAGTAATTCTGCACACAACTCTTTGTCTGCAAGATCCCACATATGCCTGCAATATTTCACAATGTGTTCAGTGTCTGAACAATTTGAAACACGTTTCACGTTCATCATTCACATCACGTCTCTGTTACATTTCCATACTCAGTGTCTATTATGTTTCCATGTTCAGCATCTGTTATGTTTCTGTGTTCCATGTCCAATATATGTTTATGTTTCTATGCTAAATGTCCATTATGATTTTGTGCTCAGTGTCCATAATGTTTCTGTGCTCAGTGTCTGTTACTTTTCTATGCCCATTGTCCATGACATTTCCATTCTCAGTGTCCATTATGTTTTTGTGCTCTGTATCCATTATGTTTCTGTGCAGTGTCTATTATGTGTCTCTGCTTAGTGTTAATGATGTTTCTGTGCTAAGTGTCCATTACATTTCTGTGCTTGGTGTCTGTTACATTTCTAGGCCCATTGTCTGTGGTGTTTCTGTGCTCAGTATCCATTACATTTTCCTGCTCAGTGTCCATAATGATTCCGTGCTCAGTGTTTGCTACCTTTCCATGTTCAGTGCCTGTTACGTTTCCATGTTTAGTGTCTGATATACCTCAGCTGTTCCCATTTTCTGTGTCTGTAGTCATTCGAAATATCTCTGTGTTCCCAAAGTTCACTAAATGCAGAGTCACAGATGTGGGGGTGGGATGGGTGTAGGGGTGAAACCCAGTGGAAAATCGTCATCTGACATTTAGCTGGAAGTCAATGGTGTTGTGGATCATCATGGGACATATCTCACAAAGTCATCATGATTAGCCTGCTAGGGGTGGGCTGGGGGTCTATATACAAGGTTAGCAAAAAGTACAACATGTGCAATGCATTAGCTAACAGGGAGCAGTGAACGCTTTCATTTCACTCATTACAGGCTGTTCGGTACACCATGGGCAGTACAGAGCTTCACACAGGCTTGAATCGTCTTAGTAGTTGCAGTTTGGAATGACAGATGAAAGAGAAACGTATTAGCAATCTGCATTCCCTGCTTCAGCTTGGTCTAAATCGTAATGTTTATTCCTTGTCCATTTGGAAAGCTGGGTCCTACTTTGCTGTGGCTATTGTAAATCTTCTCTTCTAGTGAAATAAATATGTCACAAACACAAAGGTCTAAAGTTTAAACTAAGCCAGACTAACAGCTACAGTCACGCATCTGATACTGATCAGCAAAGTCCTTTGATTCTATGTCAAAATGGCAGCTCTTGTCAGAGCGCAACTTGGGGCTCCTAATGCGTGAGGCTCCTCGGTTGGGGGTTCTGTCACACAAAGGCTGCTCAGCAGGCTGCCTCAGGGAATTTACCTGAACATTGTCCCACATAAAACTGTATGACATGGTCCTCCATTTTTGTCTTTGCTTCTGGAACCCCTCCCACAGCAACACGTACATGCTGGCATCATCGTTCTACCCTTTTGGCACAAAGTGCAGTATAATGCCAGACAGTATTTGATGTGACTGATGTGAGCTTCAGCCCAGCACCAGTACCAGGCCCAGCTCCGGCCAGGGCTTGGTGTGAAAGCTGAAGCCACAAGAGCCCTCAGTCCTGACTGTGGTATTTCTGTGAGCCCACACTAAGGCACAGCCAAAGGGATATTTTATAAAGACAGGGCGAGCCCAAAACCCGCTGACCAGAGGCAGACATCACACAATGCTTCATTGCTCGAACTGTCATCTAATACATCAATCACTTTAACAGAAATACAGCTCTTAAACCATTGCAGAAAATTATACACAGCTAATAGCTGAAAGTCAGAGTTTACGATTATGGTATTTATAAGCGCACTTATGAGACATTGGTTTTGCAGTGTAATTGATTAAAAATGTTTTAGTTTTTAAAGCCAGGAGAACTGTACATCACATTAACTCCAGTGTTTAAGTTTTCCATTTGTTAAACTATCGCCACCTGGTGTTCATTCATGAAAACCATTAAAGGCAGCAGCCCATCAATACATCGTCCATAGTCTGAGGAAACACATGGCTAGGGAATGCCCTGGATAGTGCCCTGTCCCAAAACGAAACACATTTTCTGAGCAAATTAAAGACACCAATTAACATAATGGTGTCTTCAGACTGTAAAGGGGATCTCGCAGGACATAGAGAGAACATACAAACTCTGCACAGAGTGAAGGTGGGATTCAAAGTCCCAACGCAGGAGGTGCGAGACACCACCAGGACACTAAAAAAACATTCTATTTATACTTCACTATACTTTTTTAGTTCTGTTTTTTTGTCAGTTTGTGAAAGCAAGCTCTCTGAAGTGAGATTACTTGGTTAATATTTTCTTTTTTTAATATTTTAAATATTTGAATATAAATTTTAAAAATCCAGACATTCCCTTCATGTGCCCGGATCTTAAGCAGATGCCAGAACAGAATACTACCTCTGAGAATCTGCAATAGCTTCAAGTGAGACGGATTCATTGAGTCATTTGGGAGACATCCAGCTTAGGCCGCTGTGAGTCAGACATTTGAGGGACAGATAAATGAAGGAAATTACCGAATGTCTGACAACCCGTGGCTCTGGAAAGCAGCACTACTTTTTCCAGAGCCTTCCTTCTCTCACCATTAAAGTGAGGCCTTGAGGCAGTGCTGAGGCTGGAACATTTTACTCGGTCCACTGTAAAACAAGCATGGGAGATCTGACCACCTGGCCTCATGCCTATGAAGGGGCATCATTTATAGGTACATGCTCTTTGTGAAGAACCAGAGTACATGTTTTTTTATGGCTATAAAAACAAAAAGAGCGAACATGATGCAGAGGCAGTGAGGCAGTTTTTCAAATATGTTACTTCAGCATCCTTGGGACTTGTAAAAGTGAGGACGAGAATGAAAGGCACATAAAAGCTCATGATGACCAAGGGCTATACTAGAGTTAAAACTCCATTAGCCCAAAACACAGAGTGGGATTGTTTGTCTGTCCTCACTGTGAGCTGGCTGACTGGTCAGCTGTGCATGAGGGTTCCATATACATTTTAAGCTTTTTTGAAAGAAAAAAAAAGATTACAGTAAAGTGAGATTAACCTTTCAACCTGTGACATCCGCAGGGGATGACCTTGGCTGTACAGAGAATGGGCAGAACTATGCCAACACAGACATATGGAAGCCAGAGCCATGCCGGATCTGTGTGTGTGACAGTGGGGCCATCCTCTGCGATGAGATCCACTGCGAGGAGCTGATTGGCTGTGACAGCATGTCCATCCCTCCGGGCGAGTGCTGTCCCGTGTGCCAGGGTGGTGGCGGTGACACAGGGGGCCACAGACCAGGTGGGTGTCCAAAAGGTCCACACAGATCAAACCCAGACCCGCAGAGCATTACCACATGAAAGAGCATGTTCAGTGTATGTGGAGGAGGCTCTGTGGTATGAAGAAGAGAACAAGGACGAAGAGAAAAGCAGACTGAAACAGACATCTGTTGAGGATTTATGTGGACATAGCATTTGGTGTGTAGGAAAGCTGATTATCTGCTTCTCATGTTTTTCAGATAGCAGGATCTACAAGGTAAGCTAAACATCTCACCATGATGACCAAGCACACGTATGGCCACAAAAAAACAAAAACAACTTTATAGTAAAGCATACACCTCAATAAATAAATTTAAAACCTATATTTTTAGGGTCAGAAGGGTGAACCTGGAGACGTACCAGTGGTAAGAGCCCTCTTGCAGTTACCACTGCATTTACCAGAATGCACTTCTGCTGCATGTATATTTCATATTAAAGCTGACTGATGGGAACTTCTCTCTCAGGTGACAGGTATCAGAGGTCGCCCAGGCCTGATGGTAAGTCAGGGGTAACATCCTTCACCTCTATGCATTATGTGTTATTTTTACCAGACATTTAGTTGCTTAGCAACTTTACATATTATTTTTTATCTTTCATTTCACATGATATGTTTCAGGTTATGTATAGTAAACAGAGCCTGTATTTGGACTTTTTGAGCCTGGTTCGTTTTGTTAGCTGATGAATATTTTTGTTCCAGTGCTCAAATGGACAGTAAATTTCACTTCCTAGCACTAGATGGCAGTAAGGCTTCAGTGTGAAACCCACTATTCTGCAGCACTTCACCTTTTGAACAAGAATGATTCTAAATGTTTAGCACATTGACTTCATCAATGAGGCACATTTATTGGCACATTACAAAATAAAGAATAATTAACATTAACATCAATTTTGCTGTGTGAGCTTCCCTACTTGGATGACAGACTTCATTCAGAGTCTTTATCTACCTGAAACAGGGACCTCCGGGATCACCAGGGCAGAGAGGGGAGCGTGGAAGCAAAGGACGACCGGTAAGTCTCAGAACCATGCTATAAGCCCCGAGAGTGAATCAGAGAACCGTGCTCTAACCTCTGCGAATGTGTCAGTCTGAGATCCACCCTCTAACTCCTCCAAGTGAACCAGAGAACCATGATCAACCATCATGAGTGAATCTGAAAACTATTCATTGATGACATCATGCATTCCTGAGCGACTCTGCAAGGCCACAAATGAGCTAAAGACCCATAAGTAACAATTTCCTGGAGAAAAATATGACTTTATGAAACATACATGGGAAGAATTATACAGAAGAATTTACTCAATTCAGTTAGAATTTTATGTAGTGCCTTTTACAACAGAGTTGCCCCAAGGCACTTGACAAGAGTGTGTAACAGCACATCACTACATCGTTTATACAAAACAGTGCATGGAAAAGATATCTTGGCATTGCAGTTGTGGATAATCATTGCCATTAGAGTGTCACTGTATTTGAGGAAATGAATTCTGGAAAGAAGATGAGGCCAAAATGATGGTTTCATATAAAATAATTTACCACTACAAAAAATAAATTATCAAACTGAAATAGGAAATACAGGAAACACCAGGAAACAGGTACCAAAGTATATTTGCAGAGCATAATTCAGTCATGCTGACGAATTATTAGATAAGAATATGTCATGAACTGTGATGGACCAGGGATACTCTGGAATCATTCATGGTTTTAATTAAAGACTATCTGTGCCAGCAAGCTGGGGCTGTTTCAATGTATTTCTGCATAGAATAAGAAAATTGAAATGTATTTTTAGGGCCCAAGGGGTCCACCAGGGTACGACGGTGAACCAGGTGTTCCGGGACAGCCAGGAGAGCCGGGACCTCCTGGACATCCAACTCACCCAGGGGTAAATGCCAGCACTCATAATGACCTGTTACCCCAAGACACATCCTGGGTAGAAGCAGCCTTTTGCTTCAGTGCTGAGGTTTATTTTTAAAAAGATGCTGGAAATCTCACTCAAACAGGGCTGCATTTTACACACTGTAACACCAGGTTCTTCCTCACATTTCAGGGGCATCTGGCTTCTCACATGGCCACTGGCTTCGATGAGAAGTCTGGACTAGCAGGCCAAGTCGGGATGATGCCTGGAACGAGGGTAAGCAGAGGGTAGTGCCGCCCTACAGGAGCTTGGCAGGGCACCATTGACAAGTCTCCCTGAGTACTGCACTCTGTGACAGCCTGCCTTCATTTCAGGGTGAAGCTGGAGCAAGAGGTCCTCCTGGGCCAGCTGGACCACCTGTAAGTCAAAGAGCAGCTGACAAATTCTCCAATTAACTAGATGTGATTTTCTACCATGAAATGTTCTGCTCCCCTGTCTTAGGGCCCTCAAGGAACACAGGGGGCACCCGGTGATGTTGGGGACCCGGGACTAATGGTGAGACCCAGACCTCACACATACACACTGTTCACAGAAAGCCAGAGCTCACAGAGATACAGAGCACCGGTTCCTCAGCTCATTTGCCTTTCACAGGAGCATTTATTTACTGTTCCTCCCAATCCTAATATTACGCTTGTGTATGGCAGGGTCCAGCAGGGGGACGTGGTCCAGATGGTCCCTCCGGCAAACCAGGGGAAGATGTAAGTGAACATCCTTCACCAGTTCTGCATTTCATTATCACTGTTTCACATTTTGCTATAAGAACACCTACACTGAGGGAGATCTGAATAACACTCACTCTCTCATCCCTCATCAGGGAGAAGCTGGGAAACCAGGGAATACAGGAGAAGTGGGATTCCCCGGTTCTATGGTAAGAACGGGACTGCGGAGTACATTTCTGTATGTGACAGAACCACAGGGCTCTAACCAGCTGGAGGACTAACATGCTTTGTGAACATTTCACGATCAAGGGAGCAAGAGGCTTTCCAGGAATGCCAGGAGTTCCAGGGCTGAAAGGTCACCGGGTGAGCACACTCACAAACTTCCTTAGTGACTGGGAAATGCTAGGTTCAAGGCAGCTTGTACGCAAGAACCAACTCTAAAACCACCATGTATTGTAAAAGCAGACAATTAAACACACCTCCAAGCCACAAAAAGCTGTCTGAATCTCTCTGAATTTCTTCAGAGATTCTCTTCCAGTAACCAGATCTGCTTGTTTTATATAACAGCCTGTCAGCAGCATTGTTTTAGTGATAAATTCTGTAATAAATGGAGAAGATATGATGCTTACATTGTTTGTCAGTTTGTTTCCTGGGACACATGTTAACTGACACACATATGTTACAGGGACACCAGGGACCTATGGGGCCCAAGGGAGAAATCGGGGCAGTTGGATCAAAGGTAAAAGCTGGCAGATTAGTGTCACCAGAATTACATGGAATACTTTCGCCTGGATAAAATGGATCCGAAACAGAACTCAGTTTTTGTATATTTGTTTATATCTTTGCATAATCACTGTATTTTGTCTTTTCCTTGTAGCTGAGATTCTCCAGTAACTTTAGAGTATATTTAGACCCATATGCATGTGTCTGATGGAAACCCAGATGTGACAGTTTGTTCTGTCCTGTATTGTCTGTCTAATGTATGCAAGGGGCAGTGAGAAACGTAATTTCGATTCCTTTGTATGTCTAGTACATGTGAAGAAATTGACAAATAAAACTGACTTTGACTTTGACAGCCCGACTCTGCAATAACTGCCTTTCTCTCTTCTCAGGGTGAATCAGGCCCTCCTGGCCTTATGGGAGCTCCTGGGCCTCAGGTCAGTTGGAAACTCCTGTGTTCACACAATCAGAAAGTTTTGAAAACAGGCTTTTGGATTTACACCAATAAGAAACTGGAATGAGCAGAGCAGACAAGAGCAGTTGCAAAGCTCAAAAAAAAGCTAAAAACTTGGGGTAATTATATTAAACATGGGTACACAGAGCAGTAGAAGAGCCTGAAAAGACATGATTATCCACTTAAACCCTCCATTTTTAATGCAAACATGCCCACTGCACACGACAGGGCCCAAGAGGAATGCCAGGAGAGAGGGGCCGCATTGGCCCGATGGGGACCACGGTAAGGATGAGCAGGTGTATACCTGGCTGTGATAACTTTCTCATGGTCAAGGCTGTTTATGAGATGGTTATCACCACAGTGGGAAGGCTTTAGATATTAATGAACAGTCAATTAAAGTCACAAGCCTTCATCTAATGTCTTTCTCATTTAAGGGAAAGTCTGGTCCACCTGGAAACACTGGCAAATCAGGACCAATGGTAAGGAAGAGCTTATAGAACAAACAGCAACTATACAACCTAATGTATATATAGTGTATATATAATGTATATATAGTATATAAACCCCAATATATAGTAAATACATAACTATCTGGAGTTTAACATTACAGTCTATACATACAGGGGCTGGACAATGAAACTGAAACACAGGCCAATACTGTTAAGAACATAAGAACTATACAAACGAGAGGAGGCCATTCGGCCCATCAAGCTCGCTTGGGAGAACTTAACTAATAGCTCAGAGTTGTTAAAA
>JABFEA020000001.1:54129147-54145560 GCA_019775915.2 Cyphomyrus plagiostoma | reverse complement strand
GTTAACCAGTTATCAATCCAGGTCGCTATAGTTCCTAAAATACCTGTCGCTTTGAGTTTAAGTAGGAGCCTCTTGTGTTTGAGGCTTCAAACCTATATATGCGTGGCCGGGAGGCCAATCTTCACTGCACTTTCCACCAGTAAGCCCGCAGTGCGAAGGTTGAATTAGCAGAGCAATATTACAGCTGTACATAATATTTTTAATCCACACAACGTAATGGGAACTCAACTCAGAACTGAAAAGAGAACAAATTGTTGGTCTCGTTGGCACATCTGTAATTAGGATAGCAAGTCTTTGGGGTGTATCAAGAGCCATGATATCGAGGGTAATGTTGGCATACCACCACAAAGGACGGCCCACATCCAACAGAAGTAACTGTGGACACAAGAGGAAGCTGTTTGAAAGGGATATCCATGTACTAACCTGGATTGTATTAAAAAAAATTAAATCACAGCTACCCAACTCAATGTAGAATTAAATGCGCACATCGACTCTCTTGTTTCCACTAAATTGTTCATCTCCACGGGGTCAATATTCATGGTTAGACTGCTATAGCCAAATCATCAATCACTCGTGCAAATGCCAAAGGTCAGTTTCAATGGTGCCATAATTTTGTGCTGTGGACAATGTGACATGGACAGCATGTATAGTTGTCTGATAAGTCCACCTTCACCATATTTCCCACATTTAGGAGAGTTACAGTACAGTGTGGAGAAGACCCAAAGACGCTTACCACCTGGACTGTTGTGTACTCACAGAGGTGGATCAGTGATGGTCTGGGCTGCAATATTATGGAACTCACTAGACTGACTACTTGTTCTAGATGGGCGAATTACAGCCAAGGACTACCATTCTGCAGGACCATGTTCACCCAATGGTTCAAACATTGTACGCTGAAGGTGGTGCCTTATATCAGGATGATAATGCATCGATACACACAGCAAGAATGGTGACAGAGTGGTTTGATGAAAGTGAAGTCCCATGGTCGACACAATCACCAGATCTAAATATTATTGAGCCACTTTGGGAAGCTTTGGACGAGCCAGTAAGGAAAAGTTTTCTTCCACCAGCACTATGTAGTGGCCCAAACACTGTTCTGCAAGAGGAATAGCTCAAAATCACGTTGGCCACTGTGCGGGACTTTTATCTGTTATTCCCAAGACAAACTGATGCTGTATGGGCTGCAAAAGGAGACTCGACACCATACGAATAAATTATTGTGGGCTAATACCAGATGTTTCAGTTTCATTGTCCAACTCCTGTATATCACGGCCTTTCTGAAAGTATGTCAATTTTATATCTACACAACTTTTGAACTCAAAAATACAATGACTGCAAGAGACAGACACACTGTGAACATCACAAATTCCTGTGTTCCAGGGTCCTGTGGGTATCACTGGTCCCCCAGGATTTCCAGGGAATCCTGGTATGAAGGTAAGACCACATGAAGCTCTCTATCTGTCATTTTTACACAAAGCCCCTGTAAGGATCAAAAGATTCAATCCTGCATTTACTCTTGATTTCACCCATAACCACTGAGAGTTTTGTACTTTTTGAAGATGCTAGATTGAAGTTCAGCGATACTTTCACTGAAACTTGCCTCCTAATCTTGGTGCCCCCCCCCCCCAGGGTGAAGCGGGGCCAACAGGTGTACGGGGCCCCGAGGGGCCCCAGGGCCAGAGGGGTGAGACAGGACCTCCAGGTTTAGCTGGAGCACCTGGCATTCAGGTATGTGACTGACTCATAATTACAGGATAATGTTTACATCACAAGGCATCTGGCATTACTAAACCAGTCAAACATATGCAGGGACCACTTGGGACAGATGGTGGACCTGGAGCAAAGGGCCCAGTGGTGAGTATAAAACCACCTCTATGAGCAATAAATCAACCGATCAAACATCGAGGAATATTAATATGACTAAGCACTGTTATTAAAAAGGTGGAGCATTAATTACATTGTTTACTTTCACTCCAGGGTACTGTAGGTCCCCAAGGGCCAGTTGGCCTGCTTGGCCCCCCTGGGCCCCCAGGACCTCAGGGAAGTACTGGACAACCGGGAATCAAAGGTCAAGCGGTAAGGTTCCTCTGTAGGTGTTGTATTCCTTAGGTCAATTATTAATGGTGGGATTTCACTTGTGCCATGTATTTAATAAAGAATATTGCTCTGTCTTAGGGAGATGTTGGTGTCGCTGGCTTCAAAGGAGAGGCAGGACCAAAAGGAGAACCTGTAAGCAATATTTATTATAAAATTGGAAGAACAGATGTTACTTGGGGGTAGGTTGGCTGTGGACAGTGACTACTGGGGAGACTAATTTGGAGTAATATCAGTACTTTCCCTGCACAATCAATGGACCTCTTCTTTCAATGTTTATTCACAGGGCCCACCTGGTTCTCAAGGGCCAATAGGACCTCAAGGTGAAGAAGGGAAGAGAGGAGCTCGAGGAGATGCTGGGTCATTGGGCCCACCAGGCCCCATCGGAGAAAGGGTAAGCAGCACCTGAATAAAATAACATATATGAATCCTCAATGAGTTTGAAACACCATTACCTGTAAGAGCTGCATTTGCTCATCCATACCTTTCCATAACAGGGTGCTCCCGGGAACAGAGGATTCACAGGTGCAGATGGGTTACCTGGACCTAAGGTAAATACAGGTCAAAGACTAGTTCCTTCACAACATTAAGCAGGTACTGTGAAAAAAAAGTAACTGTCCATGTTTTTTAATAGGGTGCCCAAGGTGATAGAGGGATCCCTGGGACTTCAGGCCCAAAAGGTTCTACTGGAGATCCCGGGCGCACAGGAGAGCCAGGCCTCCCTGGTGCAAGGGTAAATGTGGAAACCTTGTTTGGTGTACAGAAAACTCCATGATCTACCTCAATAAATCACCTACATCCTCACCATATCAATTGGCAAAATTTGCTAGAAGAGCACATGCTGATAATTGTTATCTATCTTCATCCTCTCGTTAAAAATAACACTTGTTAATTCTCCCAGGGTTTGACTGGCACTCCTGGGGTTCAGGGTGCTGAAGGAAAGCCAGGTCCACTGGTAGGTTGGGTGGTTCTGTTATAAAAGCCCCTATTGCTGGGTAACACTATTACTGTGACAGCTCTACATGCTGAAAAACACTCATGTTCCCTTCAAGGGAGCAGCAGGAGAGGATGGAAGGCCAGGACCTGCTGGACCAATTGGAACCAGAGGTCCATCCGGGTCAATGGGTTTACCAGGACCAAAGGGTTTTAATGCAAGTATTCTAATGCATTGGTAACACAACAATGCACATCATGCTTAAGGTTGTTCTGAGATTAATTATGAACAATAATTACTCTCTGAGGTTACCCCAAGATAAACATAAGATGAAGATGAAACAACCATCATCAGGTCATGTAAATTCACAGGGTGACCCAGGGAAGACAGGTGAGCAGGGAACGCCAGGATCACCAGGGCAACGGGTGAGTGACACCATTAAAGACTGTCTTTAATGACTGAGCATTGTCCTGTTACTCACTGTGGATGGGTCCACTGCAGGGTCCTCCCGGGAAGGACGGAGAAGTGGGCCCTGCAGGTCCAGCGGGTCCTGCGGTAAGTTCCCGAAGCCACTGATTCACTTGCAGCTGTTCTAGTGGCAAACACGTTTCAAATTCTCAGTCATTTACATAAAAAATTACACTTTAACAAAGTGTGTAACCATTTTAAAAGCTTGAAAGTGTGTGTTTATTATCTTTATTCAAGGGTGCTGCAGGTGAAAGAGGAGAACAAGGCCCACCTGGGGTAAATGGCTTCCAGGTAAGAAAGACACATCTAAGAATGATACACATAACGAGCAGAATTTTTATCACCGGTATGAATGGGTATAGTCACACTGTAATTGAAACATTGAGTGTCAACTGTTTTACAGGGTTTACCTGGACCCCCTGGTCCACCTGGAGAGCCAGGAAAGCCAGGAGATCAGGTAATCAGGTTCTGTGTGATCTGCCCCACTAAGTACAGACCATAAACACTTGCAATAACAGTCAATTGTAGTCACCACATCATTTATACAGCTTTTCTTGAATAAATCCATTTCATTATAATGACGAAAAATAAATGCTCATCATGTCTAGGGAATACCAGGAGAGGGTGGAGCAGTTGGTCCTATTGGTCCAAGGGTAAGTCACACTAGTATTCATAAAGCATGCTTATCTTTTGATGAGCTTATCTTTTAATGAGCACATGGATGAAGCATTGAATGATATCATCTCTACTTTAGGGAGAACGTGGAACTCCAGGTGAAAGAGGGGAACTTGGGCCTCATGGTCTCCAAGGTGCCAAAGGTATCCCAGGAGCCCCTGGGCCAGATGGGCCAAAGGTACACCCGTCACAAATGGCAGGGTTAATAGCGACATAATGGAGAATGACATTTTCCCAAATATTTATTTCTGTATTTTCTTGGGCTGTTCCACCAGGGAAGCCCAGGGCCAACTGGTGCTGTTGGGGATGTTGGTCCTCCAGGGTTGCAGGGAATGCCAGGAGAACGAGGCATCTCCGGGCCAACAGGTCCAAAGGGCGACAGGGTGAGTCCTCACGCTATTCATCATTAAAGCAATAAGGGTGTTTTTTGTTGTCCATGTGTTAAGGTGTCATATCTCCCCAAAACGTTAGGGTGCGCCTGGTGAAAAGGGCTCAGAGGGAACCCATGGAAGCGATGGTGCTCGGGTGAGATGACCACAGGCTAATCAAAAAGACTGCAACTGTATTTCCTACTTTACCTCAAGAATTTTTTATAATTTCAAAGTTACAGTTTCATCTTACTGTTATATTTCACTAATCATTTGTACATTTTAACTCACATATATTTTATGTACAACTCATATATACAAACAGAAAAAAGGTACAAATAATGCATCCTTTCTTTTTAGGGACTTCCTGGTCCACTCGGACCACCAGGACCACATGGGCCAAGTGGAGAAAAGGTGGGGGCATTATCTGTTTTCACTTTTTCACCATTACAATATTCCAAAATCATATCAGTCATTCTGGGAACTGACATTTGTGTCACTGTAGGGTGAACCTGGACCACAGGGACCACCTGGACCCCTAGGATCCAGAGGAAGTCCAGTAAGTGCAATAGGCTGAACCAGTCATGGGTATTTTCAAGCTGAAGGAAATCAACATGATATTGATCTATTCTTTGATCACCTTTAACCACTTATCCAATGTATGAAGGTTATTTCAGGAAGCACAAGCCATTAGCCAAGATACACACCAACAAACAATATGTGATGTATAAATAGATGGAGTATGTAACTCAGATGTAACTCAGCATCATTTGTTTTATATAGTCATGTTTGATTAGTGTTCCCACGTAACATCCAAACCATTTTATTTCTGCCTTGCAGGGATCCCGTGGAGAAACTGGTCCAACTGGAGCTGTTGGGTTCGCTGGGCCTCCTGTGAGTCATAAAAACAATGAAGAGCTAACATGCAGAAAAGGGCAAGACTGCTGACTTTGAATTGTGTAATTGTGTTCTCGATCTAGGGCCCTGATGGTCAGCCAGGTGTCAAAGGTGACCCTGGAGAGCCAGGACAGAAGGGTGATGCTGGGTCTCCTGGACCTCAGGGCTTGGCTGGTCCTCCAGGACCCAGTGTAAGTAAAGTGTAATGAGGAAACATTTACTTGTTTGAAAATAGGACAATGCTTTACATTAAGTGCACCTTCATAATGCATTCATAGAACATTCATAAGCAACATGCAAGTACTTCTTAACATCCTAACATCTCTTAACAGCTTTAATATATATTAATAGCAAACATTACATGATTATACAATTATAATGTTTGTTATTAATATTACAGCTGTTAAGGGATGTTAGGATGTTAAGGCATATACATACATGATGTTTATGAATGCTTTATGAATACTTAATACATTATGAAGGTGTATTGAACATTTTATGAATGCAATATAAAAGCATTATGAAGGTCCAGTTAATGTAAAGCGTTATTGAAAAGAGACATCAGGTATCTGTTGTTCAGGTTGATCTGGGTCAGTTCATCTAATACCATTATGCCAATGTAGAGGTAGGACTGTAAGGTATTTATTCTTTGCTTTAACGAACTATACATTTTTGAAAGAATTCTAACCTAGTATAAACCTTCACAGGGACCAGTTGGCGTTGCTGGATTGAAGGGTGGCCGAGGAACTCAAGGAGCTCCTGTGAGTGAAGCTACCCTGTGATACTCCATGATGCTCTCGGCAACCCTATATTCTGAGCAAAGTGCTTTTATTAAATTATTGGCAAATGTCTCTGTAGGGTCCAACTGGTTTCCCAGGATCCCCAGGAAGAGTCGGCCCACCAGGTCCAACTGTGAGTATTAAAATGAGGATCAGTGGAAGGTTGGTGCAGTTAACCAGATCAGTAGGCAAGACGGGAATGCTATAGCAGGCTGAAAACCTTACAGTGATTTATATTTCTACACCATAATTGAATTTCTGGACAAATAAAAGACATAATGCAAACTTTCTGTTTTTATTTTTTGCCGTAATGACGTAAAATGGACAAGAGCTTTGAGGGATAACTGTGAGCTTGGCTGCATTTTCACCAGGGTCCAGTGGGAGAGCCCGGACCTCTTGGTCTCCCTGGGAAAGAGGGTCCACCTGGCATCCGTGGTGATAATGGACCCCTTGGAAAACAGGGAGAGCAGGGCCCCTCAGGGCCTGCTGGGACGCCAGGAGACAAAGGAGATCCAGGAGAAGATGGGCCCACGGTAAGCACTAGACCAGAAAGGGTCAGTGTGTGCAATGATATTCAAATCCTCATGAACTAATATTGTGTACTATAACTGTCCTTTGCCTTAAGTAACTGGTCTCTATGCCAGCTCTGCAGCTTCTCACTTCTTTACTGTGAACATCTGGAAAGTTGTTGTAGGTGTAAATGGCATAATGGATTCTATGCAAAAAAAATACCTATAGCTGTCTAACCATTTAACTGTATGACTATTAACCATTCTCACATATTGCTGGAACAGGGCCCTGATGGACCACCAGGTCCTGCTGGAACCACAGGACAGAGAGGCATTGTGGGTCTTCCTGGTCAGAGGGGAGAGCGAGGAATGCCAGGACTTCCAGGGCCAGCTGTATGTATCACTTTTTCTCATTATGACTGGAAATCTTACCGCCTATGGTAGAAATGACTCAACAGTTCATCATCATCATCATCATCGCTCCACCATTTGGGTATTCCTATATATGACTAAAGAGATTTGTTTTTTTTTTGCTTCATTTCATTTCCAGGTGAAAAACAGGTTTCTGTGACATGACCATTCATAACCCTGCAGTAATGCTGCATTGATTAAAAGCTGCTCTTGGTTTCACTGATTGTCCTACTTTAGGGTCCCCCAGGAAAACCAGGCAGCCCTGGACCTCAAGGAGACAAAGGCCCAGGGGGACCAGTTGGTGCCCCAGGTGCAAACGGACCTCGAGGTGACCCTGGTCCAGATGTAAGCTCTCTCCTAACACATTGGTGACGAATGACATATTCTGTTAGGATTGATTAGATGAAAGAAAAACTTCCTCGGCAGTTCAATGCCCATTTAATTTTAATTAGACTCAGTTCTGTGCTCATCAGCACCTGCCTCAGTAAACATGGCGTTTGTTTGCCTCCCCAGGGACCTGCAGGGTCTGACGGTCCGGCAGGCCGAGATGGTGCCGTGGGTCCCAGGGTAGGACCGCAACACTGGGCTGCTAGCAGTTTGCTATTCGGACTTTTATGCATAAAAATTCTTTGATTGTTAATTTTTTACTCATTAATAATCTAGTTAAAATAATGGAAGCATATTGCTCCAATATAGTTTGAATCATTTCCTTCACAGGCATCTTCATGCAAAAGTCTGCAGTCAGCAGATAATTACATATACTTTTTAAAACTGTTTTACTAAACTGAATATCTGTTACAGTGATTCAAGTTGCTGACCCTAATGTGTTGTCCTATAACAGGGGGACAGAGGGGACCCAGGCCCCGAGGGATTGGCTGGAGCTCAGGGGGCCCCTGGTACTATAGGTCCAGTTGGACTCCCTGGTGGTCCAGGAAAGAGAGGCGAGAAAGTGGGTAATTCCTGCACTGTCCCGCCATTATATTTAGTGCTGATTACCACCAGATGTTATTCAAAGCATGAGATTGTTGAGGCTGGGGGTACAAGAACATTAAACACCACTATTTAACCAGCTAACTATTAGTATATTAGCTGCGTTAATATAACCTGCCATGCTTTGTTTTTGTACAGAACCAATAGCTGAAGGCATACTATTCTCGCAATAAGTTAACTAGTCAGAATATCTAGTGGAACATACAGCAAGATCCGGTAGAGGTTTAACACATATCACTTACTGTTGACTTGTGTTTCTTCATTCATAGGGATCAAGGGGACCCGCTGGACCTCCTGGATCAGCTGGAAAGCGAGGACTAATAGTGAGACCTCAACTTTTCTTGCACTTTGTATGGATGACATTTACCACCTAATTCTCCTAGAACAACGGCTGTACCTCTCATTACTGCCCCTCTAATGAACTGTTGAAGAAATGCCTGTAAAATACATCATGGTTTTTGTTTGTTTGACCTCCAGGGCCCACAGGGACCAAGAGGAGACAAGGGTGAGCTTGGAGAACATGGAGAAAGAGGACAGAAAGGTCACAGAGGGTTCACTGGGCTGCAAGGGCTCCCTGGACCACCAGTGAGTAAAGATTATACAGAGCAATACTTTCTAATTTGAAGAGAACACAGACACTGGAGAGTGATCAGAGAATATAGGATGTGTAGCTGCTTTATTCAGTTCTTTGCTTTCAGGGCACCCCTGGTGAACAAGGATCTACTGGAATCATTGGGCCAAGTGGCCAGAGAGTAAGTACATGCCAAATCATTATATAAGGGCCTTGGGCAGAAACAAAATCTCCATATACATACAAATCCATGTTGGCAAAGTATTCTAAACATGAAGTTTAATGCTAGGGCCCTCCTGGACCTGTGGGCCCCCCAGGAAAGGAGGGCTATGTTGGACAGCTGGGACCCATGGGACCTCCTGGGACACGTGGCTTCAGTGGTGATATTGGACCTGAGGTGACCAAAAGGCACATACAGAATAAAAGGCCGACACCTAGATGGAATATGGTATAGGTAATATTTTACTTATTCATGTCATTTCTTCTTTATTTTTTTTATCAGGGACCTCCTGGAGATCCTGGTCCCCCCGGCCCCCCTGGACCACCTGGACCCCCAACAGCAGCAATGGATGACTTGTTTGGTGGCCCCCAGGATTATGATGCTGGACCCCCACCCCCTCCTGAATTCAGTGAGGATGAGGCTCTGCCCAACAACAACTCATCGGGGCTCCTCCAGGTGGACCCTGGGGTCCAGGCCACCCTGAAGGCTCTGAGCAGTCAGATTGACAGTATGCGCAGCCCCGATGGTAGCAAGCAGCATCCTGCCAGGACCTGCCAGGACCTGAAACAATGCTACCCACTGAAAAAGAGCGGTGCGTTATGGCTGCAGTATCAGCAGTGGCCCTGCCACCTTCCACTTGAATCCCTCAGGAAATTAACCGATATAGTGTAATCATGGATCAATGTGCCCTTTGGTGCTGTGTTGCAGGGGAATACTGGATTGATCCAAATCAAGGGAGTGCACGTGATGCCATCAAAGTACACTGTAACATGGAGACTGGAGAGACATGCATTTCTGCAAACCCACCCAATGTCCCCCGGAAAACATGGTGGACCTCCAGCTCAACAGTGCTTAAGCCCATATGGTTTGGGGCCAACATGAATGGGGGAGCCCATGTAAGCCTTAATACAAATCACTGAATTTTTATTGAATTATTTGTGTGTGAACAGGATATTGTCTTATTTATATACTTTTACATTTTCCTGATGTTGAATTTCTTTTAACTGAGTAATTTATAGCTAATGTAAAATTTCTGTATTTAACAGTTCACCTATGGAAACAAAGAGCAGGATCCAAATGCTGTCACTGTTCAGATGACATTCATCCGTTTGCTATCGAAAGAGGCCTCTCAGAGCATCACTTACCACTGCAAGAACACCGTGGCCTATAATGACAAGAAGAATGGAAACTTGAAGAAAGCCATAGTTTTCAAGGCTGCCAATGACCTTGACTTGAAGGCAGAAGGAAACAGCCGCTTCCGTTACACAGTCTTGGAGGATGGCTGCTCTGTGAGTCAAGTTTGGTGGAAACCAGCACAGCACATGACCTTGCATGTGTTCAACTTTGTATTCACTGCTTGATGCTGAGAAGCTGCCCAACTCTCCCTGACCTTATACCCACCAACCTCATACATACTACCAAACTCTCCATGATGTTATTTTCCCCAGCCTCACACATACTACCCAATTCTCCATTACCTTATAAACCTCCAACCTTATATGTACAACCCCGCTTGCCATGCCATCCAGCCTCACACATACTAACCAACTCTTCATGACCTTTTAAGCATCACAAATATGACCCAACTCTCCAAGACCTTATATCCATTTAGCCTCAGACATAGTCTCCTTTACTTTCTGCTATTTTCCCATCAAATACTTTAGTAATTGCAACTCATTTTCTAGTATAACAGGAACAATATCTGTTCCTTTATTTCACATAGGCAAAGAGATGTTTGACAGTGATGACTATATCATTAAGCATTACTCAGAAACCTGATGCCTCAGACCCCATTTCTAAGGCCCCTCCTCCAGCGGGCAGCTATACTTAATGTAAATGGATTTGGCTTTTAGGTCAGGTTATAATGTTATAATTGCAATTATTGCAGTAGGGGGAGCCATTTCACCGGCACATCAGAGCTATACAGGCAGTGTACTATTACAGATTTTATTTTCCCTTTTACAGGAGGCGAGCAGCAGATGGGGGAAGACTGTATTTGAGTACAGGACTCAGAAAACAGCAAGGCTACCAATCATAGATATGGCTCCCGTTGACATCGGCAGCACAGTCCAGGAGTTTGGCCTAGACATCGGACCTGTGTGCTTTGCGTAAGTGTGAGTTGGAGGACGCCAGGCAAAACCGTGGACTCCTGAAGTGCAGTCGTGTTGCACGATGGACAGACCAGCTCTTTACTGTGCTATTCACAACCTCACCACAACCATTCTGTGTTTTTATTATGGCACGGTAGGCAGGATCATAAAGGGGGAAAAAAGAACTATGCATAACTTGAAGATCATACTGAGAAACTGCCAAAGCGTGATTTTCTGCTATTCAGAATGAAAAGCTTTGTAATTACAATACAGATTTGACCACATCACATGAAACAAAATGTCACCCATACTCGCTGTTTAAGACAACGTTTTTAATTTGAGACAAATGTCACACTGACAAAAATAACTGATATTCAAATAAATGATTCAAGTTATTTTAATTAACTGCTGTTTTAATAGCACAGGTAACAGTTTGGCTTCTCTAAAAGCCTAAACATATCCTATACCTAAACATACTTGTTTTGTACAGACTTTTATATGCTATTAGTTTTAAACACCAAGCCAGCAATTTTGTTTTAGTTTAGTTATTTTTATTTAATGGTGCTACAGAGGAAATGGATGAATTCTCAAGCGGAGCAGAGGGTGGCGTTTTACTGAAGGCAGCATTTGTTTTTGAAATACGGTGCCATTTTATGCAATCCTGCCTTTTGGAAGTGACAGAACAGGCCGCTGCTTGGTTGGTTCCTTGATGTAAGCTACCTCGTCTCCTGTAACTGACTTTCTGTCACACTGCGTTTGTGTGGCAATCGCAGTGTGCAGCTTCAACAGCAGCATAGGCTTTGATGATGGCAATGAAGGGCTCCACATCAACAAGCGGCCCCTGACCCCAGCAGCATGCACCGTTGCATGCGTCGCAGCCCCACTTGTCTTCCAATGCTCAATTTTAATGCAACATTCTGAGCAGTTTTTAGTTTTGGCCCAAAATGCTTTGCCAGTGTCCTTTATGTACTTTTCTACGGAATTAATTAAACAACTGCTTTTTATCCATATTGCTCTTTTTGTGAAATTAATCTGATTATATCAACACCAAATCAAACCTTCAGCAGTAATCATCTGTATGATGTAGAAACAAACCAACACTGGCAGCGAGGCACGATGTGAGAAACTTTCCAGTACTTCAGATGCGGGTGTTTTTTTACTTTCCTGTACTTAACATTATTGGTCTTGTTTTCTTATTTATTATCATTATGTTGTATGAGGCGGATGAGTAAGATTGTGTTTAAAGTGTAAAACTTTTTCAAGTAAAAGTCCTAAAAATACCCAACTTGCCTGAAAATGTGGACATTGCCTCACATCAGCAACACAGAGGCCCTGGTTCTCTCAAGTTAGATAGATAAGAATGTCTGGGTGGACACATATACTGGGCACATTCCAGACAGATGTACTGTACATGCAGGGCCAGACCATGACACATACCATACATGCAAAGCTAGACAATGACACAGACGATACACATAGACCATAGGCCAGGCCGGGGAAGTTGGTGGTGCAGAAGGCAGTGCTATCGTTCGGCAACCAGAGGGTTGCCGGTTTGAGCCCTGCTTACTCCTGACCCAATCAAAGTGTCCTTGAGCAAGACACTGAACCCCAAATTGCTCCTGGTGTGCAGGTTAGCACCTTGCATGGCAGCCTCTGCCACCAGTGTGTGATTGCGTGTATGGATGGGTGAATGTGAGGCATAAGTTGTAAAGCGCTTTGTAGAAAAGCGTTATAAATGCAGTACATTTACATGGACCATACACGCAGTGTCACACCATGACACATGAACTGTACATGCTCTTTGAAATTTTCTTTGTAAAATGTAAAGTTCATTATAAATCCAATTTATTAATTATTATTACTATAATAATAATAATGATATAATGAAACACGTACTATACATGCAGGGTCAAAGCACATGACAAAGGAGATGAGCAGAAAGCTGGATATGATCACTGGGAATCTCTCCAAAGTCCAGCATAGATTCAGGCACACAGAGGGTTACCTCACAACAGAAAGCGCTGCATATAGCATCCCTAACAGCACAGGTACTGACCTCCACCCCACCAAGTGATACAAGGAGTAGATCAGCAGAACCCAACAGCAATTCAAACCACAGCTGGTACTCTGGAGCCCAGACTACCGAGAATGCAGAAAACCCACTATTACAGAGGGTGAAGAAAATTCAGCATCATAGCTATGAATCCTCTGAGGAGATTGGAGGAGTTAAACAAAACCCCTCTTGGAGAAAGGGGTAACCAAACAACAAATGTGAAGAAGCAGTAGAGGTCGGCGAAGGATGCAGGTTGGTTCTTTAATATCACAACACAAAGGCTAAGGGTACTGTGTCTGCATCAGAACAGTTACATGGGCTGTGGATGCTCAAGAGCCTTCTGCCACTTGAACTAACAAAAATATATGATGGGAACTGAAATAGCAGTACAAACACATAAAAATTATGCAGTTACATTACATTAATATTGTGTTAAAAATGCAACTATAACAACACCATAAGGTCAATTAAAAATACTTGTTTTACACGCTACTGTATCATGACCAAGCTAAGCAGGGACTGAAGGTAAACAAGAGGAAAAGTCAAGGAGCTCCCTGGTTTTTATGTTCGATATGTTACAGCAAGGATCATCTCACATTTTCAGAAAGTAAGAAAATAATGGATGTATACACTTGGAAATACTGACTCTTGCATTTACACATTTCGAGCCTTACTGGTCTCAAAAATATTCCATCACAGTTTAAAAAAAATAAAAAAAAAAAGTAGTTCTCTAATTTGATTACATGTGAGTGGGATTTAAATGTGAAAGACATAATAAGCGGATGGCTCAGCACTGAGGTCCACTTTTGGCACTTTGAGACAGATGTTTACAGCTGCACACCACAACAAGTATCAGCTGCGACTGTCCAGGGGGTCGAGGGAAAACATGGCGCCTGCCAGGGTCAGTCCCATTTTGAACCCCTCCTGTGAAATAAACCAAAAAGAGGCTGTCAACACATGCGCACGCACACACACGCGCACACACCTGGAGACCACAGAGCCTGAGGCACAGAAACTTTATGTTCTTTATGAAAAACAGTATTAACATACAGCAGAAGCTTTCAATGGACCCTGTCTGCATTTTGCTCAGTCAGTGAGGAGTTCATGTGATAGCTCTTACAGCAGAGCACAAAGACAGCAAAAATGTGTAGAGAGGATAATGGTAGTGACAAGACATGGGGGACAGTAACAGGGCACTATGACATTTTATTTTCAGCAGTGTCAGACATTTCAACAGTGTCAGTCTTAATAATAGCATAACAGGAGTGCAAATGAGCAGCCCAATCCTGCAATCCTCCTGAGCCATGGCTCAGTAACAGCCCAGTAATGGCCCAAAGGCAATGCAGGACAGAGAAACTTGTTGTGACCATGCAGGTTAGCAGTATGAAAACAAACATTTCATAAACACTATCCAATAATGCAAAATGTATATACCAGACTGCCTCTTTAATGAGAGGTTTGGGGACATTAAGCACTTTATAAACAAACAAACACAAATGGGTGAAAGAAGCACGAAAGTAAAGACATAAGTGCTGAAACATTCAGTGACGACGGCTAATAGTCCACAAGCTTTATTCAAGAGAAATAAACACGTACAAACCATCTCTGCCGCTAGCAGTTGAAAGAGGAAAGAGAACAGAAGAAAGACATGATCAGGAGGATGAGCAAGAAAGCGGGAGAGAAAGCAGACTGACAGACTCATCTTACTCGCAGCAAACCATGCTGTTTATCAGCAGATCCACTCAGTGTTGGAATTATTCTGCTGTTAGACTAGAGCTCACTGTTTCATCTCATGCCAGCAGGCTGAGAATGTTAGAGGCTGACAGCCAGCAGTTTCATATCACATATTACCATCCGGCCTGCAAGCTTTCACACTGAGCTACCCAACAACAAACCAACCACAATCAATGGTGTGTCACCTGCATCTCATCCAGCTTGGACTGAATGTCTGGAGGGAAGTCTGACGCTTCACATATGAAAGGGTCAAAGGGCTCAGCTCCAAAAAGGTCCTTCCCTGAATCTGAAAAAAACAAAGCCCAGGAATATCCTTGGTTTCACAAACGCTGGGAAAGAAACACTTGCAAAATATTCTACTTAAGTGGCCAACTTTAGTCTCTATGCATTGACAGGGAATGTATATGAAAACGAAAAACAATGATCAACAATAAAAATGAATAATAATATTGAATTATAAATAGCAAGGTGACTGAACTGAGAAAAAAAATGTGGGATGTGTGGTTCACAGCCGTTGCTTTAAACCAGCAAGAATCTCTGATACATGGGACCTGGTACACACTCACAGGGCTTAGCGGACCTTTCTTGAAGCTTGGCTGCCTTCATACCATTGCTGGCAGGTACTGAAGCCAGGATGGTGCCAGGGGAGAAGGGCACCATGTCAAAAATATCAGTGGAGGGAGAATTGGGAGAGAGACAGCCTGTCTGCAGAAACAGAAGACACATGCGTGAGGGCACACCCTCAAAGGGGCTCACTCCAACACTATGAACACTTTTTGAACATGCCTGTGACATGCGACTGTGACACACAATAGTCAGCAGGCTCTGGAGCACTCTGCTGGGGGAGGCAGCTTGTTGAAACAAACCTACAGAGAAAACAAATAAAACTCCACGATTGCACATCCTGGCCAACTGAAGCTTAACTGTGCACGTTGCACGTGTTGGGTCACCGATTGCGGTTTCCCTCCCATAGCCAGGCGACCTGGGGGCCCCTATGGGCTGAAGTGCACAAATGGACAGAGATGGGAGTTACGGGAGGCATGGCAAGTGGCTCCCTGCTCAGGCTGGAGTCTGGAGAGCCCAGGGGAGTGAGCGTGACAGACGACATCTCTAAACAGGACAGCAATGGCCGGCTGTGGCACCACCACAGCGACGAGGGCCTTTCCAGCACAAATGCGTCGTTAGTAGGGTTTAGGTGCAAAAGCTGTAAAAAAAAGCAGACAGTGCGTTTAAGAGAGATAGTATTGCGTTATATTAGTGCCACATTCCTTAGCGCACAGGACATTCGCGAGTAACGTTTTTGCTCTGTGCTCAACTCGGCCACCGCGCTCTCGCTCAGCTTGGCGCGCACGCTCGCTCAATCTGTCCTACGCGCGCTCAACTCGGCCACCGCGCTCTCGCTCACAGCGTCCCTCTCACTCTCACACATCTCAGCTCTGTGCTCGCTCAACTCTTTTTGTACGTTCGCTCAAGTTGGGTTTCACTCCATCAAAGATCACAACATTGTACCTGTTGAAGATGGCGGGGGGGGGGGGGGGGGGGGGGGATTTGGTTAAACCGTTTAGTGGTTTGAAAAGAAAATAAAAAAATTTTTAAAAAAAACAAAAGTAAAAATATAAA
>JABFEA020000001.1:54085849-54096821 GCA_019775915.2 Cyphomyrus plagiostoma | reverse complement strand
ACACACACACACACACACACACACACACACACACACACACACACACACACACACACACACACCACACACACACACACCTTTAAAAAAAAAAAAAAAGTTATGATTTTTGGTCCATATGGCCCAGCCCTAGGGTAAATCTTTTATAACAACTTTCTTCTCTTGGAGCCAGACTTAAAAATCACCTGGCAAATAAAATGAAGCCATAGCCACCTAATAAATCTCATATGGGAAGCACTAAGTCTTAGAATGTGCAAAGAGGATTTTGGATGAGCCTCACACCCTGCATCACTCTTAAGCCCAGATGGGGACACAGATAAAACAAAAAACTATTAACAAAAAAAAAAAAAAAAAAAGTCAAATTCAAAGAGCAGTTTTATGCGACCGAGTTCAATCGGGTGGGGGCAAAGCAGTAGAAAGCCACAGCAGCAGCAGCTGGGCCTGGGTCTGAACAGATGACAATGCCAGGTGACCACTTCCCTGACCCATCCATTCCCACCCCATCCTACTGCAGAGTGCTTTGGGATAACCACTGCCACCCATACCTCCGTCTCCAGGGTCTCTGGCCCGGTCCGGTTGGAGTCAGACGAGCAGGGGCCGAACACACAGACAAGTCTCTAGTGCTGATGGTACCTACCACATGACATGGCAGGGATGCTCCCAGGGACAATGGACAAAACAGCCCCGCATATGACAGCCAGGCGGCAATGCAACCTCCCTGCAGCATCTGTGCCAAATACCATTCTGCAAGTAATGAGGAAGGAGATCCTGCATTCCCTCACGGACCTTGAGCACGACGTGCTCCAAAGACAATGTGGCAAGCCAGCTGGTGAGTAAAATTGTGACATGAAGAAGCAGCTATTCCCCACCATTGGACATAACATCTTAGTTTAATGCAGTCACAGATGTTTCATGGTTCTGTACACAGGACAAAAGTGACAAGTAGTTTGTCACAGAGTGCTCACTGTCTTTCTTGACGTTTCTTATATGGTGACGCAAACAAGACAGCTATGCAGCACAAGGTTCCTTGGTTACGTGTCATTTTCACAGCCTAAAACAAGATCCATGTCTGACAAGGTTAATGTGCGATAAAACTGTTTAACCTCCAGGGAGCTCTGTGGGAACACAAGACTGACAACACCAGAAAAAATGAGCCAAGATGTCTTTCGAGGCAAACCATTCTTCCTCTGCTGATTTCGGATATAGCATTATTCCACTTTACAAAGTGTGATCTACAAAGTATTTGCTACAAGCAGTAAGTTCCCCAACAATGAGAGCAGCACCCCCTCCCAAATAAACATCCATATGACCAGGTTCCCATCTCGTAATTACCTTGGCTGTCATCCAGGTTAGATAAAACATACCATCAAGTGGAAAACAAACTGATACATTAATAAAATCAAAAGGTAACAAAACGAAGGCCACATTTCATAGGAGTTCAAAGGCAGTGCATAAAGGTCCATGCTATATATTAACTTTCCAACCAGAGAGAATAATATACTGGATCATGTGTACAGCAATGTTAAAAGGAGCCTACAAAGCAGTACCCCACCCTCATATTGGACAATCACACCATATCTCCCTATTTATGCATCCTTTATATAGATATAAAGCAAATCCCCCAGTAAGTAAAGCAGTTAAAGTATGGACTGGGGAATCAGACCAAACAGCTTCAGGACTGCTTCGAGTGTACTGACTGGGAGGTATTTAAAACCACTGCTTTTCAAATGGACTGGTTGATCTGGAGGAGTATACAACCATGGTACATTAGTAACTGTATTTCAGACACTGTACCAACCAAGACAATGTGGACTTATCCAAACCAAAAACCATGGATAAACTGTAAGGTACGGTCCAAGTTGCGTGCCCGGGCAACTGCATTTGCCTCAGGCAACACTGATGGCATTGATGGCCAGATGTGACCTACATAGATCCAAGAAGCCAAAAGACAATACAAGCAGAAGCTGGAGGAATCGCTATGCAAACGCTGACAGTCGGTGCATGTGGCAGGGCTTACATCAAATCACAGATTAGCAAAATAAAAAAACAGGGAGGAAAGGATTGTACCACGCTACCTCAAACTGGATGACTTACGCTTGCTTTGAAGCTCTCAACGCTGAGGCACAGAGTTATGGGCTAAAAGTTGGAGACTGTAAAAGAGGGATCTTGTTTGTCTCATCAGGAGATGTGTGCAGGACTTGAGAAGAATAAATTCTAGGAAAGTGGCTGGACCTGACGACATCCCAGGCTCCCAGGCTGTGCCCTCAGAGCTTGCTCCTCAGCATTAGTGAACATCTTTGCAGACATTTTCAATCTGTCCTTTACACAGGCCTTAGTTCCCACCTGTGTCAAGGCAACAACCATCATACCTACACCGGAGAAGAAAAAAAAGTTGCTTGTCTTAACGACTATCGTCCTGTTGCTCTAACTTCAATTGTCATGAAGTGTTTTGAAAAACTAGTCATGGCACACATGCAGAACATCATGCCAGATACGTTAGCCCGATAAACAAACTGAAGAAGGTCTAACAGATCCACAGATGACGCCGTCAGCACTGCCATTACACCTAGAGCATAAGGACAGCTATGCAATGATTTTATTTATTGATTACAGTTCTGCATTTAAACACAGTCATACCATCAAAACTCAGACAGACAAGCTACTCACTCTCAGCCTACCAGGAAGTTTCTGCAGCTGGATCCTAAATTTCCATACAGGTAGACAAGAGTCAGTTTGGATTGGGAGCCACTCCTCCGCTGTACAAATTCTTAACACAGGAACTCCCCAGGGTTGCGTGTTGAGTCCCCTGCTCTATACCCTCTTTACTGCATCACAGAACAGTAGTATCATAAAATTTGCTGATGACACAATGGTCATTACACTAATCAGTGGTAGTGATGAGACAGCATATAGGAGCAAGACGGTGAGTTTAGTGAAGTGGTGTCAGGACAATTTCTCCCTAAATGCTGACAAAACTGAGATAATTGTAGACCCACAGAAGAAACAAAAACATCTCACACTACTGTATATTGGAGAGGAGGAGGTGGAGGGAGTGAAAACATTTAAATATCTTAGTGTTCACTTGAGTGATGGCCTTACTTGGTCTCACAACATCAATCAGCTGGTGAAGAAGTCTCAACAGCGTTCGTAAGAAGGCTGAGAATTTGAAATGCCAACCAGAATTCTTAAAAACCTCTACAGTACTAGTGCTATTGAGATTATTCTCACTAGCAAAAAATCACAGTTTGGGAACTCAACTGCAAAAGACCAGAAAGCCTTGGAACGAGTGGTGAGAATTGCCCGACCATTATTGAAGCCGCTCTACCATCACTGGAGGACATCCATCATTCCAGTCATCAGGAAAGCCCATAGCATCATTAGAGATAATAGCCACCCTCAGCATAGACTGTTCACACTACTGCCTTCAGGCAGATGTTACAGATGAGTGAAATCAAGAACCACCAGATTAAAGAACAGTTTATATTCACACGCCATCAGGCTGGTGAATGATTCACACCCACTCTCATCCCTCTCATAACACTGACTGTCAGGACAATTACCTTGTGAACAAGGAGAACCATAATCACTCTCCACCCATGCACAAACACAGGAACATTTCTGCAGACTCTGCACACCATATAGGCCAGTTTGTGAACTTTCTATTCAATTCAGCTCTTAATTGCTCTTTTGCACAATATTGTAAATTCTTTCTGAATATTGATGTTTTTGCACAATAGCCTTTTTTGTAATGCACACTGTATTGTCATTATGTTTAATGTTCTATGTTTAGGTCGATGCGAGGGAACATGTGGAGTAAGATTCACTGTATGGTGTAACTGACTTTTTACCATGCATATGACAATAAATTTCTTAATCTTAATGCTGATCAAACGTCTCAGGTCCACTGAAAGGTGCCGCGTGTCTTAATTGAGGTCTGCATAGCCTTGGCGAATCACTGTAAATGCAAACAGACATGATGAAGAAGCACAGAGGGGGCAACCTGACTCCCTGCTGAGGCAATGTGTGTGCTGTGTGTTGCCATTATACAGCAAGACAGTTGTTCTTAAGGCTGGTGCAGTTAGGGTTACAGAGCAGCGATGCAGATGATACTTACAGGTTGCTAAACTGGAAAACAACTTAATCAGAGGTTGACTCATTTGCTGCTGGAAAATGTTACATAATGCACAAAAAAAAAAAGCACCAAGAAAGCCCATGAGTCTTACTACATGTCGCTTTGTACAAAAGTGTGCGCTAAATACAAATAACCATAAATGTAACATGCCTTATGGAAAACACATTTGCTCAGAGAACAAGCAAAGAACTGATGGAATGAACCAAAAGACAACAGGATCAGGCAGTGAACTGTAAGCATGTGTTCAGAGCACACAAAGCTGACTGGCCTGTCAGCACATTCACCCCATCAGCTGCTAAATGGTGCTCAGATGTCAGCAGCTCCCGTTAGTTCGGAAAGAATGCCATTTATCAAAGTCCGACTGCCAACAGAAGAGGGCATCTTATCTGTGGATGCAGGTTCCCTGCAGAACACACATCCGTCAGGGAAGCCTGGAGCCACCCTGGGAAGGACAGATGGCACAAGTAGCACAAAAACAAGTATTTGTAATTATTAATGTGAATCAAGACCAACATAAAAACAAGACAGCAATGGCCATCTCTTAGCAGTCTCTGTGCTCATTAGTTAAGATGTTTATCAGAACATCCAGGAACAGTTCGTTTACGACTTCATTTGTCCATATGTGCGTTTACAGAAGTGGATATAATGCAGCCTGGAGAAGTTCAGGAAGACAGTCATTACCCCAGTATCTTACAGGCATAAAGTCCTGTCTCTTAAAGACTACACTCTCCTCCCCCAGCTGAATCAAACAACACACAGGGAAGGCAACTAGAAACAGCAGTCTCTCGACACAGGCCAAGGGCAGCTGCTCCAGACCAAGCTCATGTGACCAGGAACATAAACGCAGGAGGGACCGATGCACAGCAGAGGAAAGAGTTGGAATCTCTGGAGACAGCAGGTCCCAGGACTTCACACTGCATGATTTACATGGAGATGACTATTCACAGGCAAGGAGTTAATCGGATAAATCGATGGACAGTCTTTAAACAGCGCCACAACAAGATTGATTACAATAAACTTAAGTGCTTATTCAGTCTGACATCTTTTTAAAACACTATCTGCCCGAAAATCACGATAATAAACGGACTCAGCCCTGCGTGAGTCCACAGCAGATAAATGACGCAACAAATGATGAGAAGCAACAGAACACCTAAGAAGTTACGGATCAAAATTTTAAAAAGTGATTTTACGTCGTTAATTGGTGCTTGCCTCACTTGCGTTTAATTGACGCTCAGGTTAATTACCTAGCCGCAGATGAGTGCAGGTTCTCACAGGGAAGGCAGGGCATGCATTGTATCCAGCATGCACGGCTGCAGCCACAGTACCATCGGGCTCAGGTAGACCAGCTGGAGAAGTACAGATCCCGCTAAGTCCCGGGTTCATCTCTGGACAATCCCACAACCCGAATCCAAAACTGTCCTCCCCAGCGATGGCTAGCAAACTTTATGTCCAATCTGTTACAACTACCAGCATGGCGGTTGGGAAAATCACCCGGGGTCGCAAAAGGCGAAACTTCACGCTGCCCCAAACGCTGCACACGGATGGGACAGACCGCACAGTCCGGCAACCCTACAAGGTTTACAAAGAAAACGCGCGTATTGACGCCTCTGCCCGATCTCTCTATTTTTAGAGGCGCAAACAGCAGCGGAGAAGCGCGGCACACTCACCGAAGTCCTGCAGACAGCGGGATCCTTCCCTCCAGACTCCCTCATCCTTGCGCCTCTAGGGACGAGACTAGGGGATTCCTGACGTCAGGCTGATCTGGCAACCTGGCACTGTAAACGCGCCTCGTGGATTCTTAAAGGGACAGGAACGCGCTGTTCAGGTGCGCTGCTACAGTAACAGCGAAAGCTGATGTCAGTGCTGTGTATATTGATGCCATTCGGAAGGTGACATGCAATAAATATTCTTAAAGAACCCATGACCAAACAAAGTACATTTGTGTAAAGTTTTATAAAAAATATCTAGTTTTAAATGTCTGCTTGGATGGTGACTATTAATAAGACCAGGGGTGGCCAATCTTATCCGCAAAGGGCCGGTGTGCATGTGGGTTTTCGCTATAACTCCCTAATTAGATTACTAATTAAAGGACTGATTGGCTGAAGTCCTCATACCTGGTTTTGAACATGAGGCTGAAGTTGGCTAATTATTCGCAGCTCCTTATTTGGATTTTCCGGTCCACCTTAAATGCTTCGCAGCCCAATGCAATGACGCGATTGTGCCTGTAGTTGGGCATGCAGCAGCCGTCACTAAAAAGGCACACCAACGACTGCACTTCCTCTGGCATATAAAGAAAGCTGGGATGTAATTGCTCAGAAATGCATTGAGACCCATAGAGAATGGAGTGTTGGTGTCAAGTTCAGGAGGTTATTATTAAAAAATGCTACTGTAAAAATTCACCAAAATAAGGCTCCTTGCACATACTTACTATAACATGGCAATGGCAGATTTTTGGGACGGTTTGAAATGAAAGAGAGGTGGGCTCTAGTAATAAAATGTAATCAGACCCAAAAAGAATGGAGTGGGATGTCAAGTTATGTAGGTGTAACTGAGAAGTTGCCATTATATCTCTTGGCCCAGAGCGGTTTATGGTATTAAAATGGGCATGGAATCCTGGCTTCTCATTCACACATTTTGTTTGATTGATTGATTGATTTATTAATCCCACAATGGGGAAATTTCTTAGAAACAGCAACAGTAAAAAAAGACTGTATAACATGTTCCATAGGATCAGCAATATAATATAAATAAACAAACATAATATAAATATAACAATATAAAAACATATATATAAATATATGTATATAAATATAAAAAACAACATAGGCGATTAAAACAATAAAAAAAACAATATCACAACTGTATAAATATTAGTAAAAAATATAAAGAAAGAAAATATATACACAATCCCAATAATATGGATGAACAGGGAAGGGGATGAATGTGTCACTGCAGTGATGCGTTGTACAGTCTTATGGCTGTGGGGAGGAATGATCATGAACAGGGAAGGGGATGAATGTGTCACTGCGGTGATGCGTTGTACAGTCTTATGGCTGTGGGGAGGCATGATCATGAACAGGGAAGGGGATGAATGTGTCACTGCAGTGATGTGTTGAACAGTCTTATGGCTGTGGGGAGGAATGATCGAAGGAAGCGCTCCTTCTTGCACTGTGGGTGTAACAGTCTTGAGCTGAAGGAGCTGCTCAGAGCAGTGCAGGGTGGGAGGTGTTATCCATAATGGATGACAGTTTTCCTAGCATCCTTCTGTCCGCCACCTCCTTGATGGTATCCAGTGTACAGCCCAGGACAGAACCAGCTCTCTTAACAAGCTTGTTAAGTCTTTTTCTATCTCTGTCCGAGCTGCTCCCTGCCCAGCACACAACAGCATAGAGAACTACTGAGGCCACTACTGAGTCATAAAAAGTCTGCAGGAGTTCACCACACACCCCAAAGAACCTCAGTCTCCTCAACAAGTGGAGGCGACTTTGGCCCTTTCTATACAGGGCAACTGTGTTTGTTGACCAGTCCAATTCATTATTCAGGTGAACACCCAGGTATTTAAAAGTGTCCACAATCTCGATGTCGAACCCTGGATGCTCACAGGTGAGTACGCTGGATGGTTCCTTCTGAAATCGAACACCAGCTCCTTACTGGTCTTACTGGTGCTCAGTAGGCGCCAGAAATCTTACGGCTAATCTATATTATTCCATTATAAACCCAAAATTAGGTACATCATAATCGCTGTGTTAGTTTGTAAATGCTGCAGACTATTTACAGGATAACAAAACTGTTACATTTGCATTTGTCTACCGCGGTTAAGGTAGCTTCATATTGGATATTAAGTTTTCCGACTTCAATCATTTAAACGGAAGGTAGCACATTTTAATGACAGAATTATGACGTCCAGTACACAGAGAACGATGAACATACATTATTTTTGCTCTTTGAGCCATTTCATAATTTGTAAAATCTTGTTAATAGTTAATAAAATAGGTCATTTCACCTATAATGAGATATTGGTTTAGCATTTTGGATTCATGGCGACTGTGGCAAACCACTGGTTTTCCACATTTCTTTACTAACGAATTTTTATTGATATTTGAATGCTGGCATTTATCTGTAGACGATACAGGCACATCAAGTTAAGTGTGCTTTGATCAGTAGACTATGAAACGATGCATACGCCTTGCATTTTCAGGTTAACTATGTATAATAATTATCAATTATTAAATCATATTCATATGTCATTGGGGCAATACATAAATGGTTTAATAGCTTTAAAACCAAAAGATTTAATTCAGTTTGTATAGTGTGTTTTCACTACATTACATTGTCTCAAAGCGCTTTACAACATCCCCGCCCAAAGCTCCCAGTGAGCAAGCCAGAGGCAACAGTGGCAAGAACTCCTTAGAACCATGGGCGTAAATTTTATTTAACAGTAGGGGGGGAACAATAAATATAAAATTTCTCATGAGCAATTTTTGAAGGGGACACAAATACAGTCAAATTATACTTATAAAGATATGTCCCCACAGTAGAAAAACTTTGCTTCCATCATTATTATTGTAGCATGGAGACATTATGGTTATTTTCAAAGTTTTTCTCAGGTTCAATGTCAAAGCAGATTTTTCTTCAAAACTATTTATTGTATTGTTTGTTATGTTGTTTACAGTCAAGCCATCAGCATACAATTAAATTTAAACATGACAGTTATTGTGAAAACAGCTAAACAATATGCTAATTGTGGTCATTAATGTTAAGTTAACATTATGCCAAGTCGTCACAAATAAAACAATGCATGGGAAATGGCTTTGACGTGTTAGTTACAGTGCACTATGCAAAATGTAAACAAGCTAACGTTAACTACATAATTAATATTTTAATCGCTAATATAGCAGATTCGTGGAAAACTACATCGGTAATCAGCATTTTTGCCGCAACTAATTTATGAATGAGTCTGCATCAACTACATTAAAGAGAATCGCTTCATTTAAAGTGAATAAAATACCCTACTTACTGGAGTTCAACATTAATTAAGCCGCAGCCACACACCTGACTCGTGTGTGTAGAGTAGGTGAAATGAACTGGAAAAACAGGCAGTGAGCCAAACCACTGTGAGGTAGGGGAGGGGAAACTCAACTGTTTCTAAATGCATTTTTTGCATTTGTTTATTCTACTTACACAGTTATTTTAGGTATACATATATATATTTTTCACAATAGAGAGTGCGATTTTTTAAATATTTTTGTTTGGGGGGACAACCCTCAGATGGGGGGGGGACATGTCCCCTCCGTCCCCCCCGGGATTTACGCTCATGACTCCACAGTTGTGGAGCTCTATAAGAACATGCTCTGAAGCTTGCCGCAGTTCTTTCTACCCTAGGTACTAATAGATATCCTGCTCCTTGATATCAAAGCAAGTGAGGAGGATTGTATGAGGCCAGTAGACCCCTAAGGTATTTTAGTGCAAGGCCATTCAATTAATAGCAGTATTTTGTAGTCATTCCAAAATTTAACTGGAAGCCAGTGAAGGCAGCATAGAACAGAGGTAATATGATCTGTTTTTTTTAGTATTTGTAAGAACTCTGGTTGCTGCATTTTGTACTAGATGAAGCTTATATAAAGATTCGGATGGAAAACGAGAAAGGAAGACATTACAGTAGTCCAGTCCGGAAGTAATAAATGCATACACAAGTTTTTCTACATCTTGATAGGGTAGCATCTTCCGAAGCTTGGCTATGTTCCATAGACAGTAGAACGCAGTTATAGTAATACTTCTATACTTCTGATGTAAATCTGAGTCCAAAACCCCAAGATCTCTGACAACTGTGTAAGGTTGGGTAGGAAGACTGATGAGGCTGAGGTTGACAAATCTATTTTAAGCAGCCTTGGGACCAACTAACTGGTTTTTTTTTGGGTTTAACATAAGGACATTTTTTGCCATCCAGCACCGGATATCTAGTGGACAATTTTCTAACCAGGAGAGATGTGATGCATCATCTGGCTTAACAGATATATTGTGGAATGGGTTACCTGCCTATGTTCAGCTTGCCGATTCGCTCTTAGTCTTTAAATCTCAACTCAAGACCTATTACTTCAGTTTAGCTTACCTAACACTCCATAACTACGGCTGTTAGTGCTGTTGTACGTGTCATTTTTATTTACGATTCTTGTCCATTTTTGTGTCGTATACAGGTGGCCGAAATGAGGTTTCTCCGCAGGGTGTCCGGGCTCTCCCTTGGGGATAGGGTGAGAAGTTCGGATATCCGGGAGAGTCTCAGAGTAAAACTGCTGTTTCTTCATGTCGAAAAGAGCCAGTTGAGGTGGTTTGGACATCAGGTGCGGATGCCTCCTGGGCGGATACCCGGAGAGGTTTTACGTGCATATCCTACAGGGAGTAGGCCCCGGGGCAGACCCAGGACTTGCTGGAGGGATTATATCTCTTGGCTGGCCAGGGAACGCCTCAGCGTCCTCCCCGAGGAGCTGGTAGAGGTAGCTGGGGAGAGGGAGATCTGGGTGTCTCTCCTGAAGCTGCTACCCCTACTACCCGAACACCACATAAGCAGCAGTTGATGGATGGATGGATGGATGGATGGATCGAGTTTTTGGTTCCTCTCCCCCACCGTCACCAGGCTTTCTTTCTTTAATTTATTTCTTTCCTTTTATCATTCTGTATTACTCTCTCTAATGATGTTTAATCACACACACCCATGTAATGCACTTTGGGATGACTATTGCAAAAGGCACTATACAAAAATAAATTGAATTGAATATACACTGCTCAAAAAAATTAAAGGAACGCTTTGAAAACACATCAGATCTCAATGGGGAAAAAATCATGCTG
>JABFEA020000001.1:54064542-54082034 GCA_019775915.2 Cyphomyrus plagiostoma | reverse complement strand
CCAATAACATCCGGTGACACTCTGAGGAAGACGACAGTGAACGTCGAAACATGTCAGGTAAACAAAACCTAAAAAAAATTAGATGTCTGATAAAAAAGAAAAAGCGTATTGTAAAATCATGAAACTCAAACTAGGAAACAGAATGTAATACTACGGGAATAACAGGCCATGGGCACAAAGACATAAACCAAAACCGAATACAAATCATAAAATACAGGAACTGGAAAACTGATACATATGAAACACTAGGGAACAAAATATACAAAATTACAAAAACAAAAGAAGAGGAGGCACACACAACCGAGGGGATTACAGGTAGCTGCATGCGTGGCTATTGAGCTAAGCAGCCGTTTGGGGAGCAGAGGAAACACTAAAGACAACGGGAAGGAGATGGCCAGCGACACCTGCTGGCCAAATGGAGAGAAGACACAAAAGACTGCGACAAACAGGTGCTGATCCTGACATGCCTGATATCAAAGACACTGAACTGCTCACGGCACACAAACCCAAAACCTTCAGGTGCAAAGGCCCCGCAATTGGCAAGCAGTTGTCAGGCCTTCCCGGCAGACAGCATCCAGCCACTGTGCCCAGGTTGATTTGAACCATTAACACCCTCACTCTCTTTCATTATATGTAGCACAATTAGTATTTCTAAGCATTCTCCGCAACAGTGAAAGCACTTTCCCTCACATCTCAAAATTATCCAAGGGAACAAATGTGCACGTAGAGCGGATGTCTCATAACCCCCTTAGGAGGAATAAATCTGCAGGGTTTTTTTATAGACATAATTATGTAAGCACAGATACACAGAAAATTCCTCCTGATCATGCATTAATTTCAACATTCCTGTGCTTATCAAACATAATCAATCTATCCATCCATTTTCCAAACTGCTTATCCTTCTGGATCACAGTGGGTCCAGAGCCTATCCCAGAAGCATGAGGCAAGCAACAACCCGGAACAGGGGGCCAGCCCATCACAGGGCAACTCACACCTATGGGCAATTTAGTAACTCCAATTAGCCTCAGCATGTCTTTGGACTGCGGGAGAAAACTGGAGTGCCTGGAGGAAACCCCACGACGACATGGGGAGAACATGCAAACTCCACACACATGAAACCCAGGCCTGAACCCTGGTCCCAGAGGTGTGAGGCAACAGTACTAACCAATGCACCACCATGCCGCCCCAAACTTAATTAATATTTTGAATAATATAATAATCTCTGGGGCAGCCTGTTCTGCTGTAATAATAAGTAACTGTAACTGTAATAATAATACATTTTATTTATAGGTGCCTTACTAGACACTCAAGGTCACCGCACAAAGAATAGGTCTTCATTATCTGCAGAAAGAAGGTGCCTCTTGCCTTACCTTCGTCATGCTGCAGCCCCGAGATGAATCTCTATAAATGACTTTATATTATGGCTCAATTTATAATGACAGCTGATTTTAAATGTGATATATCGTAATTAATGAAAGATATCATGCATTATAGTCCAACAGCAGCAGCCGAGCCAACCTCACATCTCAGGCTTGGCCAGGTCAATCAGACACAGCGGCTGGCTGTCCAAAGGACACCGGGGATGACCTGCTGCAGAGGTCATGGGAGTACATACAAACTCTGTCTCTGAGTAATGTTCTCACAGGGCCATTCCAGACAGAACAATGAGGGACTTTCAATAAGAACCCCATTGTGGGGCTTCAAAGGCTCTTTGGTTACATGTCCACCGGGTGAGTCCTTCTCTCCAGGGGTTCTATGCAGCATGTCTACGGAGATAAAGGAGCTTGGAGAGGCCAAGCCACCAGCCAGGATACAGTCTGCAGCTCCAACCTGCACAGCCGAGAGAATGAAAGAAGCAACAGAGGAAACGAAAGCAAAGGGCATAAAAGCGCAAGTAAAATGTAGCTTCGGCCAAGATGCTTGTGAGTTGCAGAACAATGACCTACATGCAAAGTACTCAGGAAGAATGTCACTCATTAACTGTATATTCATAATGTCTTCAATCAGCACTACTGTTTTAGGATCAGGCCTCCTTTGTGTAAAAATATAGTTGTTTAAAACATCTACTGATTCCATTCCTGTCTTCGTTTATTATTTATTGAAATATGATTTACAAGTGTCAATTTTGAACATTTTTGAAGTGGTAAGGAGAGCTGCTTGTTTCAGCTTGACAGAAAGCATTTACTTCTCCTAAAACGTTACGATTCATTTTTCTTAGTGATACACCTTCATTCAATATCAATAACAGCAATGACTTAAAAGCATTGCCAAAAACTTCAAATAAAATATTCTGCAATGTTACTTTTTCTGTTTAAAACTGTAAATCTATTGTAAAATAAATAAATGTTGTAGTATTTTGGTAAAATACAAATCTTAATTATTTAATAAAATGTAATTGGGTAATACTAGAATTGCAAAATGTGGGGCCTGTACTCAGCTGCTGGGTTTAAGCACCATCCAAAAGCTATTTAGAATTTTTCCAAGCATTAGTGATACATGACATTAGCTGTACTGTGGGAATTTAAAAGCATTCTGCTTATTTATAATACAACAGGAGCAGTATCGTATAGCAAGAGCATTATCTGCTTCCAGTAGCTGTTGATTTTTCAGGGAATGATCACAAGCAGTCAGTATTAATTACCATTAAGATGTGTGCATGTAAACCAGGTATCAAGCTTCACGCAGGACTCCTGAACTCCATCCATTGCCCTGTTCATTACTTTTTAAACAAATGTCACACAAAAGAATGTAAAAATTATTTGAGAGATTAGACCAATTTCTTCCACATTTTTAAAAACCTGTCCCTAAAACTGATTAGTTTCCATGGAATGGAGCTTTTTCAATCAAGAAAGTGGGAACGGAATGAATTGCATGTCTCACAATGTTTGGGTTTAAATGCGATAAAACATATCCTTAACAAATCACTTAAAAGGAATGGATGGCCAGTGTATACATTTCAAAGGGGGAACAGTGATATTTGTGTATTTGTGAAAATAACTGCTCCTGCCAGAGAGCAGAGGATCAAAAGTACCTCACAGAAAATGCGACATTCAGCAAATCTCTGGTATCCTGGGTCCATGAGAAAGGACAGATGTCCCTGAACAAATAGGAAGTGTAGGTATGCACACAGCAAGGAAAATGTGCAGTTCGGAGGACATCAGTGTTAAGGGAAGTCCCGGAGTCCCTGAACAAACAGGAAATGCAGCCAATCCAGATCACACAACAAAGGAGATTTGAGGACTCCAGTGTTTCAGGTAGGAGAGATCTCTGAACAAACAAGACTTGCAATATTCCTGGTACACTAATGGAGAGAAATACAGAGTGGAGGAGAGCAGGGGGGGGGTTGCTGAATGAGATGGACACCTGTTATTCCCGCCGCGCACAGAGAGCATGGATGACGCAGGTAGACAAGGAATCGGGGAACACAGGGTTTAATTAGCCAATACTGCAGGCAAAAACGCAGTGACAATACATACACCATTAATGACCGGACTGGGGAAGCAAACGGAAATGCGGACTAAATACAAAGGACTAATGACAACGATCAGGTAAACATAGGGAATCCACACAGGGTTAACAAGGGGGGCGTGGCACACGGAAGGAACGGACGACCAGGGCATGACAGGACCCCCCACCCAAAGGTGCGCACTCCGGGCACGTCTAAGGGGAGCAGAGTGACGAGGAAATGACGGATCCTGCGGAGACAAAAGGAACAACATTTGCGCACCACGGGGAACAACACAGACACACAGGCCTCTGCAGGGCCGGAACAGGAGCTGGCAGGGATGCAGGCAACGGGGCTGGGGAAGATGGAGAGGAGGGAGCTGAGGGGAAAGCTGCAGGTGAAAGGCGAGGGGACGCCGGCGGTCGGGCTGTGGCCAGCGGACACGGTGCTCTGGGTGAGGCCAGGGGCACCTGCTTTTCTGGGGGCTGAGGGAGCAAGGTCAACCTGAGAAGTCGACCCCGATGTCGGTGACCCCTCCCTTTCCGGGAGACTGAGCGGCGGCCACCTGGCTGTGAACTGCCACGATGCAGAGCCTGTGGTTGGGGCGACCCCTTTGAGGAATCCACAAGTGTGGTCAGGGTGATCCCCGAGGGGTCCCATTCCAGCTCTTCCTCCGACTCCATTGTGGAGGCAGGGGCAGAGGTCAGGTCATAGGGGACCACCTCAGGGACTGAGACTGAGGCCGGGGGAGCCAGGACCGGGGCCACTGGGGCTGAGGGAGCAGGCACCAGGGCCACTGGGGAGGCAGCTGCAGGCACCGGGGCCACTAGGGAGGCAGCTGCAGGCACCGGTAACGGGCGTTGTCCGCTTCTGGCACCGGGGAATCCATGGGATGGGGTCTCAAATTGACTTGGCACCTTTAAGGGCCAAGCGCGGCCCAAAGAAGGGGCAAGCTGCAGACATGAGCGGTGAAGCAATGGGCGGACGGTCAGGGCAGGCGGTAGCAGACGGGCACACTGCCGGGTTTAGATCAGGGAGGAGGTCCTCCTGACACTTAGCCAAGGAAGCAGCAGAGAGAGAGAGACAGTCTCTAAACACACCTCCCGTGCGTCTTCCTGTCCGCGTCTTCCTGCTTTTTATTGCATCGTCCTGCTGACTGACATCCCTCGGAAAGTTCAGCCAGCTCACAAGGGTAAAGTCCACGGTCTAGGGCTACCTGCCGCATGTTTACCTTAACCGCGCCTCTCTGGAGTTGCTGCACATTCTCACGTACCTCATAAGTGAGGTGTGCATCCTCGAACCGGGACTGATGTTCCAATAAACCCCCAGTGCGGGTAGCCAGGGCAAAAGCGGTGGACCTCGGGTTGTTGTAACCAATTGATTACCTCGTTGATGAGGTCCAGGCATTCTGTCTTGCTTAAGGAAGGTGTCTTGTTCAGGAGTCCGGTCATTCTGTTATTCCCGCCGCGCACGGAGAGCAGGCATGACGCAGGTAGACAAGGAATCGGGGAACACAGGGTTTAATTAGCCGATACTGCAGGCAAAAAGGCAGTGACAATACATACACCATTAATGACCGGACTGGGGAAGCAAACGGAAATGCGGACTAAATACAAAGGACTAATGACAACGATCAGGAACAGCTGGTAAACATAGGGAATCCACACAGGGTTAACAAGGGGGGCGTGGCACACAGAAGGAGCGGACGATCAGGGCATGACAACACCAAACCTCCTTTCCAGTTCTGTCAGGGGCCCATGAAGAGTGTAAGACCCTGTCTCATTTAAAATATTCTCACAAAAGATGTCTAAATAGTCTAATTAAGCTTGACTACTTAAGTCAACTAACAAACAGATTTCTTTGTCATCACTGAATCATTATAGTTTTGTGTTAAGTGAGTTCATTCCAGACTCCCATTTTTTTCTATTCTAGATTGAAACACTTAAATTGCATACAAAGCCTTTTTTAGAATTAAACTCATTTTAATTTAAACTTATAGGGGTATAAATTTCAACCTTTTAAATTCCCCCACAATCAAAGGCAGCTGTTCTGAGTCACTTTGCTCAAAGCTACACTGTACCATTGACTCACTGCCATCCTGTTTTTATAGACAATGATTGTGCAACAGAGCTGACCACTAATTTGGTTTCACTACAGCAGAGTAAATTGCCCAACATGGATGAACCACCTCCTGTCTTCCAGATCCAGGGGTTCATGGGAAACCACATAAGACCATGCACAAAGGTCCATGATTCAGTCACCTATTCACCTTACAGCAGTGCAACACTCAGGACATTCAATGAGAATCCAAAATTAACCAAAAGTCAACATGACACAGATTTCAGGGATGCCATGGATACCGACAGGAGCTGACCCGCCTGTCAGGGTTCATGTCCATTTCAGCTGTCAATGAACTTAGGCTCCTGTATTTGTTCAATTCAAAATTGTTGTGCTTGCTGGCACCATCATCCCAAATATAAAGGCACTCCTTCCTGTTTTTAACAAAGACAGCAAGTTTATAAATATACAGAATGCTTACCTACAGGGGGGTCTTTCACCTTAGCATATTTTTAGACTGTGGGGAAAAACTGGAAAAACATGAGAACATGCAACATGTGTTGAGCTTATGTGAAACCAAAATAAGATGTGTCATATACCTATTCAGAGGATACCAGTGACCAAGCAAACTTCCAGGAGCAAAGATAATGAACCTTGTGAAAAACGATTAAAAACATACCAGGACCAGGCACTAAACTGAATTCAGTTTCTAGGCCAATTTAAAACAACAAGGTTTATTTTTTGGTTTTGGCATTTCGTTAACAGGGTGCCAGCCATTTCTGCTGCCAAGTAATGGCCATTAGATGGAGGGGACAGTCCAGAACATTTCTGAAATAGAGATTCTAGCGTCTGAAAATGACAAATTCTGCGAGCATGGGAATGAACGTGGCTTGGGAGTAAAAATCTGAAAAGACTCTGTTCTCTGTTTCCTTCTAGGGATAAAATCTTCCATGCAATGATACCATCATATCCATGAATCAGCTTGCATAATACAACTTGACATGTTACAGGACCAGACATGTATATAATTTCCTGAAGCTCGGTGTTCTGAAAACACAACTAAGGAAACAGCAAAGGCTGCCACAGAAAGCCTATGGAGACATTAGACACGTTCATAGCTGTGATCACCGGATGATTTTTTGCCTATAGACCAGTAGGCTACAGACTTACAACTTCCTTTGTTTTATACATTACAGCCCACAATCCCAACCATCCCAAACCGAAAATTGTTCTATTTAATTCCTGTCTGTTGGATTAGCTCCACTGATGCTAGATGCACATGTTACTAGGGTTCAGTGCCTGAGAATACTACAGTTCATACTCTTAAAGCATTTAGGGGACAGAGAGGTAATATTAGATGGTTATTTGTATTGGGGTTCAGTTCATTCAGGCAATGGCCAATATTAAAATGAAAGCAGTGTGTAAATTAGCTGTAGAAAGAGGCTTCTTCCAAATCCACAGCTGACCTTTATTCCCTAGGACTCATGACTCTCAGCCTAGCCCAACTTTCAACCATTAATTCTGTTCAAGCTAGTGGTTAAGCTGGAACATGCCTGTGTTGCCGTAGTGATGGCTCAGACAGCTGAGGGGTGCTTCAGACTTGGCCTGTGTATGGGAAACTCTCAGAGCAGATTGTGAAAGGATCAGCAGTGCATTAAACAGGGCCCAAACTCACTACACTGTGCTCAGCAAACAGTCAGGTGGATGCTGGGAAGCAGCACTGCTTTTTAAACGTGTAAATGACTAAGAACAATGTAAGCGGACAGTCTACAGTGTGTGTACTCTTAAACGGATAACTCACTGGTACCAAAACAACGCATAATTTGGGGTGATGACACTGATCTGAAAGCAAGTATTTTCACAGAAATGTCCACATCTTCCAGCAGACAGCGACGGCGCGGAGAACACAGCAGGGTGCCGATGTGATTCAGCTCGTTTGAAACGAGCTGCGTTGATTCCAACTTCATTTCGTTGTCATTCAATAACGAGGAATCAAAGTAACTCATTAACATAAAGAAAATAACATATAATATAGGCTACACTGAAAGGGCAAAATATATACAGAAGCTCATAGTACAGAGTGTCTTAGTGAAGGATCACTTTTTCATATTGTAATATAAATTGCCCATTGGACGCCATTCACTTGGAAAACAATTATATATTTTCCAACAGCCCTTATTTTTTTTTTAATAACAACCAATTATATCCGAAATTCAGCTAAACATTTATAAGCCATTGGAAGACTGAAAGACAAATAAAGTTACTTTTATCATTATCAATTTTATTTCTTTATACAGAAAGTACGCAAAACAATCACCAATAGATACATAAACTAGCAGAAAATTGTGAAGTTGCGGTGCTTCTACGATGGTCCAAATTCTCAGTATTAAAGGAAGCTAACATGTACTTGATGATGCGGTAGAGGACCGGAGTAAAGTTAGCAGTGGGTTCGATATTCGCCAGACATTCACAGATCCTCTTTGAATATACTCTATTGAAATATTACAAAACAATGTAAATTGCACATTTACAAATTCGTGTGTGTTAATGAAATCACATGTACACCTTGGTTATTCAATTATTATGTACAGTAAATTGTGAAAAAGCAAAATAATGCAGCTCCTGGTGTGAATTAACGTGTTCGCTTGGGTTTTCACAGACCGCGACATTTCAAAATAAAAGTCCCAAATTTAAAAAGGAGTAGCTCCATCCATCTGCTTATCCTACTGGGTCGTGGGGGGTCCGGAGCCTATCTTGAAAGCAACAGGCACAAGGCAGGGAACAACCCTGGATGGGGGGCCAGCCCATCACAGGGCATATTTACACACCAACCACTCACACATGCACACCTACGGGCAATTTGGCAACTCCAATCAGCCTCAGCATGTTTTTGGACTGCGGGGGGAAACCAGAGTACCCAGAGGAAACCCCACAACGACATGGGGAGAACATGCAAACTCCACACACATGTGACCCCAGGCGGAGATGCAAACCCAGGTCCCAGAGGTGTGAGGCAACAGTGCTAACCACTGCACCACCATGCCACCCCCAAGGAGTAGCTCAACAAACGATTATTACAAAACACCTAAAACACTTTAAAACACTATTCCAATGTGGCACATACTTAGAAGAAATGACAAACACATACATGGCCCACTATCAGTTGTGAAACTGTAAATAGTGGTACAAGGTAACATGTCCATTATTTGTCTATTCAGGTAGAACATTGACTATACTAAATTTGTGTGGTTAAAGTACATGAGTAAAGCAACACATATCATAGCCTTTGGCACTTGTGAAACCTGTAGAAAATTTGTGAAATAAACTGATATGCCTCATGTCCATTGTTTTCGGTGCAGGTGGGACATAGAGCATCCCAATGTACACATGTGTAAATCTATACATATCATGCACATTGACACTTGTGAAATATGTAAATAATTTGTGAAATTAATTTATATCCCTTTCTTCCATTTTTTTCTATGGAGGTGGAACATACAGCATCCTATTGGTTCAAAACCAAAGACTCCATCACCTCAATTTCAGCTTAGGGTCAAAGGGCACATGTGAACCTACACATATCTTTTACACTTTGTGAAACCTTTAGATAATTTTTAAAATTAACTTCAATAGCTCATGTTGATTATTGTTTGATTCACTGTTTTGCACGCAAACGCAATGTTCCTCATTGGTCCTGTATTGTGAAACTCAACTGTGTGAGATTCCATTATTCAGTCATTATCAATGTTAGCCCCTCTCCCAGTGGTTTGTTAGAGATCAGTAGTGAACCAATGATATCCTGAAGACCAAGGAGCTCACCAGACAGGTCAGATATAAAGTTATGTCGAAGTTTAAAGCAGGGTTGGGTTATAAAAAATATGCAAAGCTTTAAACATTTCAATGAGCACTATTCAAACCATCATCCAAAAATGAAAAGAGTATGCTATAACTGCAAACCTACCAATGGCTGTCCACCTAAACTGACAGACCGAGCAAGGAGAACACTAATCAGAGAAGCAGCCAAGAGGCCCATGGTCACCCTGGAGGAGCTGCAGAGATCCGCAGCTCAGGTGGGAAAATCTGTCCACAGGACAACAATAAGTCATGTAGTGGACACAGCAAACATGTGGAAGAAGGTACTCTAGTCAGATAAGACCAAAGTTGAACTTTTTGGCCTAAATGCAAAGCGCTATGTGTGGCGGAAACGTAACACTGCTCATAACCGTGAACACACCATCCCCACTGTGATGGTGGCAGCAACATGCTGTGGGATGCTTTTCTTCAGCAGGGACAGGGAAGCTGGTCAGAGTTGATGGGAAGGTGGATGGAGTTAAATACAGGGTAATCCTGGATGAAAACCTGTTGTAGGCTGCAAGAGACTTGAGACTGGGAAAGAGATTGACCTTCCAGCAAGACAATGACCCTAAACATACAGCAAGAGCCACAATGGAATGGTTTAGATCAAAGCATATTCATGGCTCCGGACCCCCCACGACCCAGTAGGATAATGGCCCAGTCAAAGTCCAGACCTAAATCCCATTGAGCATCTGTGGCACGACCTGAAAATTGCTGTTCACAGACACTCTCTATCCAATCTGGCTGAGCTTGAGCTATTTTGCAATGAAGAATGGGCAAGAATTTCAGTCTCTCGATGTGGAAAGCTGGCAAAGACATACCCCAAAAGACCTGCAGTTGTACTTGAAGTGAAAGGTGGCTCCACAAAGTATTGACACAAGGGGGCTGAATACAAATGCACGGCATACTTTTCAGATTTTTCTTTGCTTACATTTTTGAAAACCATGTATCTTTTTCGTTGCACTTCACAATTACGTGCTTGTTTGTGTTGGTCTAGACAAAAAAAATCTCAATAAAAAACATTTAAATTTGTGGTTGTAAGGTAACAAAATGTGAAAAAGTTCAAGGCGTATGAATACTTTTTTCAAGGCACTGTAACATATTTATATTTATAATGATAAAAACTATATACATGTAGAATATACAAGCATAAAAATGAAAACATAAAACATTTCTGAAATATCTACTGAAAGGGGTATATTAGTTTTGTTTTTAACAGAAAACAGAAACTATTCTAATCTTACTGGTCTGAGTTGCAATGAGGACACACCCAGTCATCCGTCTTCAGTGAAAAGTACTTCCAGTTTTTTTCAGACAGTGACAGGCATTTTTCATGAAACCAGGGATTGCACTGTTTACAATGAGAATATCATTTTGCATACAGTGTCTTTCTGTTCTGCAATACAACTCTAGTTACAAAAAACGCTGAGAAAATACGAATAATGTTTATGAAACAAAAGCACACAAGTGACACATTGAATATACTAAAACAATACATTAAATACATTAATATATATTTTCTTAAATTAAATTTAATGTTATAAAAATATGTGCTCAAGAAATATAATCACTGAAAACGAGAAAATAGTTGCTACATTCTCTGGTTTTGAAGCAATAGGATGCTGTATGTTCCACCTGCATAGAAACAAATAAGTGATATAAATTAATTTCACAAATTATTTACAGGTTTCACAGGTATGAAAGTGCTGGGATCTTTGCTTTTTGAGCACTGGGATGCTCTATGTTCCACCAGCACCAAAAACAATGGATATGAGGCATATCAGTTAATTTCACAAATTGTTTACAGGTTTCACAAGTGCCAATGTGCATTATATGTGTAGCTTTACTCATGTACTTAAACCATAGGCTGAAATTTAGCATAGTCATTGTTCCACCTGCATAGAATAGAATGGAAATGTTATCTTTTACCACTATTTACAGTTTCATAAGTGTTAGTGGGCCATGTATGTGCTTGTCATTTCTTGTAAGTATGTGCCACATTGGAATAGCGTTTGAAAGCGTTTTATGTGTTTTGTAATAAGCGTTTGTTGAGACGCTCCTTTTTTATACATTTGACTTTTATTTTGAAACGTCGCGTTAATTCACACCAGGAGCTGCATTATTTTGATTTTTCACAATTTACTGTATGTAATAATTGAATAACCAAGGTGTGCGTGTGATTTCACAAACACACACGGATTTCTGACTGTGGTTTACTTTGTTTTGTAATGTTTTAATAGAGTAAATTCAGAGATGATCTGTGAACGGCGAATATCGAACCTACTGCTAACTATACTCCTGTAACAAGCAGGGGGTTTGCGAATTTCGCCGGCTTGCGGAAGTGCTGGAGAGTTAAAGCGAGCCACAGTTTAGCCGTATCGCACACTGTGCCCGCGACGCCGCCGGGATGGCTCGCCTCTTACCGGCGTCATTTATCCTGTTACTGTGCGCCTCTCACTTCAGCTCCTGCAACACTGACATTTACAGAGGTAAGATGTTTTTTAAAGCAACTAAACACTTTCTACAATAAGCAAGGTAGTTAAAGTCCCTCCATTCCTACGTCTGTTTGTTGTAACAAATTTCATGTCGAGTTATAATCATGGACCGCAAAAATGCTCGTAAAGTTAAGGTCATAAAGCAGACTACTAAATGTTATACTCATAGGGTAAACTAATAAGATGTTTATTCACACTGAGTACTAAGATGTCGTTCACAATGCAGGCTAATTAAATGGTGTACTCGTAACGTAGACTACTGAAACGGTACACTACAATGTTATAATGTAAACTACCATTATTTGGCTACCGATTATAACAAGCAAATATTATAATATACGTGTATGGAAAAAAGTAAAAAAAAAATGCATAGGAGTTATGGGTTTATGATGATGCTTTGGGAGTTTGGATTAAGAGCGATTTATATGACATAGTGCGCCAACTACATAAACTAAAAGATTTTTAATAAATATGTAACGTAAATAGTGTGTGATAAAGTAATTCAAAGTTAAGAAACAGCGTTGAGTTGTTTCCCCTAACATTTTTTTCTCTTAACTTTAAACGATGACGCTGTTGGATAGAACTAATGGTAGAACGAATGTCATTTCTGCTTAGTGCTGATAGGCCTATTGTTTTTATTGCATTTTTAAACTTATCATCATTATCATCATCATAAACAACAACAATAATGATTATTATTTCTTCTTCTTCTTTTATTATTATTATTATTGTATTTATTATTATTATTATTATTATTTATTATCATTATTATTATTGTTATTATTATTATTGTGCCCACGCTAAGCTGCAGTGTGCATTGTGAACTCTCGCTTTATTTGCACAGCAAAGTAAAAGATCAGGGCTGAAGTTCAACTGGATCAAACCCTGGGGTTCGCACAAAGGGTGCAGAGGTTTCATGGCATTGAATGATTTAATGTTGAATAAACAGATAACAGAGAAGGTGTAGTCTTCAAGAGATAAGCTAATATTCAAGGTAGCGATCACGGATTATGGAGGGAGAGGTAAAGGCCTTAATACTGCTCCATGACTTAGTCTTGCGTAATGGAAAAGCGGCAGAACCGTACGTGGTAAAGAAAAAAAAAAACGTAGGCCTATCATTTTATACTTATTAGGGATTGGAACTTTACCAAGACTAAAAAAATTGTAACTTTAAGCAAAGTCTCAAATCCTAGACAATTCACATGGATGATGACACAGAATATTAATCTACAAATACTTGTTCATGGCACCCAGTTGTCATGAATATGGCCTGAAAAGCCTGAATAAAATGGACTTTCAGAGATTTGATCTATTGGTCCTCCAATAGTAAGCTATTCATTAAATAAATCTTTTTATATATTATTCAAATTTTTATTAATAATCAGATACTGTTGTTTAATGAAATATTGCTATTGGATTTCTTTGTCTTCAAAATCTCAAATTATGTATGCCTTACTGAAGCAAATGCAGAAGTTATCCTGTTACGTTCATAACACCTCTTTCCCCACTGCACGCTGAACATTGTACGCATAGAGAATCCCATCTCTCTGCAATGTGGAAAATGCATTTCTTGCAGGCATTTCTCTGGGTTGAGCTTTGGATTAAAGCTGCATCCCACGCACTTCTAGGTAACTAAATTAATCACTTCCTTGCCAGGGGAAACTGGGAATACTTTGCTGGGAATACTACATAACAGCACAGCTGTACATAGCCACCCCTCTGTACATGACCACACGATTGTAATTGACTGCACAGCTGTATGTGCTGCCACTGCTATCACAGCCCTTGCATTTCAGCAGTGTGTAACTGTACTGCTGTACATGACCACACCACCGTACCTGACCACTCTGCTGTACACACACCAGTCCTCTCCCTCACATCATGGGGGGACAGGGCACATATGGCAGCTGGACATATTGGGATTCTGGCAGCAGCCCGAACATAAACACTATACACACATTGTGACAGGGACAGGCAGGCAAGCCGCTGATTTCCTGGTGTCAATCAGTGGTAAGAGACAACTGTAACTCTAGCCACTATTTTTAATTTGGTGATCATTGGTTATTGTTGACACACCTCAGCAAATAGTGTAGTTCTCTGCATTTAACCCATATGTGACATAGGGGGCAGCAAATTCAGCTCCCAGGGATCAGTGCTTGGGGGCAGTACCTTGCTCAGGGTACCTCAATGGCACCTTGCAGGTCGGGGATTCAAGCCAGCAATTTTTCAATTACAAACCATTCCCTAACCATTAAGACACTACTGCTAACAGAGAGCAGATTATGAGTGGATTGTAACATTGGTATGAGAGATGACTGATGGACTAGATGCTGAGTGTGTTGGGGCTGCCTGGGGACAACTTGGAGTAAGTGGAGCCTTGTAGGCATGTTGTGGCTATATGTGTTTGCTTAGGCAATGAAATCTATGATGAGATCTACGATGAACCACAGTTTTGCATGTGAAAGCTAGGTGTAGACAGTGAATCCCTGAGGCATCAGGCTGGAACTCCTCATCACTTCCCCTGTCATCATTTAAATGACGACATGCCAGTTCCTAGCAGAACTGAGGCCCAGTGGACCAGATGATACCATTTAATCAAATGCAGGGATTTTAGTTGGAGAGAAAGTGTAGACACTCCTCCTTCCCACTTTGACTTTTTAAAAACTATTTACAAAATCGGAAGAATACAGGTGAAGGCACTGTATAGTATCAAGATGCCATGAGGACAACTAGTGACATCAACACAGACAGCCAAACACAGCAGACAGCTTGGTGAAATTGCCTGCAGATATGATACAGTACCCTGTCTAGCATGGTCTGAACCATCAGCTTAGCTCCAGCTGGACCCTCATGATCTCCATTCTGTAGCCTTCTGAAAATGGACGACTAACTTCATAAATACAAACCACATCATTGCCTTGATGAATTGCCCATGATTCTGCTCTCTCCAATATGTGTTCTCCCAACTCACACTCTGTTTGATTCTTGCACATGTAGCTCAACTGTGCCTGCATATATACTTTAGCATGTACTGGGGAACTTCTCCTTTAAAAGGAAAGTCTTGCTGATTACTTATTAATTGTTTGCTAATTGAACTCAAGTCTGAAATCTGGATGAATCACCAGATTACTAGTGATCACGTCTGCTTCAACAGCAGCTTGTAGCCTGAAATCGGAGTTGATAACTTTGTTTAATCCAATGCAAGATGCTTGCATTAAATTAGTAAAATGAGAACAGTAAAATAACTAAAACAATATCAGACACTGATAGGGTACTACCAATAAGAACTTCAGTAATGTGCAGTTGCTTTTATACGGTGAGCTTTACACAGTTCTGTATTGTGCCCAGGATGAGGAGGTTGTCCCACTGCCTTGCTGTTAGAATTGATTAGACCCCACAGAGAAACCCTGGCCATCACCTGGCCTTAACGTAACCTCCACAGCAGGCATTTTAATAAGCGGGTCAGTGAGCCCAGCACCTGCAGGGACAATCTGCTCAATGCTGTGCCTGTATGTGTGTTCCTCTGTATGTGCCCCTGTCCATGTGCATACTGCTGTATGGGTTCCTGCATGTGCGTGGATTCCTGCTTGTGTGCTCCTGGGCATGTGCAGGATCCTGCTTGTGTGCTCCTGTGCGTATGTGGGTTCCAGTGAGTGTACTCCTGCATGAGTATGGGTTCCGGCGTTTGTGTAAGTTCCTGCATATGTGCTGCTGTGTATGTAGGTTCCTGCACTTGTTCTCCTGTGCGTGTTCAGGTTCCTTGGTGTGTGCCCTTGCATGTGTGTGTGCTCCCGTGTGAGTGTGTACTCCTGGATGTGTGCATGCCTGTGGGCTCCTGTGTATATTTGTGCCCCAGAGTATGTGTCTGTGCACCTATGCATGTGCTCCTGCATGTGCCGTCCATATTTTGTCACACACATATGGAGACAGGTCTTTGTTATTCTAATGCCAAAGAGGCCTGACTGATGTGTCAGGGTCCAGAGGTGAATTAACTCCCCTGTGTGTCTGTCTGCAATGGCATGTCAGTAAAATTCAAACACATGACACAGGGCTGAAGCATGAAGCTGACACCTCAGATCAAACCTTACATGCATTCAGTAACCAAAAAATAATACATTTATGAGGTGCAGTCTCTACAGATGCATTTACTGCATTTCTATCTGTTTGTGACTACTTTTAAAAGGTGTTATGATTAAAAGCAAGGTGGCTCATATTGTTTCTGACAGGCCCTTGAGTGCACTGCCTGTCAGAACGGGAACAAACATTTCCTCCTTGGGTCGCCATAGAAATGAGGAACGAGGAAGAGAAAATCAATCAGATCATCCCATCCCATCCCCCCTGATCCAGCATGTTCCAGCTTATTCAGCCTCTTCAGCTTTTAGAGTTTATCTCAAAGTCCATGACACGCCCTGACTGAGCTTACTACAGCGAGTTAGAGTGGAGTTCTGACAAGCCGTTGTTGCCTATACAGCTTGTTTTATGTTTTTTTTAATTTTCCTAGAGGCGTAGCAGTGGAGAGACATCTGCTAGATTGCTTGTCCATCGTGTAATTTCCCTCTGGATGTCAGATTCCCCTGGTGCCTCTATGGGCTGACACAGCAGAGTAAATAAAATGTTTTCCAAGCTGCTCACCATGAATATCTACTTAAGGAAACTAGAGATGCACTGATACTGATATTCGGATCAGTATCGACCCCGATCCAGACCTATTTGATAGATTGGGTATCGACCATGCGTTACTTATTTAGTTTTTGGCAATCAATCGCACGACAGCTATTTCCCATTTTACATGTTTTTTTTCATGGCATTCAAATCGAACGCTAACGCTGCCCCTCTGTCTTTTTTGCTACTCAGTGGATGTGAGTACAGTGTATGCGGCCTGCTGTGACGTCACATGCATACCCTTCGCAGTACGAGGAGCGTAAGATAAGATGTGACAATCTGGGAGTATTATATGCTTTTAACAGAAACTAGTAGCACAGCGGTTTGCAATCTATGTAAAATAAAGTTTTGAGGTGGGAATAGCGTTTAATGGACAATCCCATTTAACAAAGCGCACGCAACTGCAAAACAAAACAAAGAAATGAATGATTTGGGAGTCACTAACTTAATTGGACTGTTTTAATTGGACTCAGGGTAACTGAGCTGACGCCAATGGGAGAAAAACTATGTTAAAATTTTAAGCATTCGCCACTTGTGTATATTTGCTTTGAAGATATTCATATTGAATTACAAATGCCTCAAAAACGCTTAACTTTTATTTTAATGCATTATAGACATAAATACATAACTCTCTCACACATATACATGCACACTTCACACCAACATGGTACGGGGGGGCGATGGGGGCTGAGGGCCCCCTCTCTAACTCTCTGTCTCTGGAATGGTGCGGGTGGGGTGGCCTGCCGGGTGGAAGATCCATCATCGGGGGATGCAGGCACTCTGGCCGGTGTGGGCAGCCTCCTCTCGTGAGCCGCAGGCCGGGTGGTGTTTGGCTCTGCCACGCCGTGGTGAAGCCCTGGTGGGTGGTCTGGGGAATCTTGGGATGCTCTGGGCCCTGCTGGGCGGATTGGGGGGTTCAGTTTGGGCTGGGCGTGTGGTGTGGGGGGGGGGGGTCTGTATATGGGCCCCTCCTTATA
>JABFEA020000001.1:54046755-54060026 GCA_019775915.2 Cyphomyrus plagiostoma | reverse complement strand
AACTGGTTTTCAGTTAATTTACCTGGTAAAATAAAGTTTAAATAAATGACATAAATGCTGTAATAGTACACATAAGTCAGTGGTTTATTTATTGTTAATTACTGCAATGTTACGCTGCTTTATTTGGTTAATTGTCCAGTCTGTGAAGAAGGCATTCAAGTAAGAATTGCCTTGCAGTATGACTCATTTCCTGGTGCATGCAATTTATATTACGTTAGCGTTCACGGTTGGACTTATGATATTCAGATTGAGTTCTAGGTCAAACTGGTTTGTTCAACTTTCAAGAAATTTGACTTCTAGGGAGTTTGAGAACTGAGGTACCACTGTATGAAGCCCAGTTCTCCATTTGTCTTGGTTTTGTTAAATACCTGTGAATATTAGATATGTTACAGTTTCAGAAGAGATTAGCTAAGTACAGTTGCATTTCTTGAAATATTCCCCTTTCTTTTAATCCTGTTCTGTTGTAAACACAGACATTCATTTCTTACTGGGCACAGTAGGTTGGTGCAAAGGAATTTGGTTGCCATCTAGTGGTGTGTGATACTGTTACACATACATGCCACTGTTACTTGCTTGTGAAGTAATCACTGTATGGCTTAAGGGTTTGTAAGATGGATTTATGGATGGATGATCTGTAAAGATGAAGAAAATGCATAATAAATAAATTAACATAATAGCAATCATGCAATGCAAGACAGCAGCATAATTCAGGCTCAAGTTAAAGACCAACATATGATATTCATCTGTAAAACTTTTACTTCTCTGAACTATTTATCTGGTGGAACTAAGCTCATGAAACATCACAGATAGAGCTCTGAATGCCACAGGACAGAAATGCATTGCACACTGAAACTGTTCACAGGACTAAATTGCTTTACCCTGACACTTCTCAGGACTGGAACACGTTACACTCTGATACTGTTCATAGGAGATACGTTACATACTGACACTTCACCGGAATGAAGAAAGAAAAAAAAAAAATAATAATAATACATATTTGTGGGTGCCTTTCTAAAACCCAAGGTCACCTTACCTAGCACATAAAAGACAAACAATAAAAACAAATGATTAAAAAGAGTTATGTACATAATTATACAACAATTGGGTTAAAGCGAGTAAGCCAATTTAAACAGATGGGTTTTGAGTTTTGACTTAATAATGAAATAACGGAAGAGTCAATATTTCTGATAACTGGTGAGAGTGAGTTCCAGAGTCGGGGAGCAGAGCGACTGAAAGCTCTGTTTTCCATGGTGATGAGGTGGGCAGAGGGAACAATAAGATGGGTGGCAGATGAGGATCTGAGAGAGCAGGATGGATTGGCGATGTGAAGCAGGCCACATAGATAGGGAGGGAGATTGTAAATGCATTTTAAAGTGAGAAGCAGAATTTTGAATACTATTCTAGTTTCAATGGGCAACCAGTGAAGCTGTTGAAGGATTGGGGTGATACGTTCCCTGGAGGGGGTTTAAGTTACGACTCACGCTGCAGCATTCTGAAGGAGTTAGAGTTTATGGAGGGACTTGTTGAGGAGACCAAGAGTGTTACAATAATCAATCTTAGAAGTGACGAAGCTATGGACAAGGATGGCAGCAGCATGGGGAGTGAGGAAGGGACGGAGTCGGTTTATGTTGCGTAGATGGAAGTATGCGGACCGGGTGATATGATTAATGTGTGACTGAAATGAAACAGTACTATCAAGGACGACGCCCAGACTGTTAAACTGGGTGGAGGGGTGGACAGCGGAATTATCAATATTGATGGAGAAACTGTGGGATTTAGTTAGAGTGAAAGTTGTAACAATGAATAGAACTTAAGTTTTACTGCTATTGAGTTTGAAAAAGTTGGAGGAAAACCATGATTTAATCTCCATTAGACAGTCTGAGAGGGAAGAGGGTAGAAAGGAGCAACTAGGTTTGGAGGAGATATACAGTTGTGTCATCAGCGTAAATTGATATTGAATTGATATTAAATTTCCTTAATATGTGGCCGAGAGGTAGCATGTAAGTAATGAATATAAAGGGGCCCTAATACTGAACCCTGGGGAACACCGACTAAAATGGGAAATGAACTTGAGGAATGAGATTTTAGTTGGCCAGAGAGATATGAGATCAACCAAGCAAGGCGAGTATGACTGATGCCAATGGAAGATAATCTATTTAGAAGAGTATTGTGAGAAATAGTGTCAAAGGCTGCGCTCAGATCCAAAAGGATGAGAATGGTGAGAAGGCCAGAATCAGCTGCCATCAGGAGGTCATTGGTGATTTTTAGTACTGCTGTTTCTGTACTATGGAGGGGGTGAAAACCAGACTGGAATTGTTCATAGAGGTTATGGTTACTGATGTGTGTGTGAAGCTGGGAGGCAGCAACATTCTCAAGAACTTTAAATTCACCAAGGATTATAATATTATAGTACTGAGAAATGAGTATGAAGAGCAGTAAAGTCATTTATAAAATCCTTATTTGGCTTAGGTGGTCAATAAACAGTGCAAATAATAGTGGCAGTGGATCCAGGGAGCTGTGATGCGGTGCATTCACGGGTAGAACTTTCCAACTTACGGTTAGAGAGGAGATCCTGGACGAAATGCCCCTTAACAGTCAGAGAGTGGATGTTTAATAAACCAAAGTTGACGCTGGAGTTAGCCTGTTTGACTGTACGATTAGCCGACCTGGTTAGGCGGGTTAATACATTGTGGTTAACATCCCAGTTGGTGTTGCGAGGAGAACAATGAGTTGAAGATCAGGGAAGATCAGGGAAGATGGTGGTGCAGAAAGCCGTGCTATCGTTCGGCAACCAAAGGGTTGCCGGTTTGAGCCCCGCTTCCTCCCACAAAGTGTCCTTGAGCAAGACACTGAACCACAAATTGCTCCCGGTGTGCAGGTTGGTGCCTTGCATGGAAGCCTCCGCCACCGGTGTGTGAATGTGTGTATGGATGGGTGAATGTGAGGCATAAATTATAAAGCGCTTTGAGTACTCGGAAGAGTAGAAAAGCGCTATATAAATGCAGTCCATTTACCATTAACTTTATTGGGTTAGTGTCGTCGTGGCTGAATTTCCTCCGGGACCCTTGATGGACTTATCTGTGGCGGGGCTTGAAAGCGATGTCCGGGTGGAGGTGAAGCGCCACAGGTGGAAGGACGGCCAGGTGGACACGGAACCACAAAAGCTCAGCTGTAGCGTTAAAGAAACTGGGGAAATATCTGAGTTATTTGGAGGACAGTAAAGTAGATCATATTCACCATCCTGTCTTATCGCATATTGTATGCCATATTCACTCTCCTGTTGTGTAAACTACCTGTCTTTCACATACACACCAACCTGCACAACTCTGCTTCTCCCCACTGGCATTCAGCGGATAAGAGCCCATGTGACCTGCCTGAGGAGGTGGGGCCATGCCGCGGCATTATTATACGCTACTTCTTCAATGGCCAGAGGCAGCGATGTGAGTCCTTCTTCTATGGTGGCTGTCTCGGCAATGCTAACAACTTCAGGAGCAAGGCAGAGTGCAATGCCAAGTGCCTGAAGCAGGGTGGGTCAACCGGCTGGCCAGGGGTCCCGTCATGTGTAAATGTAGAGGCCATATAGGAAAGCAAGAGGTTTAAAGCACATGTGCAAGGAGGAGCAGGCCTGCATCCAGTGGTCTCATTTCAGTCTTTGTACTGAGATTATCTCAGAACATATTTCATTAGCTAAATATATAAATATGGATGCTTTAGTTTGATAAAATAGCTGCTTCCTCTTTACTGTTTGGCCCCTTCAGCACCCTTAACTCTCCCATTGATCTCCACAGGGCCAGAGAGAAGAGAGATGGCAGGTGACACCAACCCTGAAGCAAGAAATAAGCCCAGAACCCAGGCTTTCGTTTCATTGGAGAACCCCAGGGAAGGTCTGGCACAAGGTAGCTAGATGAAGATTCATACAGAAAACCTGTCAGAATCTTAACACTGATGAGCACTGAACACAAGCAGGAATGAGAGAGAAACTCAGCACCATGCCCCTTTACAGAATAATCCCAGGATACATTATTGCATTCTCCCCTTTTGGTCATTATTAGATGGAATGAGTAAGCAGGTTCAGTATAGCGGTGACCCTATAGACATTAATGGTTATTGTTGAAAAATGGTTTACAGCATTAGATGTTGCTTTACAGGTAATAAGCAAAATAATTCCAGTGGTTCATTCTTAGCGAAGACAAGTTAATATGCTGTCGTCACCTCTTCACTTGATGATAATTAATGAGGAAAAGAGATGTCTATACGCAGCTAGGGTGAAGCATGGCTCATATTCCATTAGGTGACCATGTGTTATCTGACATAATCCCATGGACCTTCCAAACTTCATAATCCCCAGCAGGGAAGCACATACTCTGATACAGCAGCTAGTCAACTCCACTGAGATTAATACAACAGCACCACTTCTTGGCTACTGAAGTGTCTGTCCTGGCTAGTGTTGCTCAACACCTATCATCACTGTACCTTCCAGGAGTAACTCATCATGACTACAAACACAGAGGCTAATGGGATTGTTGATACAGATGCTAAACAGCATAGTGTTCAGGGAATATGGTAACACAAAGACTAGGTGTGCAGCGTTTCTTGCTGTCCCTAAGATAAAAATTTTAAAACCTCTAACTTCACATTACATTTTCCCACTTACTGTGGTGCTACTGACTCTGCTCAACTGCAGATTGGTCATTGATTGTCCAGTTTTATAAAGCTTTATATTGAAATTGAGCACTTCAAGGCAAGTTTCAACCACCATTCTACTCGGAACAAACTTTTAATCGCTCTGTTCCTCTTATCCTGTTGTGTTATTGTGTGCCAGGTGGCAGTCCCCCGGACCACTGCTTTAGCCCCATTGAAAAGGGGACATGCCGGGAATCAACTAAACGATATGCATACAGCCCCACATCAAAGCGGTGCCACTCCTTCCGTTATGGCGGCTGCAGTGGAAATGGGAACAACTTTGCCTCCAAAAGAGAGTGCATGAAAACCTGCGTGAGAGGTACAGTCACACGGACTTGACAGTAGAAAACAGGCTAAACTGAGGTTTATTGAAGAGCCTTACACTCATTTCTCTGTTCAAGGCTACAGTATCACTTGCTTTAAAAATGCTGCCACAATGGTCAAAATAAAAATTACTAACACCTCGAGGCCCAGAGCTAATGTTAATTATCCTGTAACAGAGGAACAGTATATACTGTGCACTAAAAATGGGTTTGTATACATAATAATTCTGTTATCTTTTTTGCAGGCATGTATAATCACAACCAGAGAGCAACACAATAAAAGACCACGATCCTGGAAATCATATTTGAATCGGCCTAAAACTCTGCTGTCGACTTTTTAATATTTAATTTTCTTTAAGTGGGATTTTGTATTGTATTTATCTTAAAAGTACATAAATGTGTAGATTTTTAGTCACCGGTCCTATGTAATTGCAGTTCAGTTCTTGCACTCTAAAATATAAAGTTTTTGTAGACCTAAAATAATGGGAAAACAACAAATTTGATAGTTTCCTTCTGTAATCAAACACAACAATAATAACATTTACATATAAAATAATAATTCACATGAACACCGTGGTTGAATTCAATTTTTATTATTAACATTGTACTTCGTAGGACTTCTTGCAAACAAAAATCAAGTGTAAATCGGTGTTTACTGACAGAAATTCCAAGTTGGGAGCACAGTGGGAGGAGGGGTGGAAAATTGAGAATAACCCAGGGAAATCTGGAGGGCTTACTGTGGTAAACTTTTTGTCAGGAACGCCCCCTTCCCCCCAAAAAAAAAATAAGTCATGATCCTTTTCAATACAATGAAATTCCGAGTGGTGGTCAGGGTCCCTCATGATTAAATTTGCCAAAATGGAGGGGGTCACCAACGAAAAAAACTTTTTTTTTTAAGCATATTTCAAAAATCATCTCGTGACCGATCCAAAATATTTGCCACCCCACAGTTTGAGAAACACTACAATAGGCCAACTACTAGCAAATATCAGTTGCATGCAGGGCTCTGCAGTGCATTTAGAGAACTAACAACTATGCCATGTGTAAACGAAGCTCGTGTAGGGCACCAAGGCAAACCGGACCCCAGCCCTGTTGTTGTTATACAACCCATGGCCAAATGTTTTGTGAATGATACAAATATTACTTTTCACAAAATTTGCTGCCTCAGTTTTTATGATGGCAATTTGCATATACTCTGGAATGTTATGAAGAGTGATCAGATAAATTTCAATTAATTGCAAAGTCCAACTTAATTCCAAAAAAACATTTCCACCGCATTTCAGCCCTGCAACTAAGAGGACCAGCTGACATCATTTTACTAATTCTCTCAACACAGGTGAGAGACTTGACATGGAAAAGGCTAGAGAATACTCTGTCATGCTGATTGATTAGAACAGCAGACTGGATGCTTTAAAAAGAGGGCAGTGCGTGGCTATTTTGAAGAAACTAGAATAAAAAACGCTTTCATTTATTTCACCTTTTTTTGTTAAGTACATAACTCCACATGTGTTCATTCATAGTTTTGATGCCTTCAGCGAGAACCTACCAATGGTCATGAAAATAAAGAAAAGATATTGAATGAGAAGGTGTGTCCAAACATTTGGCCTGCACTGTATATCAAATGCAGCAGATATATCCAGGAGAATAAGCAAGGAGGGAGAGCCAGCATTGGATGATCATTTGTGACTCATACGATTACAGTTTCTGTGCTGTGATTTGACCGGAAACCAGACTGAAATTTTTCGTAGAGGTTATTGAGTTTTAGGTGGTTATGTAGCTGGATGGCAAATACCTTCTCAAGCACTTTGGATATGAAGAGGAGATTAGAGATGGGCCTATAATTGGAAAGGACTTCTGGGTCAAGGTTGTGCTTAATGGCTTTCTTTAAGACAGAAGGGATGTGACCAGTTTGAAGAGAGTAATTCATAACAGTGGTGATGAGGGCAATTAAGATAGTGATATTGGTTTGCACCAGGGAGGTTGGAAAAGGGTCTAAGGCACAGGTGGAGGGTTTCATCTTCCTGATGATGTTCTGCACCACTTCTGATGAAGCCAGAGAAAATCAGTTTAGGTGCATGTTGAGGGAACAGTTTGGATCTGAGGACCGGAGAGGGCACAGCGAATGTGTGTAAACTTGGATGTGAAATAATCCATGAACCGGTTGCACTGCTCTGCTGTGGTACCAGTAAGTAGGAGAGAGGTTGTGGTTTGAGAAGATGGTTAACAGTAGAGAAAAGCTGTTTGGAATTTCCCACACTATTTCTGATAGCATCAGAAAAAAATGCAACCTTGTCTCTATAAGAGACTTTGAATATTTTTGTTGGTGTTCTCGGTAAGCTTACTTGTGAACAGTAATTCCAGATGTTTTATAGCGCCGCTCAAGGACCCGTCCTGTTGTCTTCATTTTCCGGAACCCATCTGTGAACCAGGGTGCTGAGAGTGAGAAGGTCACAGCTCTGGTTTTAACAGGGGCATGGTGGTCCAAGAGGCTACTCAGATGGCTGTTGTAGTAATCCACTGCTTCGTCGGCTGATGAGAAATGTGTGGAAAGATGCTCAAAGTCTGCTGCCAATTGTTCTGGGTTAATATTTTTCAGGTTTCTAAAGCACATATTGCATTTAGGCTTGGAGAGGCTAGAAGAGGATAGCAGCTCCATAGAAATGACCTTGTTGTCAGAGACACCTAGGTCATACACATGCAGGTTAGTGAGAGAAGCAGAGTTTGTGATGACCAGGTCCAAGGTGTGCCCCCTGATGTGTGTAGGGACATCGACAATTGTTTTAAATTAAAGCAGTCGAGAAATTGAAGAAATTCAGTAGCAAAGCAACAAGAGGGGGTGTCAACATGGATGTTGAAATGATCACCTGAAATGATAACATCAACAGAGGATGTGCAAAAGGTTGTGAGGAGATTACACATCTCAAGGATGAAAGATGAGTTTGGTTTTGGTGCTCGGTAAGTCAGAAGAAACAGCAAAGGGGAAGGGAGCTTATAGTTAAAGAGAACTTCCAACTCACTGCGATGGATGACTGATAGGCCACCACCACGACCTGTAGTGCGGGCTTTCTGGAGGTAGCTGTATCCTGGGGGAAAGCTCTCATTCAGAGAGAAATAAATATCTGGTTGGTGCCAGGTCTCAGTAATGCACAGTCCAAGTTGTTTAATCACTCTAATTCACGGTGGTATGAAGTAACTGTTGAGATTCATCAGCTGGTCAGCGGAGTAACTCAACATAGAGCTAACAGCAGGGGCAAAGATGTAGAATGCACGGCAGATTGTTTTTCGCCACTTGGCTGCTAGCCCGAAGTATAACATGGACTTTCGGCTATGTAGCAGCGGTACCAATGAATAGCAACAAGCTTTCCCAGATGCACTTCTTAATGACCAGACAAGCAGAATCCAGCCTGTCTAAATCAGGACTCAAAAAGATAAATAAGCACAGTGCAGTGGCAAAGAAACAGATCAATGGAGTCTCCAGGCGATGTTGCGCTAACAGCAACAGGTAGACAAACACAACTCAATAGCTCACCATGCCTGTTTCCCCTGGTCTGTTACGCAGATAATAAAAAAGGCAAGATATTACTTTAAAAAAAAGAACCTGCCGTAAATATATCCTTAACTCGTCGTTATTTGGCTTGACTTGACTGACTTGACTAGAGAAGCGGCGAACAGACAAGGCCAGCTTCCTCCCGAGCATCCTCGCAGCGTCCTCTCTGTTTCACTATGGGCCTGCATACCAGTGCAGAAGTTCTGGTAGAGGATTATGCAAGAACTTCAATTATTGTGAAGAAGGCTTCAGGGTGCCCGAGAAAGTCCAGCAAGCACCAGGACTGTATCCTAAAATTGATTCACTTGTGGGATTCGGGCATCACCAGTGAAAAGCTTGCTCAGGAATGGCAGCAGGAAGGTGTGAGTGCATTTGCTCGCAGAGTAAGGCAAAGACTTTTAGAAGATGACCTGGTGCAAAGAAAGGGCAGCGAAGAAGCCACTTCTCTCCAAGAAAAACATCAGGGACAGATTGATATTCTGCAAAAGGTACAGGGACTGGACTGCTGAGGACTGGGGTAAAGCTATTTTCTCTGATCAATCCCGTTTCCGATTGTTTGGGGCATCCGAAAAAAGAGCGTCCGGAGAAGAAAAGGTCAGCACCATCAGTCCTGTGTCATGCCAACAGTAAAGCATCCTGAGACCATTCATGTGTGGGGTTGCTTCTCAGAAAACGGAGTGGACTCACTCATAATTTTGCTTAAGAACACAGCCACGAATAAAGAATGGTAACAAAACATCCTCCGAGAGCAATTTCTCCCAAAAATCCAAACAGTTTGGTGACGAACAATGCCTTTTCCAGCATGATGGAGCACCGTGCCATATGGCGAAAGTGATAATTAAGTGGCCTGGGGAAAAAAAGATTGACATTGTGAGTCCATGGCCAGGAAACTCCCCAGACCATAATATGTTTAAGAACTTCAGTTCGATTCAATTCAATTCGTTTTTATATAGCGCCATTCACAACAGAGTCGTCCTGAAGCGCTTTACACGGATGTGCTGTGATACATTAAACATCATTGAATAGAGTAAAACAGAATGGGAAAAAGGAAGGAAAAATTAAACAAAGAAAGCAAGATGACAACAGAGGAGAGGAACCAAAAACTCCCAAGTAAGAAGAAAAAAACCTCTGGGTGTCCAAGGTCAACTGGCTGCTGATTGCCCCTGGGCATACTAAAATTATTGAAAGCAGAAAAGAGTGGACTTGCTTGCTAAAAGCTAGGTATAAGCTGCGAATAAGGATCAAGACAAAGTCCATGAATGAGCCCGTTATCCATGTTGGCCTATGTAGGGTGGCCAAAGTCCATCAATAAGTCTGTTCTCTATGCTGGCCTGTGTAGGGTGGCAGATTGAAGGCTGCACCCACAATGATACAGTTTGTAGGTTCGATTTGTGGTGTCACCCCTCCATGGGACTGAACCACAACTTCAGCTCTGATGATACCCACCTTGTGCACCATCTGGACATGTGGGAAGGCAGAATGCATCGATGGTCAGAACATGCATTGACACATAAATGGACAAGCATAGTAGATAGAAATGACAGGTACAGCAGCACCAACAACCATTGTTATGGTGTGTTAGGTTGTGGGTAAGCTAAAATGAAGTAATAGGTCTTCAGTCAAGATTTGAAGACTGGGACCAAATCAGCATCCCAAATGTAGACTGGTAAACCATTCCACAATATAGGGGCCCTGTAGTAGGATGCTTTACTACCTGAGCGGAGTTGTATGACCAAAAATTTATATCACGGTATTTATCAAAGTTATACTGGTTTCCCGATATATGATTGAAGTATTTTTTTTTTTTAGCATGACTGGATGTATGCCATGTTTTACAGGATTTTACAGGACACATTTTTGTTTTAAGTTTTTGCGTTGTTCCCACATTAACTATATTATTGTATTATTAGCCATTGCGCCTATCCGCTACCTCAACGATAACATACAGCTAACGTGTTTGTTGGCTAACTGCTTATAGAAGAACAGCTAATGTTAAGGTGTGCGCCGACCAAGTTAACATTTTTTTGTGTTATAAACTATTAAGTGTTTAATAGTTCAGTGTTACTTCACCGAGTCTAACGTGCTACTTCACTTCATCGCCACAACTGTGTAGCATTGTTTGCATAGAGGCTTATTGACATTCTTAGACTTTACACGCTTGTCTGCAAAATACAGTTGTACCTTGGTTCTCAAACTTAATCTGTTCCGGACTCCGGATCAAATCCTAAAAAGTTCTGATTGAATTTTTCCCATGAGAAATAATGGAAAACCAATTAATTTGTTCCCGACCCCCCAAAATAACACCTATATATGTTTTTTAATCATTTAAACACAAAATGAAAGAGCATTTTTTTCCTAATGGCTTCCAAAACGATAAAGATCTTATCACAACATTATCCCTGTCCTGCCCCAATCCGCTCCTTCCGTGTGCCATGCCCCCTCATTAATCTCGTGTGGGATCCCCATGTGATCAGCTGTTTTTGATTGTTGTCATTAAGTCTGCGTTTCAGTTTGTTTCCCCAGTCTGGTCATTGGGTGCGTTCGACTTGCTTACAGCACTGTCTTAAAGCAACGCATTCTGATCCTGATGCATTGCATTACAGTTAGATGCATTGCGACCTCTCACCCGGCTGCAGAAACTGGAACCGCCTCAGTGACGACACACCTTTGCCCTTATTGGCTAAAGTGTTTAGTTACACGCATGACGTTTGTATCCCAGGCAGTTCCGATGCGTAATCTGCTATTTCTCACGAATATCATGTAAAGAACTTTTGCGTTCTTTTTTTTTTAATTAAAGCAGCTTGCGAAGTACCTTCAGCTGCAGCATATACAGTGGTACTTGAACTTAATCCGTTCTGAACTCTGGATCGAATCCTAAAAAGTACGAGTTCTGATTGAATTTTCCCCCATAAGAAATAATGGGAAACCAATTAATTGGTTCCCAGTCCCCAAAAATTACACCCAAATATGATTTTTAGCATTTAAACACAAAACAAACCGGAGCACATTTATCAGAACAGTAATTTGTAAAGTAAGAAAATAAATGTATTCAAACAAAAAAAACAATGTGTCCTGGCCCGATGGACCTCTTCTTCTATGTGCCACGCCCCCTCGTTATCCCCTTGTGGAATCCCAGTGTGATCAGGTGTTTCTGGTTGTTGTCATAGTCCTCTGTATTTCAGTTTCCCAGTCCAATCATTGTATTGTCCATCTGCGTTTTGCCTGGCTTACATGTAATTAAACCCCATATTCCCCGTTACCTCCTCTGCAGGACAATATTATTATAATTAAATGTATTAATGGTTTACTATTAATATTAAAATAATGAATAAGAAATATTTATTTTAAAATGTATTTTATTATACAATAATTAGTTACTGTATTTTGTTGTCTAAATATATTTTTACTGTCTAAATATATGTATTCAACTAGTGTAAACATGCATGATATGCTATCACAAGGGATGCGAGGCTGAGACTGAAGCGTTACCCTTTGTTTCCGCTGAGAGACATGCGGCTTGACTCATATCCCCTCGCGTACAAATTATCTTAGGTCGGCGTTCACGGTGTACTTCTGAGATTCAGATCGAGCACTAGGTATTTTTTTTCGAACTGGTTGGTTCGATTTTTAAGAAATTCGTGTTCTAATGCATTGGAGAACTGAGGTACCACGTACTGTACCATGTTCGGCCAACTCGGTATGTTTGTGTTTACTAGCGCGAATGCTTTCAGTGGCTATTGAGAAGAGGGGAGAGGGCTGCGTGACTGTGTGTGTGCATGCCTGCACTGTATTGGTGCTCCGTAAAGTGTGGCGAATGAGGCAAAAACCGCACTGTTGTTATTTAACCGGATACAATTTTTAAATAACGATTAGTATCTGAGAACCCATTTTTGACAACCTCAGTGTCTCATTATTTTCAACTCCAGCGTCAGCTATATCTTCTGTTTCTCATCTTTAGTGGTAGTGACAAAACCACAAAAAGCAGTGGAAAAAGGTGTACCAGTATTGCGGTATAAGAAAAATTCATATCATAACAATAATAAAAAACGGTTTTCGGTATGAACCAGTATACCGCCCAGCACTATTTACCATCCACTCTCACTTCATTTATATGTGGAACGACAAGAAAACCTGCATTCTGTGATATGAGTGGACGATGTGGCTTGTAAACTTGAAGTATTTCTGTCTGGTAGGCAGAAGCTAGATCTTTAAGTGCCTTAGGCGAGTTATGTGTTCAAAGTTCTTTCTCCTGGTGACAATTCGAACTGCTGCATTCTGAATATGATGCAAGGTATTTAGTGTGCAGTGTGTGGTCCCAGATAACAGAGCATTACAGTAGTCTAACCTGCTGTATACAAATTTAAGGCATGTATCAATTTCTCTGTCTTGAACTGTAAGAAATCGTCGCAGTTTGGCGATGTGGCGTAGCTGTAGGAAGCGTGCCTTAGATCAATACTGCACTTGCATGTGATTTGATTGAGAGGCTTGTATCTAAGATGACACCTAGGTTACCGGCTGCGCTGCCGAAGGAAAAGTTTACCCCTTTGGAGTGGAGTGCAAAGATCATAAATTTCCTGTCTGCAGACCTCCGAAACAACAACAACAACAACTTTATTTTTGTATAGCGCATTATCACGACTGTACATCGTCTCAAAGCGCTTTACAGCATCCCCACCCAAAGCCCCCAGTGAGTAAGCCATAGGCGACAGTGGCAAGGA
>JABFEA020000001.1:54026027-54046397 GCA_019775915.2 Cyphomyrus plagiostoma | reverse complement strand
AAACCCTCGTTTCCCTGTACTCCCGCCTGGATCTCCCTTTGTCCGCCCTGCACTTACCCGCGATCACAACAGAATGCTGCGTCTCCCCAAACGCACGGAGCAGCAGACCGAGGCTGAACGGCTCGGTCTGCTGCGAAACTTTGTGTTCTGATGACACCAGCCCGACGTTAAAGGGAACCCCGAAGCCCTGGAGCTGGCCACCCGAGGTGCTGCCCTCTTGACCGAGGAGCGCCCAGTTTGTCAGCAGTATCTGCTGACCCGGGCGCGAAAGCTCCTCCACCGCCTGCTCGATGTGATCAGTGAAGGAGAAGAGAGCAGCGTCACGCTGAATCAGGAGGTGATGAGCATGTCTTTGGGCGCTTGCTTGCTCAGCCCTGCTGGGGAGGACGACAGAGAGCAAGGGAGCGAAAGCCACCGTGGGAGGCGTATGCCTGCCGGCCAGCCGACAACGCCGGAAGGTGGATAGGCCCGGTAAGCGACCCCGTCCCAAGGATCCCTGGGGCTCTTAAAGAGACAGTGCCCGAACGGCCGACGCTGGACCTGCCACCGCTTGGGCTGCCTGTGGGCTGCGAGGCGCCTCTATCGACTGCTGCATCGCCCGAGGCCACCCAGCCCGGAGCCAAACCCGCAGCCAAGCATGCTGCCGCCGCTGCCAAGCCCGCAGCCAAACCCGCAGCCAAGCACGCAGCCGCCGCTGTCCAGCCCGCTGCCACCGCTGTGAAGCCCGCAGCCAAGCCCGCAGCCGCCGCTGCCAAGCACGCAGCCGCCGCTGCCCAGCCCGCTGCCGCCGCTGTGAAGCCCGCAGCCAAGCCCGCAGCCGCCGCTGCCAAGCCCGCAGCCACCGCTGCCAAGCCCGCAGACACCGCTCCCGAGGCTGCCACGCCTGCACCCTCGCCTGCAGCTGCTGCTCCCGAGGCTGCCATGCCTGCACCCTCGCCCGCAGCTGCCGCTCCCGAGGCTGCCACGCCACTACACCCTCCTCCCTAGGGCCTCCTAGTAGGGCCCTCATAATCAGAGGGCCCTCTAAAAGCCCCCAAAGCCCCCATCCTCCCTAGGACCCCTTGGTAGCCAGAAGCCAGGACCATAATAGGAGGGCCTAAGAGGGCCTTCTAAAAGTAGGCTCCCACTGCACTTAATTCCCTTTAAAGTTCCTATAGCAGGGCCAGGGGCCCCCTGAAAGCACCGACCGCCCCCCACCACCAGCACCACCACCTCAACCACCTCAATTCAAGGGCCCTTGGCAGCCAAACGCCCTCCCTCCATGTTTCCATCAGAGGCCCTATAAGGTCAGGGGCCCTTGTAGGCAGAGGATCAAAGAATGTAGGCCCTCTAAAATAGACAAACGAAAATACATTGTTGATAAGCGTTGCAAATTGTTTTGGGCTAGGGGCCCCACAGGCCCCCTGCACCCCAAGGGCCCCTGGGTAGCGGCCCCGCTGGCCCGGTCCGTAATCCATCCCTGAGTATACAGTAGCATAGAAACACCTGACAAAAAGTCAGCAACACAGAACACTGCAGCAGCACACTTGTGAAAACCAATACTTGTGTCATTCTCAAAACTGTTGGGCACGACTGTATTAGTTGCTTGTGTATTCTACAAAGGTTTTTTTTTTACTTTGACTGTAGCTTAACATTTAAAATTATTCTTTGAGTACTGCATTTTCTGCGTGTTTAGTGGACAAAATAAGCACATGAGGGCAGCACTGACCCATCAGTAATCAGGTACTCTGTTCCAGAAAAATAAAAAATCAGGACTTGTAAAGAATTAGGCAGGTAACAGCAAATGTTGAATGCTTGGAAAGTAACCATTACAAACAAAATTTACTTTAGCGATAAAAATGATGTTCTACTGTGATGTGCTAGCGGTACAAACTAATAGTTTCGACTACTCCGATCTGAACCTAATCAGCACGACAATTCGGGGTGAGGTAAATGAACAGGCCGGGGTCTTCGGACCCCGCGTACGCACGCACGCAGGGCGGGGTGTCGTTGATGTCAGAGGAAGCGGCTGTGGTGGGTCGTTCAGCGCGCTCTAACGGCGGCTCGCATTCCGCCCGTACGGAACCGCGTCTGTTCGCATTGTGCACTTCGGCCGGCGCTCCAGCTCTCTGGATTGCCTCGGTCACCTAAAAGCCCGTCAAATTCCATCGTCATTACCAAATAGGTAAGGAGCACTAAACTTTTTCACCTACCAGAATATCTGCCAGGGCCTTGCATCAAAAGGGAAATTTAATTCTTATTGGCGGCACTAATCTGAGTTTTCGGAAAGCACCTTGATAATTTATAGTGCTAAATCTGGGAAATGCTTCGGCTGTTGTTAGGTTACACATACAGCGTGAATGGTGTCATTTTCATGTGAATACAAGGGAACAAGAGTTTTTTGTGATACAATTTATAAATTCACATAATAGTTAGGAGACAACTTATTGAACAGTTTTACTTGGATGCTGAAGATGTGCCACTTAAGAAATTAGGTTTCATTTTTTTTTATGAGAAGAGAAGCTAACTTGGAAACATGCAACAAAGCGGCGGATACATAATTTCCTGGGGCTTTAGTATTCGACGGGCAAGCTATGAATTCTAGGCTTAAAGCCCATTTCCCTCGGTGGCTTACCTGTCTTCGAACGATCTCATGCCTTTGAATTTAATAATTAGTACAAAGTTATTTTGATAGTAGGGTACAGCACCGTAACTGATGTCGGAGGACTAAGAATGCTGCTTATCTACGAAAATCGTTCGTCATCCACTTTAAATACCAAGTTTAAGTTAGAATAAAATTGTAATGACGCATGTGATGAATACTCACGGAAAAATATTGCAGAAATATTATAGAAGAATTTTTGTTAAATTTTGTGTACGCGGTATATTATAACTGATGCGATGCGTGTTGAGTATGTTCGTTTACTGGGATATAGCTTACAGTTTTCTTCGCAATACGCAGCAATAAAAAGCATTCGTGATTTGCGCAAAGTGCGCCCATACTTCAACCCAAGATAGAGCAATTGAATTTTTTTTTATCTCAGGTAATGGGAGCAGGAGGTTGCTGGTGATTAAACGGCGGATGGTAGGAGAGAAAAATAAGCAGCGTTTTGCAGGCGTGCTCCAAAGCGATATGCGCTGCACAGACCATCACCTGCTGGCCCCGCTTCCTGATCGCCCAGCTGAGCAGCAGCCTCTGCTGGGGCTCTTTATGTTAAAACCACACCCGCCACAGTGTAGGAAGAGCAAAGCCATGGCATGTTTCTGTCCTAATCGTTTAACATTTCTCAAGTCCTGCTGCTTCGTCAGTCGCTTTATCTGATTTCTCTTCTCTAACATCCAACTGCATTACTAGGTAATTGACAAAACTCTGGATTTTGCCGCTTTAAATGACTACAAGATGAGTACTAGTTCTCTTCACATTTTTCAGCTTTAGGTGACTGTGGAATTTACATTTCTAGCTAAAATCCAGTTATGTTCACTGTATAAATAACGCAGTCTTACTTAATCACAGTTTTATGGCAATTGCTTGTCATTAGTATAGGGTTCACTGGCCCTATGTGTTTGTTTCTGAGGTCAAATGGGGAAATGAATAGATGCAGTGGCTGCAAACTAAAGCCTTGCAGTAGAGATTTTATATAGGGTCACTTCCCCCATAAAGGGCTAAGCCATCCCATCTGTCTCTGTTCTCATCTGTGGTATAGCAGTTTTTGTTGCTTTTACAACACATGGCAGAACAGTAGGTATAAGTAGATCCTCTCAATTACAGGACAGAAAGAACAGCTGAGATCCCAAGCAGTACAGCGCAGAGCTATATGAGATGAGGATAAATTGGGTAAGAACTATAGTCATGACATATATTTACATCAAATAATATCAGTCTTCTGCATCTGGGGCCTTGCATAGCATACCACAGCACCCAAGAACCACATTAAAGCCGTGTCACTGCATTGAGCTCTCCTTGCTTTTTACCTCGCTCTACTAGGGGTTTACCTCATCTGTGCTGCTGTTCATAGTCCTGGCATCGGAAAAACAGGAATATGCTTCGTGAATAGGGGCCAAGATTTACTGGAGTTTCAGTGGTGCTTATTTTTATAGTAAGAGTTTTTACAGCATGTATTGCTGTTCAGGCTGTTTTGCTAGTTGAAGCTGTAGTCAAGAAACTGAAAATTCTGAATATTTGAAAAGACAAATGTGCAAAATTCATGGTACCCAGTTTTCATGTGAAGTTCACAAAAAAAAAAAATCAAAATTGTGTTTAAGTTTGAGCTTGGCTTTATAGTGCTTGTGTCTCAGTCTGTTTGTAAGTGTCGATTGTTCTAGGCTACGCGGAGCTGAAACACGGAGCGATTGCCAGGCTGTGAACGTGGGAAGACGGTGCTTCTCTGTTCCCTGGGAGGGATTATCAGTGTTCACTTGGCAAACCAGTCATGCTGACTGTGCCTGTGCTGCTCCTTTGCAGATCAGTAGGCTGCTTAACGAAGGATTCTCAGGCAGGCCAGCAATGAAGATGGATAAACGCCGCCTAGCCCTGTTCCTCTGCCTGTTTTCCATAAGTCTGGTAAGATCCTCTCATAATTCCTAATGGACTTTATTGGAAGGCCATGTTTTGTCCTCCTGTCTCTGAAAAATTACGTTATATAAATCTAGTTTTGTAGTGTATCATACAATTGTTTCATTTTTTTTCTTTTTAAATACAAAATTGATGTATTGAATGATGTCTAAACTGGTGTTGGTTTAAAAAACATTTTCTGAGGACAATAAAATAGGAAAATTGCATTAAACCTTGGTAGAGAGAACAAAATTACTAATAATATTCCTTACCCACTTAATTATCTGGCTGGGCTGTTTTATTGGTTGGGTGGTGATTTATGATCTGTATCCTGGCTATATTTCAGGATTGCAGTTATAATATTAACACTTCTTTACTCGGGCTTTTGAAACCTTAATGTTTAACTTTGATTTTCTCAGTTTTTTTTTAGATCAGATCTGTAGTTATTATTAGGATGTGAATGAAAGACATAAAAACAAACAATACAATGTTTTTAGGATGATTAAAATAAGAATGGAGTGCACCAGCATTTGATTGATTGGTTTTGGATGCGCACAGCAGAATCTTTAGTAATACCAGGGGAGGCTGCTGAGCAGATGTTGACCTGTGTGACCATACAGTGCTTGCATCAGTTTCTACGTCAGATTTGTACACACGGTCTCAAAACAATCCATCCATTGTGCTATCTTATAATTGGTGGTCGCACTAAGGATACATTGTGAACTATTTCTGTAAGTGCTCAAAGTAGAGCTGGCCGATATGGCAAAATTATCATGATATTTTTTCCTGTATTGACCGATATCGATAATTATCAATATTATAGTTTCACAATGCTGTTCCATGTAATAATGTAATAATCAAAATAATAATAAAAATAACCATATTCCAGCAAATAGAATGAATATATTGAAATAAACAATATTAGTAAACAAATTCTTATTTTCCAACAAATTTTATTGTTTGCATGCAAAATTCCCTTAAAATTATAAAAGGTAATTTTCAAGTATTCAAAGAAACATAGCTCAAATGAACAAAACCATATAATAATGTACCAATGTGCAAAACTGTAGAATATTGCAAATATGTTAAAGGGCAAAAATAAAATAAAGTAGGACAGAACTGACTGTAACAAGTACCTTCCTCTATTCTTAGTCTTTATATGTATATGGGTTTGACCCCGGGTAACCAATGACAGTGAACATGCCGAGGAACACTTGCGTTTACACCCACAATGAACATCAGGATTTATACTGTACAATGTACAGCAGTAACGCAGAGGGGTGTAATTTAAGAAAGATGAGTATTATGTTGGTGGACTGTTTGGTAGCTGCAGTTATAGTTACAGCCCTTTGCTCAGACAGTGTTCAGGTTATGGCCGTTATCAACGCTAAGCGGTGGTTAAGATCTTTTGAGGTGGCTTCTCATTTCGTACGACCATAGACAGTGTTCAGGTTATGACCATTAATGATACTTTTTGCTGCTTACACCCTTTTGGAGTAGCTTCTCTTTTGTTACAACCACAGACAATGATCAGGTTATGATTGTTAGCGACACTAATTGCCGTTTACACCCTTTAGGATGGTTTCTTTCCACCACAGACTGTGTTCAGGTTATGACCATTAGTGACCCTGACCTCAGGTTACACTGTTTGGGATGGCTTCCCTTTTATTTTCAACCACAGACAGTGTTCAGGTTATGACCAGTGGTTGTACCTCATTCTTGTCACATGGCCCTACTCTTTGCACTTGCATACCATTAACGACATACAGAACATTCAGTAATTTAAACTTTCACACTCTTCTAAGTGTAAATTTCAATTTAAACCACGTTTGTTTGTTGAGAGTAAGCAAATGAATTGCATAGTCCTTTAAAAGTTATTACTAAAATGGTTATTGTGATAGAGCCTGACAGACTGTAGCTGACTTTCTGACCACTTGCATTCTACATTAGTCGTTCTGACTAAGGGACCAAATAACATTTGTTGTTTCATGTTATGTTCTCATTTTTTCATGGTGTCGCAAAATACGCTGTTTAGGGCAACATTTTTTCATCATTTGGATGACAGATTTGCAAGGTTACATGCCACCACATGGGATGTGGGACTTGTATGGAAGTTTTTATTGGATTTTATTATTTGTAATCCACAGAAGACAATCTACAAATATGTTCTATGATCCATAAATATTTAATTATCCTTAAATATGTATTTTTTGTGTTGTGTAAAATCATATCCACAAAAATAGAGATCAATTTTTGAATGGATTCGGATTTTTGAATGGATGGTTTTGGATTTTTGTCCGCTACGGAGCCCTTAAGAGGTCTGGGTGGGAAAATATATATTTTTAAATTTTGTGTTCACTTACTTAATAGTTTTGCAATCCCAATACAATTGCCCACTTGCTATTTGCTGCAAATGTGACTGCATGGATAAACCTAAATAATATAGACATGTCCTGTAAAGTGTGCTTTAAGCATTAAACTATGGGGGACAGTGTACACCATGTAACTTTAATATTATGAGTTTATGCATATTTATTAATTATTGCCCTGTGTCCATTCACTGCCAGGGACGTTAAGCTAGCCAGCTGGGCTACTGAGCATGAAGTGCACACACAAACTTTTGAAATATATTACAAAAATTACAAAAAGATATTACAGCCAGAAAACTGAATACAGTGGTACCTCAGTTCTCGAACTTAATCCATTCCGGACTCCGGATCGAATCCTAAAAAGTTCGAGTTCTGATCGAATTTTTCCCATAAGAAATAATGGAAAACCAATTAATTGGTTCCCGGCCCCCCAAAATTACACCTAAATGTTTTTTTTTTATTATTTTATTTAAATACAAATTGAACAGGATAAAACAAGAAGAGCATTTTTTTCTTAATGGCTTCCAAAACGATAAAGATCTTATATCAACTTTACCCCTGTTCTGTCCCAGTCGTCTGCTCCTTCCGTGTGCCACACCCCTCATTAACCTCATGTGGGATCCCCATGCGATCAGCTGCTTCTAGTTGTTGTCATTAGTCGTCTGTATTAAGTCCACGTTTCAGTTTTTCCTCAGTCCGGTCATTGGGTGAGTTCGTCTTGCTTAAAGCGTTGGCTTAAAGCATTACAGTTAGATGCACTGCAACCGGCTGCACAAACTGGAACCACCTCCATGATGACATACCTTTGCCCTTACTGGCTGAAGAGTTTAGTTAAACGCATGACGTTTGTATCCCGGGCAGTCCCGGTGTGTAATCTGCTGTTTCTCCCGAATATCACGTAAAGCAGTGAGAACTAATTTTCAGTTAATTTACCTGGTAAAATAAAGTTTAACTAAATTACAGAAATGCTCTAGTAGTACACGTAAGTTAGTGGTTTATTTATTGTTAGTCACTGTAATGTTGCGCTGCTTTATTTTGTTAATCGTCCAGTCTGTGAAGAAGGCATTCAGGTAAGAATTGCATTGTAGTATGACTCATTTCCTGGCACATGCAATTTATATTAGGTCAGTGTTCCACTTCTGATATTCAGATCGAGTTGGTACAACTGGTTTGTTCGACTTTCAAGAAATTCGAGTTCTAGTGAGTTCGAGAAACCGAGGTACCACTGTATAAAGTTAACTTTATTGTGGTTTTGGAGTTATAGTTTAAACTTGAACCTGCTTTGTGGAATATTTCAGTATAGATTTGCATATTCTCACATACATCATCAAGTGAGAATACCAGGGAGGTATACCCAAAAATGGGTAACTATGACAATGAGCTAAACTTTATATCCAGTTTTCCGGCTATAAGATCTTTCAGAAAAATCAAGCAACACCCCTTAGTTTTCCAGATTTCTTTATGGGCATATTTTAATTAATATTTCAATGTTTGTGTGTGCACTTCACCTTCAAAGACCCAGCTCTCTTATTCAGCCGCTGGTGGTGAATGGATACAGTTCAGTTATTAATAAATATATTTAAAAAACACGTATGAAAATTACATGGTGTGCACTGTCTCCCATAGTTAAATGCTTAAAGCACACTTAACTGGAAATGTCTGTATTATTTATGTTTATACTTACTATTCCATTATTTATACATTTTGAACTTTAAATGGACATAGTACAGTTATTAGTAACTGAAAAGTATTGCGTGGGAAAGCAAACTATTGCGAGAGAACAATTTCAAAAAATTCTAAAAAATATTTTGCCACCCAGTTCTCTTACAGGCTCTGCATACTGCTGCTGATCTGTGTAGTAAAAATTTTTTTTAAATCAGAAGTACATCAATATCCACAAATATGTATTTTTAATTGTATAAAATCATATTCACAAAAATATGAAGCGATTTGCGCATTACATTTGTGACATCGCTCCTTTTTATTTGCAGATTTTTGTCCAATTCGAACTGCAGCTGGCCTGTAGAAAAAATCCTTGAATACGAGGTGCAGCTGTTATGATATTGTTATCGGGGTATAAGATGACACGTATCGGGATATGAGATTTTGGTCATATTGCAAAGCTCAAGCTTGACTAAACGGAATCTCTAAATTGCCCACAGGATATGATTGTGTGCACATCCTGAGATGGACTGGCATCCTGTCCAGGGCATACCTGGGACTGGCTCAGGTTCAGTGGTTTGAAGAGGGATTGATGGAAAGGAAGAGTATAATATTAAACTCACTGTTTTACTGAGCCTCACTAAAATAAGCAACATTGAATGCAGTTTCCTGAATCAACTGTCAGCATGCTTTCAGCTGCTGCAGTCCGTCTTCTATGTTGTTTTCATAGAAACTAGGATGGCCTAATTTGAGGGTGGCAATGCCTGCATGCAGCCTATCTACTGCAGAAAATTTCTCCCCATTCAGGCCTGTCTTTCTCCCCTCACAGCTTTCCGTCTTAGCCAATTCATGGGAGAACACGAGCACAACAGAAGAAAACCCACAGGAGCACATGTACAAGGAAATCACCAGAAATAAAATCATGAATGCTCAGTTTGAGTGCTACCAGAGGATCATGAAGGATACCAACCGAACACGAGAAGGTAATGCAGTTTACCCAACTTATTTTAAGTGGAAAGGGTCGCAATTTCATAGCATCATCATTTGATAGTCCTGCTGACTTGTAATTAGAAAGTACAACTCATTCTCAGTCAGGTGAACAAAGTGGGTGTTCACCAATGTTCCTTTTCACCATACAACAGTAGACAACCTCAGAATCACTTGCCCCAATGGCTGACCTTGTGTATTAGGAGCAAAGTAGCATTACTTTGAGGTTGTTAAAGGATACAGTGTCAAGTTAGGAAGATCACTGAAGAGAAACACACTGTTTAAGAACAATGGGCCTCATTCACCAATATTTTCTTAAGAATTCTCTTAAATTTGTTCCTACGAAATTTAAGAACAACCTACGTCAGATTGATGACGTGTTCTTAAGTAGCAGAATTGTTTGCACCTGTTTTCTTAATGGTGAATCCTATGTTATTGTAACTGAAAGTATGTGCCAGTTTGTCCTAATTAGCATAGGGAAACGCCATGTAATTTCCCATAAAAGGGCATGAGACTGTAGGGTCGTGTGCAAGGAATGGCGAAGAGAGGCGCAGGCTGTGAGCCGCTTAGTACTAAGAGGAAAAAAAACTTAAATAATGCCGAAGTAGGAGTATTAATACAGTAAAATCCCGTTATAGCAGGTTTGCTTATGGAATATCATCTATAACGGATGAGGTCCGCTGGTCCCGGGCGTGTGCCTATAAGAACATGCAGAAAAAGCATTGGATATAGCGGACTCGCACATAATGGAATTTCGCTTATAACAGACAAACAATTTAGTCCTCAGGGCCTCTTTTAGCTGTAGTTTTGTTCGCTATAATGGACATGCAGGCTCTGCCGACAAGTGTGTGGCATGCTGGTGATATCCAGCACAGATACCTAGTTGGGATTATTAATAGTCACACATGTATAACTATAATCACACATATATAATAATTTATACCACAAGTGTGTCTGCTGGGGTGTGGCATGAGTAAATGTTGTCCTGTAGTTGTGTTCTGGGCATACAGCAACTTTGGATATAACAGATTTTGGATATAACGGACTGTTTTGTCATGTCCCTTGTAGTCCGTTATAACAGGATTTTACTGTACAGAAGGTAAATGCAAATACACATGTTATTTAGTAGCGTAACCAGTGGATATAAAGCCCCCAAGAAAGCTGATACATGGAAAGATATCACCTTCTCTCTGAACACTGTGTGCCAAATAAATCTTCATCTTTCGTCAAATGATCTTCAAACATGTTTCGTTCTCAGAGCATGATTGGCAAGCTCTTCAAGAAGTATCAGATGTGCCATTTTTTATAGCAAGTCCAATGCGCAGAAACGGACCTGTTTATAATCTGCATGATCGCCGTTACTACCATGAAAATAATTTTTACTTTAAAATGATTTTGTACATTTTACTTTTATAAATTATTCAAATACTATCATTTTATGAACTATAGAATGAGCAAAACTCCTATAACCGATTTATTTTGAACAAACTATCATCACTGAAATGTTTGTACGAATGGTCTTGAGTGTGCGTAGATTCTGTTCTTGGTTAAGAACAAATTCAGATAAGAAAATATTAGTGAATGTCAGAATCTTCATTAAAGTGCATACGTGCGGTTTAAGAACAAATTTGTTTGTAAGAACGGTTGGTGAATGAGGCCCAATGTTCCTGAATGTCCTGATTTTGCTAAGCCATGCCAAAAAAGTACATTTGATTTGAGCTGAGTAGAGTTTCAGAAATGTAATACATATTCTCTCCGACACTATTGCTTCACTTTAGGAGGTGAGTAGTAAACTAACTGCATGGTAGAGCAGAGAGTCACTTGGGCAAGTCAGAGATGGTGAGCACCGCAGCCTCCATAACACTGGTCTCCGAACAGGGCCCATGTGTAACCGCACCTGGGATGGCTGGCTATGCTGGGACGACACTGAAGCCGGCATCACCTCTGATCAGTTCTGCCCCGACTACTTTGACAACTTTGACCTTACAGGTGATGACATCAGCTTTTCTTAACCACTTTAACTTTCACACTCATTGTAATTGATAATCAGACAGGGATTAACTGGATATACAATGCACCTAGGAAAGATCACATGACCACTAGATCACAAGAACACTAGATGGTTTATGATAAGAGTGCAACATAAAGAAGAAAAATTGACCATAATAAATCTTGCTGTTCGTGTTTACTGATTGCATACTTTGTATATCATTACAGAAATGGTGACAAAGATTTGCATGGAGAGTGGCCATTGGTTCATACATCCTGAAAGTAATAGAACCTGGACCAACTACACCAGCTGTAGAAAAACTATCATTGAAGGAGGAATAGTATGTTAAATAACAACCTCTCCACCACAGTTACAAGATAACAACATAAGAGTAACACAAAAATTAATCAAGTCAGTGCTACAATGGATGCTGTGTGATCCAGATTATTTGTTTTGCAGACTGCGATGAATTTGTTATACTTAGCCCTGATTGGTGATGGATTGTCACTTATATCTTTGTTTATTTCACTTGGGATCTTTTTCCACTTCAAGTAAGTAAATAACTCATTCAGAAAAGATTTTCATAATGCCAGTCTGGCTGAAAAGTTTGTGTAGACTGTACAAAAAAAGCATGGACACATTTTGAATGTTGATTTCACTTGAATCTTCCGTGTTTCTTCTATGCAGGAGTTTAAGTTGCCAAAGGATTACTCTGCACAAGAACCTCTTCTTCTCCTTCGTATTGAACTCCATTGCCTCAATCTGGTTAATGACTTCCACCAAGAACAATGAGGCGGTGCAGCAAAACCCAGTGAGTACGATCTACGTGTAATGTAGCGGCATTGATGCAACAACTGCTAGCTGGCCTTAACTGGCTCATGTCTGCTTTTCTATTGCATCAGACCAGCTGCAGGCTGTCCATGCTGATCCATCTCTACCTCTTTGGCTGTAACTACTTCTGGATGCTGTGTGAGGGGATCTACTTGCACACTCTCATTGTGGTGGCGGTGTTTGCTGAGAAACAGCACCTGATGTGGTACTATCTGCTGGGATGGGGTATGTTTAGGCCGTGCTGCTGCTGAATGGATTTGATAGAGACTGAAACCAGTTTGACAAAAATTTGAATTCCTCCCCCAGGATTCCCACTGATACCAGCCCTGATCTACGCAGTAGCCCGCAGTTACTACCACAATGATAAGTAAGTTTGGGACTAGGGCTGTTGTGATCATGTCACAATGTAATCGTGATTATATGGTGCATGCGCAATCATCATCAGGGCTTCAGGTGACGGGTGAAACATTTGTCCGGACACTGGCTTTTCTGTACTATATGGACGTTTACATATGCCCACAGACTGGTAAGCAGTTTAGTAGTGTGCCTAAAATATTAATGAGCTGCGTAGTGTGACACCCAAAAGTGATCTGTATGAATTCAATGTATCTTATGTTTAATAAACATGTCGGACTTGAAACTGTAAAAAGTACCAACACACTACCAATGCCTTTTTATCTTGTATATCCACAATATATAGGGTATATTCATTCACGTATGTCATGTGGTACTTGTTTATTGGTTCCAAGAGCTACTAAAACAATGGTGTTCTCCGGCAACTGAATTTGATGAGCATAAGGATGCGCTGAAGTTTTTCCTCCAAATCTTGGTGTTATACTTAAGGAATCCCTTAACATTTGCACAAAAGACCTTGGCAACCAAACAGAGGAAAAAATTAAGGTACCTCTAACCGTACCTTAAGTGTAACATGGCTGAGTTTATGATAATAAATGAACGCATCCCAAAAAGAGTTTTCCAGGACTGGGAGAACCTCTTAGATACGATTTTGATTTTGCTTTATAAATTTGACCGGCAGTCAATTTATGTTTTGTCCGATTGTCTTCAGTTGGATCACTCCACAATCCAAAGCTGTGCTCTCCCAGCTGCATTGCAGTTAATGATTGCTCTGCAGTTTTATGCTATGGGTTCGTTCTGGGCTGTAATAGACTATGTATTTCATGTCCACAAGTCAATGGTGTGTTGCGTCATTCACCGAATTTCAAACGCCATTGCCCATCTGTTGAACACCATGCTGACATTCTCCTCTAAACAAGGAGAGGATGAAATAGCGACAGACTTCTTTAATGTAGCCAGCTTCCCAAGAGTGTGCGGGGTGATAGATTTTTTTCTGTTAATAAATTGATTTTCATATTGTACTGGAGCTTGAATCCTGATGTGGGTTCCATCTATGTTCAATCAATGTTCAGTTACTTTGAAATCATGAACATAAAATAACCTTGCAGCACAATGCAGACTTCTTGAATTAATTTTCATTGCAGTTTCCTTCCACGTTCCTTGTTTTCTATTTGCTGTTTGCGGATAAAATTTCCTTTTTAATATGTTCTTTCTTTTATTGTATTCCTCCAAAAGTATAACCTTTTCCTCCTCTGACCAATTTGGCTTTCTTGTCTTTTCTCCTATTTTTACTTTGAGTAACTTTGTGAGGCGATAACGGGAATCACAAGCAGGCGCAAGTGCAAGCATATGTACTGTCTCCATGGCAACAGGACAATTTTACTGCTGTAAAACGTCTTTCAATGTTCTGCAACACCCTTAAATAAATCCCTTAGCTAAAGAGAGATTAAACCTTAAGTGTCACCTTAAGTTGTTTTGTACTACCTGCCCCTGGTAACTATTGCGCATGCACCATATGATCACGATTACACCGCTACATGATCGCGACAGCCCTATTTGGACACTACCATTTGTTGGTTTACAGTGTTCAGATGTTCAGTTTGGGAAAGTTTTTAGTTACCGATGTACTGTCTGACATCCTAAAGGAGTGCAGGAGCTTAGGAAGGGTGGTCACTTTACTGCTAAGAACCCCATGAATAAGCAAATGTATACATGGATAATAAATTATGCCTTGTAAAATAAACGTTTATGGGTGTCTTATATAGAATGTAACTTCAGCAGCTGCGATCTGCATTCAGACCTGTGGAGAGAGATATTTGCAGTTAGCTGCCGAAGGCACCAAAGGCTTTCATTCATATGAAGTTACAAAGCCACTGCTATGTACATGAATTTATGCACATTTCAATAGAGAAAGGGAACAAAACCATGTAATGTTTGTAAACTCCAAATGCTAATATTGGTTCTTCACCCCACAGTTGTTGGATCAGCTCTAATACATCACTGCTGTACATCATCCATGGCCCTATTGTGGCAGCTTTATTGGTAGGAATACTCCACTTGTATCTGTACCTTTTGCTTTTAATAAAATCGGATGTACTAACCAATTTCTCTATTCTGTTTCTCAGGGATTAAGTTAGTTGGTGTGATTATAGTGGGTGGGCCAATATTTTTTACTGAATTTTGAATGTCATCATCTCATTTCATTACAGAAAATGTCCTTGTTTTTTATGTTTTAGGGGTGTAAGATTAGTTAATTAGCCTTTAACTAGAACTCAGCAGCTGTAAGTGGGTTGTAACTTGCAGACATTAGTTACTGCTATTGGCTATTATTTACACATTGTTAGAGGCTGGAGTGGATCCTCTGATTATTGGATCACTCTGGGGTTCCCTCAGATTGGTGTCTTACCCTGATCTTGATCCTGCTCTCCACAGGTTAACCTCTTCTTTTTGCTAAATATCATCCGTGTTCTGATCACCAAGCTGAAGGTGACCCATCAGACGGAGACTAGCCTGTACATGAAGGCTGTACGGGCCACACTGATACTGGTGCCGCTCCTGGGGATCCAGTTTGTGCTGTGGCCATATAAGCCCCATAGTCATGTGGCATCTGAAGTCTACGATTATATTATGCAAATCCTGATACATTACCAGGTGGGGGTCACCTTGAATAAGTCATGACCTTTTACAAATGAAATCCAGGTCTAAATATGCATACCATCTTTCAGATTTTCTATAGATCATTTCTAACTTTTCATTCTGTCAGAGCAATCACATTTTATATACATATTTTTAAATGGGCACCCATTTTGCAAATTAATTAAATGGGACCTTTTGCACAGTACTTGGTATTGACTGATTGATAAAGACTGATGTTGGTTAAGTTCTTTTGCTTCCTGGCAGTACTGATTCATGTTGCAGTTGTTGAATGCAGTTTCAATGCAGGGTCATAAATAAAACTTTACTAAGCCACATGTAGTGTTTATCTTCCTCCTAACATTTGATCTTTTATTTACTTTCAGGGGCTGCTGGTGGCCACCATATTCTGTTTCTTTAATGGGGAGGTAAGGTTCAAGGTACTTTCTTCTCACAAATATACATAGCGCGCAAACCAAGTCAGATGGGGATCTGTAGATTTATCTCTTATTCTGGACTTGCAAATCGTCATCTTTGATATTTCCAAGGTCTATACTAAGTTATCATTTGGCTAAATAAGTACTTTGTACATAGGTACCGCAGTCTGGCTCTTGACGTGAGGAAATTGCAACAAATGATTTTTTAAATGTATCTAAGAACAATTTCATGCAATATTAATTATGCAGCACCTATACATGGCACAAGCTTTGGGGTCACAATATATAGGTACAGTAAAATCACGGAAAATTGTCTATAACGGACAAGGTCCGTTGGTCCTAGCCGTGCACTTTTCAAAACATGCAGAAAAAGCATTGTATATAGTGTACTCGCATAAAACGGAATTTCGCTTATAACGGACAAACAATCTGGTCCCCATGGACTCGTTTAGCTATAGTTTTGTTCACCTATAACGGACATGCAGGCTCCACCTATAAGGCACATGGCGTGCCGGTCATATCCAGTGCAGATACGTAGTCAGGATTATTAATAGTCACGAATCTGGTCAAGTAAAGTTGGATTACTGCATGTGCAATATAATAATCTATACCACAAGTGTGTCTGCTGGGGTGTGGCATGAGTAAATGGTTTTGTGTTGTGGGCATACAGCAACTCTGGATATAACGGACTTTGGATATAACATACTGTTTTGTCAGGTCCCTTGAAGTCCGTTATAATGGGATTTTACTGTAGTGCAATACAGTTGAACTAGACTGAATTTAAAAAGTCTTGAATGAGCTGGCACAACACTGCAAATGGGTGGTGATATTGAAAGCATTCTTCCATTAAGGTGATGCAGCTGCAATATTGTCTACAGGTGCAAGGGGTTCTGAGAAGACACTGGAACCAGTATCGCATTCAGTTCGGTACACCCTTGGCTCACCCAGATGCCCTGCGCTCAGCATCCTACACAGCCTCCAGCATCACCGATGTGCCCGGCTGCTACAGCATCGAAAGCCTCACGGAACACTTTAATGGCAAGGGCTGCCATGACACTGAGACCAGCATATTCAAACCAGAGAGCCCCTTTGCCTGAAGGATCACCTGACAGCCATTACTGAAGACTAGATACAGTGGAAAACAAAATACTGAATGCTCTTCTATATCTAGAGAGCTGTTATCCTCATACTAAAAATGAAGTACATCATACAAGATACTAACATGAAAATAGTCAGCTTGCCAATCAGTATGAATTAGTAAACACTGGGATCTGTTCCTCTGCTTTTCCAAAAATAGAATGTGTGTCCTGGTACCCTTCTTCATCCCTATCCAAATATGTATTTAAAAAGACATCAGTACAATTTTCAGGACTGGGAGCACCTTATTTGTAGCCACTATGAACTTTCAGTGAGTGTGTGCGTCGAGGACAGAGTGGAAGCACTTGGAGATACGCTGATGCACCTTGACAAACTGCCCATGGTCTTCAGTACTCATGCCATAAAAATCAATGCCTTCTCTTCACATCATCCACAGCTCTCTTTAATTCACAGTCATGGTCTTTAGATGGGGAATCTGATTGGGTGATCCTGCCATTCCATAAGAGGCATGTTCACTGTTGCAATGAGTCCATCAAGCTTGTACCTGGTCATTTTCTTCCTTTTTACCTGCAATGTCTCTCTTGACTACTGGGTCTTTTGTTGTTGAAGATTGTTTCAAGGAGGCAAAAATTCTGCGTGTTAACCATCAACAGCTAGGAGCTGACCCCATGGTCGTGACATTTGGTTTTCCAGTGATAGCATGCATATAATTCACTTGTTAGTCTTCATGAATTCTCAGGAAATACAGATAATCATACCCTTGATTACAATTCATTTAAATAAGAGAAGTTAATTCCTAAGAAGCCTCTTTGTGATGGGCTTGTGGGGATAAGATCATTATCATTAGTTTTAGCTACATGGTCCAGTGTTGTATGGTAAAGTCAGTAGGTCACTTTTCAGTGGTAAGGAGTTGGTAGAGTTCCTGCTGCCTATCTTTACGTCTCGTGTGTAGGACTTATGCTCTTAACTACCCTTGTGGGTTTGGTTTCTGGCAGCGAGCGAGAGAGTGTTGGCAGCCCTCCTGACATCTGGGATGGGTTCTGCATTGACGCAACCCAAATGGAACAGAACAGATTTGGAAAGATTAATTTGATTGAGTTTGGTTTGATTTATTTCATGCTGTCTCAAACATGAAGATGTTTAAATACTAATAGTCCAATGGTTCCCTTACGGTGAACCACAGTTTATATCCATTTTGGAAATAACTTTTGTTTTTATAACATTGTACTCAAAGGACATTTGCATCTCTGTACCTGAATACATGACCTCATCATATAATTTTTAAGTTAGTAAACTTGTGAAATTTCCTTAATATTTTACGTAGTCTGCTCATTCAGCTATATAAAGAATTATATTTCTGCAATAAAAAGTTAATGCAAAGGTACAGAGGTTTAATGGTGAGTGAGGTGGCATATGGCTGTCTGTACAGGACACCTGCTCACTGCTCAGAATGTAAATTGGAGGATCTTTAAGCGTCACCTTCAGTTAACCAAACGATCGGCTGATTATGGTGATAAGCTTTATAGTGCTTTAGCCAGTCAGGCTATTCATTCTTGCACATTTCTAGCCGCTTATTAGAAAGTGCCACTATTACACTGATTATGTTTTGTGCAATTATTGTTACATTTAATTGACTGTATGGTAAAACATATACGTTCACTATCATGAAAAAACAATACAGTTTGAAAATTATTGAATATCAATGCTTCTGCTATAATGGTCCATGTTAGTACCTCTGTAAGGCACAGTATGGTGCTGACTGTGGTTTTTAGCTTCCACACTGGGTTTTGCTCATAGAACCATTCATAGGAAGTCCAGCTCCATGCATTATGCCAATTGCCTTTCTTGTGTGGCCCAGCTGTGTTAAGGGAACATTGTACGCTTCTGGCATCTATACAGAATTTATTTCCATTATTAATTTTCCATTAGTGGTTTTGAGAACACAAAAGACCAAACAAGTTGTAATTTATTTTTTTTTTTTAAAGTCAGAATGCTGGAAAGAACCCTGGTCACATTCAGAAGTTGTAAATATAGTTGTAAAGGTCAAAGGTTGTTTGTGTTTTTGCATTACATGTATGTATTTATACCTAATATGTCATATTGTATGTACCGATAAACACAGACCTACCAGAGTGCACATCAGTGTGTATCTTTGATCAGACGTGACACCAGGTGCCAGTGCACTTTTTCTTTTTAAAGAACAATGAGTCTGAAAGCTATTATGGTGCAGACTCTGGCTCCAGGTCTCCAGTGAGTTTGAACTTGAGTGTAATCACATAAAAGCCGACAGCAATCAATCATATCACCCACTGTGGTCACAGCCGATTGCAGATGTGGAATTGGTTGGGGTCTTTCCTTTGCGAAGTTTCCTACTGGCTGTAGAATGTTAACAGGACTGACAAAAAAATATAACACAGTCATAAATGTATATTCTGCATGTAATCCTCACTCATATGCAGTTCACTTGGACATAGAATCACCACTACAGCATGTGCAGAGTATCAGTATTCCAAGGACTGCTGCATGCGGTGACAGCTTCCACAGCACATCGTAACCATGGGATTATCGGTCTGTCCCCCACTGAAGTGTGACTCTTCACATGATGACAGAGGCTGTGTGGTGAGGACTGTGCGTGTGCATCATAAGTATTGTACTGTATTTCACTTTTAAATTGGACCCCCTGCTGGTCCTTTTCTGCTGTATGAATGTAACAGACCTGTGTTAACGATAAACACACGCAGGTTTTTTTTCTCCATTGAACTTAGCTGATGTTGCTATGATGATCTGTGTTATCATACAATTATAAACCATTATCTGAAAACATAAGTCTGATCTGTATTCATTAAGAAAAAACAAACATATTTGATCACACACATTTCCAGCACTTGCTATCATTCCATTTGAGTTTCTGCCTGAATAGCTGAGTGGCACAGCCCAGTTAAAGTTCATGCTTTTTAGACATAGAGCCAGCAGACAGAAACTTACCCTTATTCTACTATATTGAGGTGACATGTTGGCAGGCACTTAACCACTACATGCATTTCCTGTTAACATTCTATTTACATGTCAGCTATTTCTCCTTTTTTTTATCCTGATACCCAGCCTTGTGGCCTGCATGTTATAAATGCAGCGGGTATGTACATCCTTCCCATTACCTACACAGAAATGAAATTTATAGCCAGCTACCTCAGACATCAGATAAAATCTGCAGGTAGTCATTATGACTTGGAGCTCTTGGAAGGATATCAATTTTGGAGCTCTTTTCCCGTACTGGATGATTGTACCAGCTCCAGATCTCCATCCAGTCACAGTAGTCCTGCAGATCTTGCAAAAATGAATGAGGAGCCATCTGGAAGAAGTTTGTGTTAGAACATAAGAACTATACAAAGGAGAGGAGGCTATTCGGCCCATCAAGCTCGCTTGGGGAGAACTTAACTAATAGCTCAGACTTGTTAAAATCTTATCTAGCTCTGATTT
>JABFEA020000001.1:54013453-54025567 GCA_019775915.2 Cyphomyrus plagiostoma | reverse complement strand
GCTACCTTTATTTCAGTAGGACCCATAAAATACCTGTACTTTATATTTCTGCTCCCTACCTGGAGTACCTTACATTTCTTACTCATCCAAAGAAATAAAAAGTGGCCACACAATCATACAAGGTCTGCATTATTGTGGACTAGGCATTATTAATAGATCCTGTGCATTATAATGGGAATACAAGCCCTAACAGAGAATTGTCAAATATCATACTAAAATCAATAGCATGTGCCATCTTTGGATACAGGGCTAATAGAATAAATCATTGTAGAACATAACCAGCTATAATGAATTTATTCAGGGACAACAAACTGCAAAAGATACCTTGTAACAATAAACATGACATTTGGTGTTTTTCAAGGTACTGTAAAAAAAACAGGCCAGAGCTGAGTTTATGAAGGACCATTTCCAGCTGATAAGAAAACATTCAATAGCATTATTTCCTCAGTTGTATAATAAAATGAAATAGTGTATAATGAAATTGAATTTAAATATCATTCTGGAGATCTACTAGACCCAAACTATCTTGGATGAGTTGTAACGATACACTCAACTCACAATTCGATACGATTAACAATTCTGAGTTCAGGATACAATTTTCTCACGATTTTTTAGCAGCATGAGCTGCAGCCAAATTTATTCAAAAATATTCCTTTATTTATCTTTCTAAACTGTGCAAAACGTGTCCTCTTCTTAACAGTGCAACTGAAATTGAATAAAATATGGTGTTAAAAAAAGCGCAAATCGGGATTCAGGTCACGGGGGTAGCAGCTTCAGACCTCCCTGTCCCCAGCTACCTCTACCAGCTCTTCAGGGAGGATGCTGAGGCGTTCCTAGGCCAGCCAAGAGATATAATCCCTCCAGTGAGTCCTGGGTCTGCCCCGGAGCCTCCTCCCTGTAGGACATGCACGGAAAACCTTTCCGGGTAGCTGCCCAAGAGGCATCCACACCAGATGTCCAAACCATGTCTGTTACTACATATACACCAATTTTATCTAAATTAGTTGGCTGCATGAACTTTTCAGCTAAATTTGAAAACAATTCTGTACCATTTGATATAATTCAGTGTAGTGGAACAACATATTAATGGGCAAGGTCTCACTGGCTATTAAACAAATCAATAAAACCTGCAGAATAATAATAAGAGGATTGCCCTTTTCATAAAATGTTTTTTTTTTACTATCTAAACATGATTAGGCAAACCAGAAACCGCAGAGGAACAAAATAAAGTGCAGTTCATAGCCAAATCTCATGACTTGATGCCATGGTCAATATGTTACATGATGAGAAAGTATTTTTTAGACCTGCCTCCAGGTTTAGAAACTGACACCATATGGTTAAACAGACCACCAAAAGTAGTGTTTTTAATTTAAATTTTTTGTTGAATTTTCTATTTAGTAAAAAAATTGGATGACCACATGGGAGCTGCTGCTTGCCTTAATTTCTCCTGCCCAAATATGACTACATAATGATCAACTTACAGCATAAACAAGATGGGTTTTCTTTGTTTAAGAAATCATATTAAGTTACAGGGCATTTCAACCGTGCAATTCTTCCTCTGGGAGGTCACTGACCCCAGTCCTCATGTATCAAACAAGACTTTACTCAGCCTGCCTCAGTTCCATATTGATGTGTTCTTCTGTGGATGGAGTCAGAGAGGAGAAGCCAAATCCAAAGCCAAATCCTACACTGCCACTGACATTAATATATTGAAGTATTAGTATTAGTTTTCCACAGGTGCCCATTATGGCTGGACAATTCTGCGTAAAACATGAATCCCAATTTTTTTCCACTCAGAATCAAGATCTTGATTTTCTTTAACAATTCATGAGCAATGTATTTCTCTACATATTTTTGCTTCTGCATTACATATTGTCATTATTAACAATATGTAGAGATGCACAATATATCAGTCAACATATTACAGACACCCTACCTGAAACATATTGATTCCAGGGAAGCAAAGGAGGGAAAACCATTAGGGGTACTAGCTAGGCTTGGGCAGTATTATTGTAGCTGTGAAAACCTGCGTTATTTTTGTGCAAAATCACCCCATTCGGCAAATTTTATCAGGAAATACCGACATAACACTGTTTTTAAAAATACCACAGTATAATGTCTGGATGATATTAAAAACTAGCTAGTGCTCAAGCCTAGTGCTGGCTGGGGTGGTGGCAGTAACACTTATTGTAGGCTCATTTTACTGTCACTGAATAGTATAACAACAGGTTTCCATGACATTGCGTGCCACTCATGGGTGTAAGGGAGCTGCTATCAATTTTCAGGAGAATCCCGAAGCTTCTGGGATGTTTCCACATCAATACAAGCCTGAGGAATCACCCTTGGCCAATATTGCTGGCTAATATTTGAACTTTATCATCATTCAAAATTAGCAGTATCATAGCTAAAGACACAACTACTGATAATAGAGATGATTTTTAAATCTGATGCAGTTTGTTTGCAATAGCTTCACTAGTATTAGCATTAGCACTGACCATTGTTAAATCAAGTATGTCTGCTTGAGAAAGAAACAAGGTATTGTTTCTAAGCATTGTGATAGCCATTAAACCCTTAACTGTAAGTCCATCAGTAAACAATAGACATTTTTCTGGTCTCTCCTGAGAATGGTTAGGAACTTCCTTGTTCTGGTAGATAGTGGAAAGCCGATCTTTTTTTAACCTTGTAAGCCAACATGAAATGCACTTAATTGAAGCTCCAGCTAAGACAATGTTGACTCAACACTAAAAACACTCAAGATTTAAATAATTTCAATGTGGTAGGCAGAACCAAACGCCAGACCATCTTGGGATATTGTTTTGGCTTTAGGGAAACAAGCTTACTTGGGTCTTTAATTGTTACAATTATTATACTTTTCAGTTGATGAAGCCTGTATTCTTGTCATCTAAGCTTATGGGTGCTGAACAATTAGAAGCAGACATTACTACAACAGTGTTTAAGTGCTTGTAAGCAATCATACAAAACTTATAATTCTTTCAATTTATGTAGCAAAAATCATACTTCAGCAGTTCATGTTTAATGTGGTGAAGTCTACAAGAGTAGTGTTCTGGAATTGGAAGCAAGAGCCTTTGTTGGGAGTGTTATTCCTTTGCCTACCATACACATGGTTTTTTGTTCAGCAAACATTCTGTGATGCAGTTGTGCATCTGGGTAACATCTGAAGTGTGCGGCATTAAATCCTCCAGCGACACAGCGTGAGAAATATACAACAGTCAAGGGCACAGAGAGCAGAAGAAGCCCCGCCAGGGTACTCCACCCCACTCAAACAAAAACACAAGGCCAAGCAGTCAGTGAATCACCACACCGGTACCATTTTCTTACAGATGACGGATGAGATAACATTGCTTTTTCTTGGTTACGATTTTAGCTTTTAGACACATGCACAGAGAGACTCTAGCAAGAAAACACCACACTGACAGCAACTTCTAAATGGATTAGCTGCAAACCAAAATGAAATTCATGGAAGGGCCGTCCCACTTCAGATTTTTGATGACTGAGGCCAGCAGAGCTTTTGAAAATCCCACAAGGACAAGTATGTACAGCACATATGGAAGCTGTCTGCATTTCCAAATGTCTGCAGAACATTATGCACTGGAGGAGTCAATCCCATCCTTCAAGGGTGGCTCAGGGCACCACCATTATCATTGCTGGGAACAGCTTGATTGAGCTTTAATTTTAATTCAATAAAATCCCATTGTAGTGGATTTGCTTATAACAGAATATCATCTATAACAGACAAGGTCTGCTGGTCCCAGCCGTAGGTCTTTAAAAACATGCAAAAAAAGCATTGAATATAGTGGACTTGCATATAACAGAATTTCGCTTATAACGGACAAATAATTTGGTCCCCAGGGCTGCTTTTAGCTGTAGTTTTGTTCGGCTATAACGGACATACAGACTCCACCGACAAGTTCTGTGGCGTGCCGGTGATATCCAGTGCAGATACGTTGTTGGGATTATTAATAGTCACGCATCTAGTCAGGTAAAGCTGCAACTGCAATTCCTATGGGAAGGGAAAACAACTTCCAAATTCAAATTTTTAGAACTTGGATTTTTTTTCATTCTAAAATTCCACCTTCATGCATATTTTAAAGTCAAGAGAGAAAATTACCAGGTAAAATTAAATCCTTTCCTAATAGGTGAAGAGATTGCAGGTGTGTGATGGACCCAGGAATTAGAGATGTACAGCTCAGTGTTGCTGTTAAATTGATTGCAGGAGGGGCATAATAATTATCCATGGTGGTCACAGAGGAACCACAGGATTCTATCAGTAGCACTTAGCCTTACGATCTGCTCTACTCACTGAAAATGCAGATTGCAGGAACATCGACTTCTCAGTCTTTGTTACTCCTCACACTAAAATAATTGCTTCCAAATTAATTCCCATTAACACACCCTTTCCTAATCAAAGTCATGCTTGCTTAAGAAAAGCACAGCACAAAGTTTGGAAAGTTGCAGCACAATCTGAAAATCTGGGTTAAAAAAATCTCTCCTTTCCGCATGATGACACTCCCAAAGCATTATTTTGTATATAATTATTGTATATATGTGGTTCAAAACATTCAGAAAAAGTTATTCTATTTTTATGCTTAAGGCCATACAGAAAAAGAGCAAAGCAGGTACTGGTGCCTTCTTCTAGGTCCAGGACCAACATTATATTAAATGTACAACTACAAAAAAAATCAAGCACATGAGTTTCCAGGGAAATTACATGCTGAAAGCTGAAGAAAAAGAAAATCACCTATTTCTAAAGCATCACTCTTATGAAATGCACAGTTAAAAGCCATCTGGTTTGAGCTAGAACTGGAAGAAATGGTGGGTGGGCGATGATTGAGACTGTATCCTTTAACGTGCTGTATGCGTAACACAGGATGGGACGGCGCCAATATGTGCTTTCTACTCGGCCATGTCTACTACAGGAGAGGAAATGGCAAACAGGGAGGGTCTCTGCCTATTACAATCATTAAGACCTTGCTCATTCTTCAGCTGTAAAGCCAATGTAACTGCCTTAGTTTCCATATCCAACAGGAGCAGTCAATTCGATTCAATTACGATTATTGAGAGAACAATTTGATGCATTGGAAGTCTTTCAATTATATCACATTTTGATGGATTAATTTTGATTACCTAAATGCAAACCAAATTTATCTTAAATTTCACAAATATTATCATTCATTAGACACTATTACTGGAATACAAAGAAGGTTGGTATGTTGATTTTTAAAGAATTTTGGTTGATACCGATATGTTGTGCATCTCCAAGGCTAATATTACTTGTACTTTGTTAGCTAGCTCCGGGTCTTGACCGTTGCTACTGTAGCTTGCAATAAGAACAAATTTTTGCTACAAAACAGAGGTGTTGCCAACAGCAACGTATCATAAAAATGATCTTAAGCATTAGACAGTCTTCTGTACTACAAAGCACAGATCATCATAAAGGTTTGCTTCTACTGCACAACAAACCCTTAACTTTACATGGAGTCATTTGGATTAAAGGTTCTTCATGTGCTGATAGACATAGATATTTTACACAACATTTCGAACTGCAACAGTGAGTGTCTCTCCTTCCACAGTTTACAGTGATGGGAGACTTTCTTCACACACATCATTAGGCTCACACACATAGTCTAGGGTCACTGTATTATGACGCAGACATGGGCTGAACCTACAGTGTCTTGTCTTTTTGGCAGGATCATGGAATTCAACAATGGATGAGAGCAGCACAGGAATGGGGCCAAGGCTGAACCCCACCCTGAGTTACAGTAGTCACCATGGAGATAGGAACAGTTCTATACATGGGCACTCAAACGATGTGGGAAGAGCGAGAACGTATAAGTGATAACAATTATAAATCACAGATTTAACCAACACATTCAATATGCTTCATAAGATATAACTAACGTAATATTTAAGAAAGCCTCCCCAAACAAAAACTATAAAGGAGGATCTCTCCATGTCTGGTGTTATAATTCCAAACCATTAGTCTACATTAGTCTGAATCTCAAAGAAAGCCAACTGTGACCTTGCAAATGCGTGAAACAGACCAGCATTAGAATGCGTGTGTCTGTCTGTGAAATGAGTGGTCCAGACCAGTGTACTCAAGCAGCCTGTCAAGCCTCCACAGCTGCCACTATCAACTCAAGTACCTTCCTGAGCAGATTTACAGGGTGGTTTGAACATTCCACTAAGAAAACCTTGACAAAAACCGATGAAACCCACAACACCGATTAGTGGAGAAATGTGTTTCAAAGGAGCAAATTTCTGTCCAGGTCACTGTCAAGGAAAAAGGGCATAAGTCCTGGACAGCCTTCCTGTGATTGTGAAAAAATCACCGGCTTGGATTATATTTACTTTACTAGTAATTACTTAAGGATAGAGGACTAAGAGAATGCAGGAAATGGATTCAGAAAAAATAATAATCTCTTAAAAAAAAGACAAAACGACATTCCTCATTTCTATTCATATATTGTTTTTTCCCCTGTTTTATAGATTTTCACTTATAAGTTAAGACTAAGAGTGAAAAATGTGCACAGTCCACACACACAGTCCACATTCACTGTGTGCAGAATTGTTAGGCAAGTGTGTATTTCACTTGTATCTTCTCAACTGATGAATACTTTGAGCCCAGATGAATCTCTAATTCAGAATTAACTGTTTAAACATGGTACAATGTTCAGTATTGGGTCTGTATTTAGTCTGGCAGTTTCGATTGTTTTCACACTTTGAATTTGCTCTTTCCCATTTTACATATGTTTTATGTGGCATGTGTTTTGGATAAAAACAGGAAAACATAGACACTTTCCTGTGCAGAATTATTAAGCAAATTATTATTACTATTAAAAGGGGCCAAAAAGGACCTTACACACAGCAGGAAAAAATAAAATTAAGTACCAGAAGGATGCAAAACAATCGAAACCGCCATACTTTTGAAATGTGATCACTGTACAACCAAATTTTTGCTACTCACAACCAAAGAGGACCGAAGAGGCTTGTAGAGAGAAGATAACTATTGATACACTGATACTGATATTTGGATTGGTATTGGCGCCGATCCAGATCTATTTTCCGGATTGGGTATCGGCCATGCGTGACTGATCCACGTCCTATAGTTACTTATTTAGTTTTTGGCAATCAGTCGCACAACAGCTATTTCCCATTTTGCATGTGTTTTTTGTGGCATTCAAATCGAACGCTGTCGCTGCCCCTCAGTCTTTTTTGCTACTCAGTGGGTGTGAGTACAGTGACTTCCGCCTGCTGTGACGTTATGCGCATACCCTTCGCAGTACAAGGAGCGTAAGATAAGATGTGACGATCTGGAAGTATTTTATGCTTTTAACAGAAACCAGTAGCACAGCGATTTGCAATCTATGTAAAATAGTTTTGAGGTGGGAATAGCGTTTAATGGACAATGGAACTGGAAAAATGTGGATCGCTCATCTCTAAAGATAACACACATAAACTGCCAAAGTTCTGTGTCAAATTAAAGGGGAGACTTTAATTTTTACAGAAACTCTTAAGCATCAAATGCCATCATTTTTCAAAACTGCAATCTGAACAGAATCTCCAGACGTTCTAGGTGTAGTGTGCTGTGTGACATTCCTAAGATCATGAACTCTGAAACATGGCATCCACTCAATAAGGCAATATAAGGTATAACATTAAGAATGGCCATGGACACATCTCAAGACTGATGGTACAAAGGTTGTGGGGACAGATGAGATGAAAGTGACTCTTAGTGAAGCAGATGGATAGGCTAGTGGATGGAGATCCAACAAGGTGCTGGAGGAGAGATGAGGTGGACTGCAATTGTCAGTGATGATCTTGTCATACCTTTCTGACTTGCAGATTGTGTTAAAAATTAACCACAAGGTCTACTGCCAATTTCTAGGAGACAAGTCAGCAGCTTTCTAAAAGGTAATGATATTCCTGCAAGACAATGCCCCATCCTGTGCATCAAAGTATTTCGTGATTGAATTATGTCCTGTCCTCCTTCATCACCTGACTCAACCCCATTGAGAACTAGTGGGCCTTACCAAAGTATGAGATTTACCAAAGTAGCAGGTAGTAACCTTCTCAGAGCAGCTTCTAGGTGGTGGTCCTAGCTGGCTCAGCTAATATAGGACAGGATCAAATCAAAAACCTGATTGGTTCAGTGGGCATCAGGCTCATGATGGTCATTGAGAAGAAAGTTGGCTATACTGGGGATTAAACTGGGTGAAGTGGGCTATATAGAATGGCTGATAGCTTGTTATTCCTCATATATACTGTATAACAAAAAATGTTTCTTATTATTTATGTTGATGGTGAAGAGAGAAAATCCATTATGCACATACTTTTATTTTGTTTGTTAAAGTCAAATGTAACATTTTCTCTCTAAATAAATTTACTTTGTGCTTAAAAAAGCTTCTGAATTAATTTTAGTCTGCCCAACTTTTGCCAAAAATGATCTCCAGGAATAGTACTTGCCTAATAATTCTGCACACAGTATATTAATTTCTTAATAGGGACTCTCCATTCATTTCTATGGGCATTACTCTAATCCAAAAATTGACAACTTTGACCGTTGTGCTGCCCTAACCTTAACCATAAATCACCAAACAAAATACAAGACTTTCAGGATTTTTAGTTTTTTTTATTTCATTTACAGATTTTTATAAAACCGAGGTTATCTTTGTGGGGATTGAAAAAATCACAATATAGGGAAATCTGGTCCCCACAATGTAATATAATGTACATGATCACCGACACAGACATACGGACACACCACTGCTGCCATAATCACTGCAGCATACAATAAGTGGGTTGAATCACAGGCACTGATAAAGGAACATGCTGTCTGCTCAAACAAGCAAAGGCACATGCGGCAGCGGCAGTGGAAGTGGGCAAACGCCAAGGAAAGCAGCCAAGAATTCCCAGGTAAGCACAGATGTGATGGACATGTGTGTGGCCAGAGCTGTGGTACCTCCACACAACTTCCTATCGCTGCTTTGACAGGACACACTAGGGTATGATGCCTTGCAGCCAGTCACCCCCTTTGTTTAGAACTGGCAATAAAACCACAGCCAATCTGACAGCGAGATGCAAAAAAGTCCAGTGGCCAGCGGCAGCAGCTTGGAGGAGCACAGAGTCTGCTGCCTCAGGAGGACAAAGCCTGACTTCTTGGCTTCAGGAATGGCTGTGGATGAGTTATGGACAGAGCTGTACTGTGGCCCAACCAGCTTGGGCGTCTTGCGAAGGGCGGGGCCACAGGAAGCGTGGCGTATCTGCTTTATCAGACCACATGCCTTTTCAGACCCATAAATCCACAAGCTCTCTGTTCCAGCAAGTGATGTCATCATTAGGGCTTTGGCAGTCTCGTCATGAAGAAGGTTTCTCAGCTGCGGGCATATAAAACTAAATTAACCAAAGCTAACTCCATTTCAACAGCTCCATGAGAAGAAAGAAGATGAGATGGTATTCACCTCATAGCCAAGGGCACAGGCATTGTGTCCAAACGGTTGTGTATGAATAGCAAGCCTACGTAAACCACCACTAATAAACCACATGAGAAAATATCAAAGCTGTCAGCTTTACTTTGGATACCAGCTATATAAAGAAAGAATCAGCTGTCTTTTCAGTTTAACCAGGAAGTATTACACTTCAGGCTGGAAGTGGAGCTGGGTCAGGGAAGTGACAGTGACAGTATGTTCAGCATTTCACTATACTACAGTCAGCTAAACATGGTTTTATAATGTAACAGCAGCACACATCATTTTTTATCATCTTCCATTTGTCTTTCTCTTACAGTAACTACTAGAATACACTTCAGTAATAAAGTGGCTGAAACTTCTGGCACTAAAACTTACTTCTTTCAGATCCAGAGGACTGAAGCACTCAAGCCATTGGCCAAATGGATAGAAGCAGCTTCCTACCATTGAAGGCTCAATAAGCAGCAGTGACGGGGCAGCAAGGAGCCTGCCCCCTGGAGGAGCCTGCCCCCAAAAGCCTCAGAGAGCTCACTTCTAGGAACACAGTTTCATCTTTCCCTGTTTCCTGCCATTGTTCTCTTTTGAGCTGAAACAGCTCATCCAGAGATGTGGGAAAAGGTGGGATGTTATAGAATTCAGTTTCCTGCCTGTCGGTGGGCGTGCAGCCAGATATCACAGAGCCTGCCAGTGAACCCTGATCCCTGAAATGGTGCTCGTGAAATAACATTCTCAGCCTCATACACTTTGTCCATCTCTCACACCAGCATGAGCAGAAAGTCAGATGGTATAAAATACCTACAATCAGGATGGAAAAGCAGCCGTACGCAGCAAGCAGAGAATGACAAGGTTTCACTTGAAAATGACTAAAGAAAGCCTGTGCTGCTATGTTGGCAATAATTCCACAAGCACTCTGACAGTCAGATGCAAAAAAGTCCAGTGGCCAGAGGCAGCAGTTCGGAGGGGCCTGCAGCAGCCTCTACACAGTGAGTTTCAGATTCTTCCCTCTGGACGATGGTTTAAAAAAGATTTAAAGACAGCTTTGTTCCAGCAGCCATCACTCTGATCATAACATTTTTTAACATTTTGTTTTATCTGTTTTGTTGTCAGTTGTTCCTGTGTTGAAGTGTGTATGTGGGATGTATGACTCATGACTGCTCCCCAAATCTACCTATGGGTACAAATAAAGTAACCTGAACCTGCCCTCATCATACCCAAAGCCACTAAGGTAAACTGGCTTTATGATCTGTTATCTATATAATGACTATCATATTAACACGCTGCCCAACTTCAGCAGTGTGAGGCAACAGTGCTACCTGTTGACCCTCCGATTTTCTTTTGTTGTCTGAGCAAAACTAACAAATGCCAGTGGAAATAATAATAGTACATAGTAGGGATGTAACAATAACAAAAACTCATGGTACGATAATATAACGATAAAAGGTTCACAATATGATAATTATCACAATATTTAAAAAGAAAAACTGATAATTAATAATCAACATATTTATTTATATCAAATTAGTTATTACTTTTAACATAAAGTGACCATTTCCCAGAACTTAGCAGTAATTGTCCTTTGCAATGAATGACTGAACAATGCAACAAAAACAAGCAGTCAGTATATTAATTATTACTGCAGAAGCTGGATCTTTTAATCAAAACACAATCTGTAATGAATGGGCAGTATTTCAGTTAAATGCATTAAAAATGCATATTCATTTCCTTTTGCGCATTTTGTAATTTGTATTTTGCTGGACGGAAAAAATCAGATGAAGGCTAATTTGTAACAAAATTAATTTTGAGATTGTATTCTGTGTATTTTAAATACTTAATAAAATGCCATTTTAAGAACGTTCATCGCATTATTCCAAGGAAAGAAGCTGCTTTGGTGATCGGCTCAAATTACCTATTAGTATATGCAGTAAAATAGGCATATATTGCTGACTGAGTGTCAGTATAGGACGACTAGCAAACAGCAATACTGTACTCTAGAACTTGTAAATTAACTTGCTAGACTCCTAAGGCTAGTGGCATTCCAAATTAAGTTAATTTCAACAGACACGCTGAAGCAGTGGCATCTTGTGGTTTGTCATATGGAAACCTTCATTAGTGATAAATCAGGCTAGCTAATTTTGTTCCTAAGCACAAAATTAATTTCTATCATCTAAACGTGGGGGTTTTATAGCCACAGAGCTTGCGTAAAATGGAGAACCGACTGGTGAACTTAACGTTGCATATCATCGCTGGTCCTGTTTGTATTTTTTGAGTGGATATCTAAATAACAGTTTCTTTGAGTTTATGTTCGGCACCCTACTGAAAGACAAAGCTGGGAATTCACGCATTATGATCATTTAAGAAAGCGTTACGGCGCCTGATTGTGCCTGCATTTATACTTAATGTTAACTGTGTGGTAGATTACTTCCTGTAAATGATTAATGATATGAAGAAATGCTTCAGTCCCATTTGCCTGAACAAAATACAGCTTTTTATAGTTCTGAGCACTAGCATACATTCAGTTTATATGAAACTTTCTTTAACATTGAAAAGAAATATCCTGCGATGGGCTGGCCCCCCATCCAGGGTTGTTCCCTGCCTCGTGCCCGTTGCTTCTGGGATAGGCTCCGGACCC
>JABFEA020000001.1:54002473-54013353 GCA_019775915.2 Cyphomyrus plagiostoma | reverse complement strand
GCCCGTTGCTTCTGGGATAGGCTCCGGACCCCCCGCGACCCAGTAGGATAAGCGGTTTGGAAAATGGATGGATGGAAGAAATATCCACGTGGAGAAGAGCCAGATGAGGTAACTCGGGCATCTGCTTAGGATGCCTCCTGGACGCCTCCCCGGTGAGGTGTTCCGGGCATGTCCCACTGGGAGGAGGCTGGGGAAGACATATATGCCACGCCCATACATACCAACACCGTAAATAATGTGTGAAAACGGTGCATGTTTAACACTTATGACCCTATTTTCGGTCCACTTAATAGTGCTACTGGCCAGTTCTAGGTTCTATGAGAGTGGTGGGGGAAAAGATAATGACACCTCAAAATTTTAGTTATGGCTGCTGGAACCTTTAGTTATACAATTATTAATTGTATAACATAAAGAATCATGAATACATTTATATACATTTCCATTTAAATGGATAAAAGTAAATCTACCTCTTTATAAGGTACGGATTCAGATATTGTTTGTTTTGGGTTCTGAGTCCAGTGGTTAAATCAGATATTCATAGTTAATCCTAAGTCTAAATCTAGTCGTATCCTAGTTCAGTTTTGCTCATTTTTCACTGCTCACAGATCATATAAAATAATTAGTTTGTGTCAATTTATAATCACCCAATACGTCCATATTTAAATAATCTATCCAGTATCTTTCGCACCTATTTATCTTTCCTTTAAATCAGTAACCTCCCCCCCCATATATGAAACTCAAAATTCAACACGTATAAAATGAAAAAACAAAATCACCTCGTATACCATTCAGGCATAACACTATCCAAGGGTTGATATACCGTTCAATTCAGGCATAACAGTGCCCAAAGGTTAATATACAGTTCAGTTCAGTCCATCATACCCTAACTGCACACATTGTAAGAAATTCAAAGTTCCCTATACTCATCTTTTACTATTGTGCCATGCGTCTAGCACGCCATCCTGATATGAACTCTGTTCAGTGGGTCTCTGTTCGACAAAGCACACGCAGGAATATCCATTCCAGATCTTCGGAAGAGTCAATGTAGTGCAGAAAAAAACAAAATAATTTATAGTGGTTTAAAACATTCCTACTATCTTCCTTTTCCTTTACTTAATGTAAAAAAATCTTCTTACACCAATTAAACTGTAGAATCAAGTTTAGCAAGTTTTTTTTTTTTTAACCATATTCTAAATCCTATGGCACCCTGCTGTTAACACTCACTACAGCCAGCCTCAACCGCTTCTGAAAAAATAAAGCCAGCATTCTCCACGTTACGTCATGACATCACCTCACAATCTGCATACAATTGTCTTTTTTCTTAAAGAGATAAATTATCACATTGTTAATATACTGTGAATGTGTTTTGTTTCTGTTTGGCCAATTTATAAATTATTGTTGCAATAGTAATTGATTTAATGACCTATTGTCATGTGGGTTACAGAAGGCCAATAGAGCACAAAGCATTCGTTAATGTACAGTAGTACGTATTTTTTGAGACGGAACTTAAGCGAGGGAAATAACCACGTGATATCGCGATTGATATTGTAATAGTTCGACAATGGTTTTGAGGTATTTTTTATTGCGATACTATGTTTTTCGTTACTTCCCTATAGTACATAGTATATATTATCACTAGTTCATCTTATCTCGAGTTAATTATTTTCAGTCCTTCACCTGTGTCACACAAAAACTTATGAAAATTCATATCTTGGGTATTTAGTCTCACTAGAGGTGCAAGCTAATAGGCATTTATGAAAGGTAAGGGAAACAGATCAGAGCAGATAAAACATGCAGAAAAGGGTGAGGTGTTAAATATGGGAGAAAGGAAAATATTGAAAACAAAGGAAAGACAGCCATGGTTCAAAGGGCAGCTGTCATCTTCAGCTTAAAGGGCGTCTTGGCTGAGTGACCGTTCCTCCCATTCCACAGGAGGGAGGGGCAGGCAGAGGCCCAGCACAGCGTCCTGGAGGACCTTGAGGGACAGGAAGGATAAGGAGTAACTGGAAGAAGAAAAAAAAGTGAGAGGCGTTTACCGAGGCAAGAAGCTCTCACAGAGAAAGAGACCACCGCCCCACACCAGCAGAAGACCAGAGCCACCACAAGGGTCACTTAAAAACTATGCGCCACACAGTGATGGCTGCAGGAACTGCAACTAACCTGTGGATGAATATGTTTCCACAGAAGAGACATATGCTGATATATGATCATAAGCCAGAAAACAGTAAAATGCAGCCCCCACTTGCACTTTCACAGATGAGGAATTGCCAGTGTCACTGTCTGGCAAAGTAAACAGTCCCAAACAAAACCCAGGAAAGCACATAGAGACTTCCTGAAACAAGACAATAAATCTGTCTGTTTGCCTTAATGAGATTAAGGGCCCATTCGCCTTGCACTATACCTAACACCATCGATCTTCGATTAACTCCATGGTAAAAAGCAGCAGAAAAACCAGGGCATCTGGCATAAGAACATGATAAATACCTATAAAATCTGCATTTTCTTAGAGACAAGCATCCGCCCAACATCCAAGCACTTATCCAACACAGGGTCATGGGGGGCCTGGAGACCATCCCAGGCAGCATGTTGGCAGCAGCAGAACACCCTACACAGCATGCTAGCACTGATAAATATCTGTCTTTAATAAATGCCATCCAGCACATGAAACAAAAACAGAAGCTGAATCCCAGTGCTTTCCTGACACATGCTCTGCAGGCAACTTCCTCAACACATCATCACTGGGAAGGCAGGACTGAAGTTCATACCTCAACCCTCCCTTAGTTAGCATCTTTGATGAGTCCAGCCTGTTTCTACAGCCTTCTGGTAGATGCTACACCAGACAAATAGGGACAACAGCTGTATGGAGTAGATTGCTCATTGCTGCCGGCTACGCAAAGCACTTCCTTCCAGGCTCCCGAAGGCACCACAGGTGCATCCACTCTAGGTGAAAACACTGGCATTCCTGCCAAATTATGTAAAGAACTGCCACTAAATATAGATAACAGCCACGGCAGCAGTAAACTGCATGGTCACAAGTTTCACAAGCGTCCCTCATGTGGAAGATCTATTCTGGCAGCCTGCATGCTTCCTGGGGCATCTTCATTCCTCATGCTCTTTCACATACATCGCCAGAAGATTCTCATGTTCCACTTCAGAGCCAGTCACTGTTTGTGTTTAACATCAAAGTAACTTTCTGCGACCAACTCAAAAAATAAAAAGAAGAAAGAAAATGAGTCATGAATAACTGCAATAATCACTTTTTAAGAAATCATTTTCAGGGCTTGTCCATAGAAAATAAATAACCATGTAACATCTGAAAGCAAGGCTATAAAGTTATTAGAGAAAGCGAAGCCATGAACTTATGTGTGACCAGGCTATGTGGATGGGTTTACAACCTTGCTCAATGACCTTCCAAAGTATATGGACAAAGGTATTGGGACACCTGGCCATTTTAGCTGCAGGAACTTTTATGCCATCCTATTCTAAATTCACAGGCCTCAATATGGATTTGGTCCCCCCATTGCAACTATAACAGCTTCCGCTCTTCTGGAAAGGTTTTCCACAAGTTTATGTAGTGTGTCTGCTGGAATTTGTGCCCTTTCATCCAGAAGCACATTTGTGAGGTCAGGCACTGATGTTGGATTTGAAGGCCTGGTTCACTGTTTCTATTATAGTTCATCCTGAAGGTATTAGATGGGGTTGAGGTCAGGGCGTGGTGTAGGTCAGTCAAGTTCTGTTCTTTGACATCAAGCTCACCCAAGTATCCAAGTATCCAAGTATCTCCCAAAACCAGACTCATGAATCAGTCTGCCAGACAAAGAATCATGATTTATCATTCCATAGAACACGTTTCCATTCCAGAGTTCAGTGGCAGTGTGCTTTACTACTCCATCTGACGCTTGGCATTACCCTTGATGGTGTGAGGCTTGCATACAGCTGTTCAGCTATAGAAGTCCATTCCATGAAGTTCCTGGCACACAGTTTTTATGCTGGGGTTAAGGCCAGAGGAAGTTTGGAACTCTGCAGTTATTGAGTCAACAGAGCATTTGCGACACTACGTGCCTCAGCACTCATCAACCCCATTCTGTTACAGTACTTTATGCGTTCTACCACTTTTTGGCTGAGGTTCTGTTGTTCCTAAATGCTTCCACTTCACAATAATTCCATCTGCAATTGACTGTGGAATATCTAGCAAGGAAAATATTAAAAGATACAAATGACAGTACTACACTTGAATTCACTGAGTTCTTCAAAATGAATTTCTTTAACAAATGTTTGTGAACCTGACTGTGTAGCTTGGCACTTGATTTTATACACTTGTACTAATAGATCTGAATGAAAACCCTGAACTCAGTGATTGAAAAGTGTGTCCCAATACTTTTGTCCATATAGTGTACCTCAGATAGAGAGATTTCTGTCCAAAAGCAGAGAGATGGACTGATAAAAAGCTAGTGCATGCTCACCACAGTGACTTTCCTGTGACCGAGCTAGCAGGATGTATCTGGACAGCACATGGACAGCCACTGGTCCCATTTTAACCAGGCATAGAGCTTCAAAGAAAACAAGCAAACAAAGGGCAAACAGTGCAGACAGGAGAAAATGAAAGTCTGGGAGTGCTTCCCATTTTTGGACTCATCTGCTGTTGTTTCAACATTGATCTGGAGGACAGGCCACACTCTGGGGCAGATCCTACAAAGTTCAGGAAATGAGGCCAGGGGGAAAAAGAGGAAACGTTCGCCCAAAACACAAACAACAAAACACTGATTATTTTTAAAGGGGAAGGATAATAAAAAGTAGTACTGGATGATGCCTAAAAAATATGTGATATTTTAATTTGAAAACATTGGAAGAAATCATAATATTGAGTTGCCCTACCCCCCACCCTGCTATAGACACGCAGACACACTGAAACACACCCATACATGCAAACATGCCAAGTGAGGCATTTTATTTTGTTTAATTTCTGGCCAAAACAATCAGTTGGCGGGCTAATTTTAAAATATGTTGTAGGCCATCTAAGACTGTGGTTCACAAATTTTTTACATTGTGTACCAAAGTATTTCACTCTCCACTGGTGAAGAATCTGTTGGGGGCGGGGTAGGGGGTTGAGCAGGCTGGGAGATGGCTGGTGCTTCCATTTACAACAGAAACTAATGCTTCAATGGTTTAAACCGTTACTTTTGTAGTTGGTAGTCCAGTATTAAGACTCGGAATACATTCCTAAAAATACTTATAAATATGCATAACTTTAAGAGAATACCTTAAAGTTTGCCAGAGAATACCTATGAGATAGATTTAGATGAATGAATAATTTGAGTTTCAAAATAAATCTTTGCATGTCAGAGCAATGTTTTGAGGAAGAGTGAGGTAAACCAATGTGACATGAAAGGACTCAACATGTTCACCCTCTGCAACTTCAACAGATTTTCACCATTAGTGATCCATCACAAATGGAATATGCTTAGTCTGATCATCATCCATTTTATATACTTTTTAGCCATGAACAATCAAGACTGAATGGAGTTATTGACTGAAAATCCAGATGTGAACAGAAATGCAGAAACCTAGAGAATAGTTTAACAACGCGTGCTTCATTAATCTACTACATCTGCAGAAGAATACATTTCAAAGGCTACACTTTAGCTGAATGGAGCTTAGGCATGACAGCTCAGTACTGCAGATATAGTGTTATGCTATTTCTTGAGAAATAGTTTGAGAGCCCTTTCCTGTGTAAAGCCATGCAGCGCTGAGGATCCCAGTGGTGGGTGGGTCCTGCCTCTCAGCGCTGGTATCAGACCGGCACTGACCTCAGCACATGTGCATGATGAACCCCGGGGCAGCGGCTTTCCTGCAGGATACTGGGCTCAGCTAATGGTGAGGAGGTGGATGGGGGAGCACAGAGCCCTAAGCAAAAAGGAAACACGGGTGCTTTCAATGTGAATGATGAAAAAAGCCCCGTGATAAAATGGGCCTTTTCCGGAAATGGGTACATTCCTAAAAATAGTTTCGTGTTTATAAGGAGAAATGACAGAGATAAAAAGATAGACACTGCATTGCAACAAAGAAGCTCGTAAACAGCCTCTGACCTGTGATGACTCGGACCCCTGCTCAGTTACTCTAAACAATGCAAATCATTCAAATATGAGGCAAATACACCACGAAGCAAAACAAAATAAATGATCAGAATACTTAGCTCAGAGTTTATGCTTCGCAAAGTATTCTAACATTAATAGCTATATGCTGACATTAATAGGTCTTTAAGTAGTAATAGTTTTCTTGCTGAAATCAATGTGATGCAAAATGCCTCCCCTCCTGCCTGGGAAAGTCAACATATTTATATTCATTTCAGCTGGCTTGTCATGAAAGCATGTTTGATATTTATAAATGTTTGTTCATTTCACATTGCCCACTTTTATAATTTCAGAATAAAATGGGTATGATTTATTCATAATGTTGCAAAGAATTTGGTGTGATGTGTTGGTTGTTTCCTGTTCCACTGATGCTGAATAGCTTAGTCACGGGATTAAACCTTACACATGAAAAAACACAAACAGCAACATTAGACATCCTGAAGGCCTCCCTTGGGCATAGATTATTCATGAGCCAGTTCCCAGTAAAAGGGAAGGTTGCTTTCATCTTGGGTCATTTTACACACATTTAAAGGGATTGCAAGTCACACCCAAAGTATGTTCCCCAGCTGTCGAGCCCAGAAGGCGGGTCCTGCTTCCCAGTTTTCACCAGCCACGCCCACAAACACAACTGGTTAGCTTGTCAAAGCCCACCCACACCAGTGATACACAGTATAGGAAGGATTCACTGCTGACTGCTAGTTGCCAACTGTTTCTAATGACCAAGGTGTAGCCCTTGGACATCTGTGTGTGTGTGTGTATCTCATGACTGCATGCATGGAACATGACGTTCAGCTGCTGCAAGAACTATGAGAAAAGGCGGAAGCTTTGCCATGATTCAGCACATTAAATGGCATTAGTTAATCTCTTGACAGAATATTTTTATCTAGAATAATCAGTGTACAGTAGCTTATAATAAACTGTTTGCTTATTTGTACAGCTGGATGTTTTTACAAATGCCAGCCTGGGTTGTCCGCGAGAGCGGTCATCTGCAGGGTTACCTTGGTGACAGATTAATGCAAAGTTAAAACATCATGATATTCTGAGTCACAATAGAAATTCTCATGATCAGGGCCTGAAGAGGCACTTATACACTAAACAAATAAAAAGCACTTTTAAGGAGATGTGGACACAGTTATGATTTACAGTATGCTAATTCTATAAAATTACATTCAATGCAATTACCCATTTAATAAGAAAACAGGCTGCATATCATTAAAATACAAGCGCTTACTTGAAACTAGCAAACTGGAAACATAAAGGAACAAATAATGGCTAGAGGTTTTTTTCTGGAATTACTCAGAGTCTGCAAAGCCTGCATGCAAACTAACTGTTGCATTCAAATGTTGCAGAAAATCTAGCATTATAACAGAAGTGTCAGCAGTCATTAAATGGAGTGAGCTGTACACACCTTTGGGCTCTGGGCCTACTGCTTGTGTAATTTTCCAGCACACTTCCATGGGTGACAGATAATTAAGCCATCATCAGCTAGTACAAAGTAAAAGAAACTGCAACAAACAATGTTAAATCCAAGTCTTGTAACATCATCCAGTGGCTGTGCAGAGTTACACGGTGCCCCCAGTGGACTCATTTCTGCGTGCGTACTGCTGGACATGTTTTTTGTCATGGTTAATGCTACAAGGACTTGTGCAATAAATTTCATTGATGTAAAATAAATAAATAAGGCAAGGAAAAAAATTGCAAAACAATAGAGTCTGGACTAGCACCAGGAGAGTTGTGTAATTTCTTGTGAACATAGGATCTGGGGGGTATTTGGTATCCTGGGGGGAGGGGGTTCAAATACACAGGAGGTCAGCCCTAGAGAGCACAGCTGCTCCAGATCAGGCCCCCCACCTGCCACAGGGGCATGAGTTGGAGTGAACAGAGAGCAGCATGGCCCCCACCACCCCCTCCACAATTTCCAGTACCCCACCCCTAGCAAGGCTTGGCATGGAGGCTTTTCTTCAACTAATAAATGAGTTTAAGTAAGAGCGTTTTCACAACTGTTAAATGCACCCTCACATTGGGGCCTTCTGGAGTACCATGCTTGGACATGCTTGACCCGTGTGTTCCATGGCAAAATCATATGGACTCTGACAGGTGAGGGACTGGTTCATTAGCATATCCGACCTCACTGTACCAGCCCCCCTGTGATGTCTTCACAGACATGCCTTGGAGGCACTCCGGAACATCTGGTAACCTCTTGATTATAAGTTTTCACTTAACTTTACTAAATCTAAGTACAAACCTGTAAAGTAGGAGGCAGACGCAGTCTAGCTCCTGAAGCCCCGTGAAATACTAGGCCAAGCTCACATGATAAAATGGTGAGAATAAGAAGCACCTGCAGGGGGTCACACTATGAAAGGTAGCTGACATGCTTAGGTTACAAAACAGCAAGGAGACATAGCTGCCTTAGTAAACATGCAGATCTTGAAAGCTGAATACACCGCTCTTTCATACATACAATTTTCACTGAAATTAAGCGTATTATATCAATGGATAAATACTGTGACATCCCTGCACACTTCCAGGGCTTCAGTAAGCCACTGATGCTCCAGTGAGTTGCAAATGCCATACCAACTGCAGGGTTTCCTGTGCATTTTACAGAATAACTGGACTGTTTAAAAGAATTAAAACAATAATAGATAAAAGGGTAAGTATTGCATAATAACATTGCATAATACCCCCATGCGATTCATCATCCACCAAGACATAATTTCATGGAAAAAATCTTCCAGGGAGGCCTAAACATATGTGGGTTTACACAGAAATCAGATAAGTACAACACACAACCTCTCTGTTTATAAACTGATGTAATCAGTGTGCATGCATACACAAATACAAATGCACTCATAAGATTTATAAACATTTTTTGTGGCAGCTTCAGGGCATTCATTAGCAGAGGAAGATTTTTACATTTAAATTTGAAATCAGTCATGTCCAATCACAGGCGTGCACCACTGTGTTCATTATTTCTTCAACCAATGACCAGAAAAAGAAGTCAAAGTCTGCTGGAATGGGCACCCTATCGCAACTATCAATAACGTCGAAATGGCATTAAGATTTGAGCTGTACCATTTGTGATGGTCAGGCTGACTAAGACTTGCAGTTAAACTGACGACTAGCTAAAAATTCACCATGATATTTCCAGGACAATCACTTATCCTACAAATAAAAAGAAGTAATTTTGCATGTACTGTAATCAGTCAGATATCTGCTAGCTCTTCAAATTACAACTACAAAACTGAAGAAACTTATTATGGCACACAGCAAGAGAGTAGTGATAAACTTATTACTCAAATAAAAGTCATCCAGTGAAATACTACTCAAGTAGAAGTAAAAAATACCTGCTTTTAATAGTGCTTAAGTATCAAACGTAAAAAAAGGACTACACATTCAAATCTATTGATCTCATAGAAAAAAAACTAACCTTTAAAATTCACTCAAGTCAGGCTTGAATGCAGCATTGTAATTCACAGTGCATCACAATTCCCTGTACGGTGTCCTTGAGTGTCTAGAAAGGCGCCTATAAATAAAATGTATTATTATTATTAATAAGGGAAACTGAGTTGGATATTTTCTTTTTATTCTCAAAATAGGCTGTTTGTAGATATATTGGTCACATTTGGAGGTCACTACAATACTACGCACAATGTCAGGCTAGCATTAGCCCTTAGGTAATGGAATGGTTCAGACTAGTAATCCAGTGTCGATTATCAGACAGTGACTAAGAAGAGATTATTGCTTATGTTGGGGAAGTAGGCTACACACCAAGCAAGACAATAGAAAGATTTAAAAAGGACTTATAATTTGGCTTTCAGGTCAGCCTTCTAACCTGTTTCCAAACACCCAAGACGATTTTGTGAGCATAATACTTTCTGAGGTGATATGCAGTGTGAAAAGTTTGTGAACCACTGCTTTAGATGGTCTGTGACGTGTTTTTAAATAAGAATTAAATTGACCCACCGATCTTTCGTTTTCCACAGACTAAAAAAAGCAATGATGAACACTGTTAATCAGCATTATCTGCTGTTGTCTCTTATTTATCTGAAAATAAAAAGCTTCTGGGGAGGCATGGTGGTGCAGTGGTTGGCACTGTTGCCTCACAGCTTTAGGACCTGGGTTCAAATCTCTGCCTGGGTTACATGTGTGTGGAGTTTGCATTTTCTTCCCGTGTCGTCGTGGGGTTTCCTCCGGGTACTCCGGTTTCCCCCCACAGTCCAAAAACATGCTGAGGCTGATTGGAGTTGCCGTATTGCCCGAAGGCATGGTTCGAATTATGGGGTGTACTGTACCCCCCGATTAAGACCCAGACCCCCCCAAGAGACCTAAATAGCAGTTTGGGGGGGTACTACAATTTTTCGTTTGTTGTAAAAAAAAAAAAAAAAGATAACTTCACCTTATAGGAAAAGTTTATGTAAAATGATTTCAGACACCCCTAATGTGGACCGTACCATTTTAACCACCTTAGCGCTAAAGGCAGGTTAGTCAGTCGGTTGCGTCATTCATTCTAATTGAGTGACCTGTTCGTTGTGCATTGGTAAGTGTAAGTAGGCTCTTGAAAATGTATTTTACAACCTTCATTTATTCGTTTAAGTGTTTCATCTGCTAATGCAAGCTGAAGTTTTTATAAGTTGAATTACTTACCATTGTCCTTCTTAGACCGGTAAAGTAAACGTTAACTAGCAAGATAATTTAAGTTCTCTATTTAAACCAGGCTTATTTGGTGAGGTAAAATCGATCATGGTCATT
>JABFEA020000001.1:53930464-53949846 GCA_019775915.2 Cyphomyrus plagiostoma | reverse complement strand
AGGCAGTTCTGAAGGCGAAAGGGGGTCAAACACTGTATTAGTATGGTGTTCCTAATAATCCTTTAGGTGAGTGTATGCTTGTTTTTTGCGATGGAGAGATTGCAGTGCAATGGAGTGCAAGCAGCAGTAGGAGAGAAGGTGGTAAGGAGTCAGTGGAATATAGAGCGTGTAGGAAATTTAAGAGGTTTGTGGCTGTGGAACATGATAGGTGTACAGTGTGAAGGAAAATAAAGTGCAGAGGAATATTGGCAGGAGATGGAAAGGGAAGTGCCTGAGGAGGTATGGACCACCCATGATATGGATGTAGGCCTAGTAAAGACAGGTAACTCAGGTATTAGGAAGATGGTAGAATGTTTGCTGCAGGTAGAGGGTGGTATCACCAGAACCTGTGACACCTCCCTCCTGCCTGTCCCAAAGGCCGGAGGCAAGATGTGGAGGTTAGTTTATGATTTCTGTGCAGCAAAATAGTTAGTGGAGGATCAATCAGTGGAAGATCCCAGTCCTCACAACTTGCTATCAAATGTGCAGCCCGGTGCAAAGTGGCTCACAGTTGTGGATTTGTAGTTGTCATTTTTCAGTGAGTCCCTAACATACCAGTCACAGTTTTTGTTTGTGTTCACCTATAGGGTTCAGCAGTTCATCCACGTGTGGATACTGCAGGGATGTGAACACATTAGGGCAGATTTGGATGGGCTGAATTTAAGAAGCACAGTGACACAGTATGTGGGTGATCTGCTCTGTGTTATATGCACAGGCACTGAAGCTGCCATTGCTGAAAGTCTCAGCGAATGAGGGGCTTGAGGTGCCAAAACTAAGCTGCAATACTGATAACAACAGGCTGCATACTTGGGGTGTGAGTTCAGCCACAGGAGGCGGCTCTTATGAGGCCTCTGTGTGGAGACAAAGGGGGGTGCTAAGGACTCTTATGGTCTGTTTCATATCCATGATGGATTTTTGGTTGTTTATCTGTCGTGTGGTTGATACCTTGATAATGACTGCGCATGGTCTTGACCATTGCGCAAGGGGGGAGGGCTATGGAAAAAAAAAGACTTTGAGTTGAAGTTGTACATGGGGTGTCTAACCAAATATGCAAAATTATTTTCAAGCAGGAAAAGGGGAAAGCAAGACGGTAAACGAAGATAGACGAGGACAAACCAGTCATCTCTCCAGGAGACAGAGTACGCCTCAAAGTGTTAAATCGCAGGGGTTACAGGATGAGTAAGTAATGCAGGACAACATGGCGGGCTGTTTGACTGGTGGTATAATATGTGGGGCAGTTGGCAGCAAGCCCTCATGAAAGCGCTCTGTGTGGGTGCTGTGCTCATTTTTGCTGTGCTACTAATCTTTCATTGTGTAGTTCCTCTTGTTCGCCCCCTAGTGGGGAGAGCAATGTCCCGGCTGCAATGCTGCAATGTCTAGAGTGGTGGGAGGACCGTTTTGAGCAGCATCCTCCTGGACCAACACGGAAACAGATGGCAACATAGACACCTTGGATGCAGTCCTGCCCATAGCTGAAGTTCGGCTGTAACGCCCGTGAATACTTCAAGTGGGAGACCTGCAGCATGCCTGCCTCGCACGACATCTGGGATTTTTTCTGCTCATGTTGGAGTGTCGGTTACAATGGTCTGCAATGTTATTAGTTAACCTTTTAGTTATCTCTGTATTACACATTTCTGTTTTTGTATTGGGCTTGTAGTAGATTTTGTAGTCCTGCTATATATGCAATATATCCAGGGGAGGACATTTTATGGCGATCCTCCCCTCCCTTTCCTGCTGTACTCCCTGTGCTGCTGTTGGTTGATTCTCAGCGTTAGTAGTTTGTGAGTCATGCCAGCCATGGACCCCAAAGGGGAGCCACACCTGTGGTGCGCTGGGAGTGAATTTTCACTGAAGCTCAGGGTTTTTGCCCTCCTTCCTAGGCTGGATGGACAATATTGTGTGTGGGACTCTTTGGAGTCCCAACGGGGGGAAATATATGGAATATTATTTAGCATTTCATAATGCATAGAGAATGTAATCATTAGGACTCTATTAAAAAGCTGATCTACACTGTGTAGAGACTGACCTTGTAGTCTTTAGAGAATGCTGACCTATTACTGCTGTGCACAATGTGATAAAAAAAACAAGTATAAATGAGCACCTTGTGTTGGCTTAGAAATCTCTGTATCTGCTAGCCATTTTGTTAGCCTTTAGTGTATGAATATGTACTTTATTAGTGCTGTATCTTATCACTAAGTTGAAGGACATATACCTTATTAACCCTCTAGCCAGACAATCTGCTACAAGCAGAAGCTGCCAAGGTTTGCTACTGAAAGAAGGGATTCGCCTGAGCTCATCAAAGGTTCATGGCTGGACATTAAAGAAAAACACTGAATAGAGATGGTCACGTCACCCTTATGCTCAGCCGAGGCACCAAACAGTAAAAGAGATGATTGTCATGACAAACTTATCATATAGGGGTGTGGATTAAGGGAGAAAACAACGATGGTGAATGATTGAGGGAATGATGATGCTTAAGTGACGAAGTATTGTTACACAATGAGAAAATGTATAAAAGTTGGTGTAAAACAGTGATGGACACACTTTTAGTGTCCAGGCTTGATTGAAACTTCATTGTTGCAATAAAGACTTTATTTGGATCTACCCCAGCGGATTTCTGATTTGGCAGAGAAGGAAGAACCACAACAATAACTCTATAGATACCCAGTTAGAAAAAAAAATGAAAGCAGGGCAACCACATTAAAAGCCACTCATAACAGTACCTTGCATCACTCGCCCATTGTACAAGAAGAGTGTGAGGGGCGTGTGAAAGAGCGCTGCCGCTTTTGCGAAGATTTTAGTCCTTTAGGCGTATCGGTAATGTAGTTCGGCTCCCTATCTCATCCTTTAGCGTAGTACAATAATTGACTACATTTCCCAAGACTCTTTGGGGGCAACATGGACATCGACATGGACGAACGGAAGGTCACCGGAGTGTTTGTTTCGCCACGTGTTTCACGTGAGCGAACCTTCGGGATCCGTTTTTCCTATATGTCTGCGGGTACACGCGTTGGCTGGTTCGCCATCCAACAGTTTATCTCTACAGACGTCGCTGCGATCTGCTTATGTTTACGTACAGTAGCTATATGCTGACATTAATTGCTGGACGACTTGTGGCTCAGTATTACATTGAAACTGTTCTGGAACGGATTATCTACAACTGACTGATCTGCCAGGTAATATACTACTACTACTACTAATAATAATAATAATAATAATAATAATGAATCTTTATTCGAGAGAGAATGTTTGCATACTTGTCCTGTGCATGCATATCAGTGTTGGAGTACGTCTCTGTTAATACTAGGAACCGTTTCCTAACAATTGTCATTGGGCAGTGCAAGATTCCCTCAGGCACTCGGGCGCAGTTGGTGGTTGCTTTTGCTTGTTTCTTGTTTTGTTCATTTGCTGTCAGTGGGGGCTTGGTAAGAGGGACACGAATAGACAGTGACTGGAGTCGGCCATATGCAGCTATGCAGATTTCGCAATTGGGCTTTTTAAGCAATTGCAGATATCCCAACCTGCAAAAACTAATTTCAGAGAGCGTTTCTACATTGGCAATATGTATAATTATTTGTTAATTAATTTTCTCTAGTGTAAATTATTATGTTTTATTTTGACAATAATATTACATTATATTTTTACTATTTATGTAGATTCCGTATTTATATTCCATTGCTACTTTACAAAAGTCTTGAAGGAGTTTGATCTTTTCATGACAGCCTTGGGAACTAACCAAGTGTCTAACTAGTAAGTGTAGACCTGAATAATATAGCACATGAAATGACACTTGTTAAACTCACCTCAACATGCCTTTTACGGTCGTTTAAACCGCCATGAGCAATGCTGAAATCACTGTTGCAAACAGTACGGCGCACAACATTGTCATTATTTTAGTTTTTTGGGGCACTCTTCCTCTGCCACAATGCTCCAATGAACCGATAAATTATGTCCCCGCCCGCACTGAAATTTTATTGGTTAATTTAGCAAAATAAGCCAATCAGGAAGCACTCTATCTAGCACAGGCTACAGGAGCAGGTGACCCCCCATAAACGTACGTTCTCTCTCTCTCGCTCAGTGATTCGATTCTTTCGAACTGTCTGTTGTAATGAATCGATTCTAAAACCGATTCTGTGATTCACTTTTTTTTCGTCTTTTTTGCGCCTGACCATATAACTCAACGAATTATGGGATCGGATAATAAATCTGTCTCAAGGTTACGTTATTTGACTGGACGATAGCGCTGGTGTTCAACAAAAATGTTCAGCTTGACTATTCACAATAAAAAAAAAACAATATATAAAAAGCAGAAAGGGTGTCGATGCTGAATTAACACGTGTGTATATATAGTTCTTATTTTCATTACTGTGGGGATAAAACCTATAAGGCTTTAACTAACAATTTCAAAAATATATTCAAGGCCTACCAGGCCACAAGTAACTCACTATTGGGGAAGAAAGTTTAGAGAACTGAAACTCATCAAAACAAGACTTGGCTCGCACCTTGACAGGCCAAGGCAACTGGACCCAGCCAGATGGGGGAAATTTGGCTAAAAATATAGACAGACCTTGAAGATCTTTAGCTCAAGAAAGAGAGACGTGCGTGCAGGGCATCATCCGAGAGAACGGGGGAAAACATTTACTAACAGCTAAACTAGAGCAAGTTAAAATGTGTTGCCTTCACGTAGCCAGAACAATACCAAGAGAGGGGGCAGAAGCCCAAAAGGCTTATATGAAAGCAGGGCAGACAGGCACACTTTGAGCTTCTTGATGTACATGCCGAATATATGTCTGATAGTCGCTCCCTGATTGCAATCTGATTGCGAAATAAAACTTTGTGACTTGCTACTGCTCCAGCGACTCTAGTGTGAATCTCTTCTCATCAATGGCCTCGGCAGAGTTCACGAGGGTTCGGTTCGCAAACAGTTCGTATGAGTCAAACAACCGAGTGTCCGAAAACCCGTTAGGGAGTGTCCAAAATTTTGGGGATTTGCTGAGAGTGTATATCACAGGCATTTAAATTTAAAAGTGTTTTAACGGTTTGTGTTATTGTTTAGTATTACTTTATTATGTTGATATAAAATATAGACCTATCTTGTGATAATTTGTTTTTAAAATATTTGCAAGCATATTGTGCACGAGTATAAGTGACTGAACCAAAGGTATTATAGTTGTTTAAATATGATTTGTTTTTACATTGTTGATTGTATTCACTATTTTAATTATATATTACTGCGGAAATGCAGTTATGCTGATGAATAGGGTAAAATAAATGCATCAATTGCCGATTTATAAAACCAGTAAGTTATTAAATTATATATATATATATAATTAAAATACCGCACTTATTGCATTTGGCATTTATAAAACTGTTTGTACACGTTTATTTGTGCTTATTGTATGTGACTGCTTACAGTATTATGACTTTGTCATGTCCATTTCAAGGGTATAATTGGTCGCACATGTCTTTTATTGTATTAAAAGTGCAAATGTGTCCTATTTCTCCAGCAAAAATGCTACAAAAACTAAAGTGAATGCAATCAACAATTATTGTATGTGACTGCTTACAGTATTATTGTTGTATTGGTGTGCAGGCGGGGGAGCCTTGAATACGGGTAAAACGAGGTTTATTAACGCAGACAGGACATAGGGAAGCACACGGCGAACTCACGTTAATGACAGACTTGGGGAAACTAACGGAGACGCGGACTAAATACACAGGACAAGCTGAACATAACAGACAACAGGTGATTACAATCGGGAATTAACACGAGGTAACGAGGGGGGCCTGACACACAGGAGGATCGGATGAGCAGGTCATGACAATTGTTACTTTGTCATGTCCATTTCAAGGGTCTAATTGGTCGCACATGTCTTCTCTTGTATTAAAAGTGGAAATGTGTCCTATTTCTCCAGCAAAATTGCTACAAAGACTAAACTGAATGCAATCAACAATGTAAAAACAAATCATACTTAAACAAAGGCATATGTCCTGTAACAAATATTTTATTCGTGCAAAAACATTTACATGTTTTTTCTGCAGAAATGTGGGTTAAAGGCTATATTAGTCTATTGATATACGCTCTCAGCAACTCCCCGAGGTTTCAGACACTCCCTAACGGATTTTCGGACACTCTGTGACTCAAAAGAACCTGTTCGATGAAGGAATCGAACTTACGGGTTTTCGGACACTCGGTCGGTGACTCAAACGAACTGTTCACGAACCGATCCCAAGAGCCCTCGCGGCATTTACTGCAGAAATGCAATTACTCTGTTAAAAGGAATAAAATAAATGCAGCTCTTCGTCATTTATCACAACAGTAAATTATTCCATTTCTGTATAATAAAACTATATGTCTTTCAGCAAAGAACAAATTATGATATTTATTATACTTCGATGTTTACACAACAACATATGCAAGTTTACTCATGCTCATTGTATGTGTATGTGTGATTGTATTGGTAATATTGCGGTTGTTGTTAACTGTGATGTAGTCCTTGATACTCATGCACATGAATTTGGCTTAAGTAATGAAAATAAGAACTACATATACACGTGTGTTTATTCAGCATCGTCACCCTTTCTGCTTTTTAAATGTTGTTTTTTTTATTATGAATAGTCAAGCTGAACTTTTTTGTTGAACACCAGCGCCATATTTCAGTCAAATAACATAAATCGAACGATGTTTCAAGGTTATTATCTGATTCCATGATTCGTAGACTCATAGAGTCAAGCGCAAAAAAAATGACAAATAGAGTGAATCATAGAATTGATTCATTACAATGGACGAATCACTTAATTGAGTGGAACTTCCCATCACTACACGGTGTTACTGGTCACTGTTGGTATAGTATTAAATTCTTCATATCTTGCCGACCTAATTCTCTGTCCCACTGCGTTGAAAAACATGTTCCTGTCCTGTCTCCACCTGGAACTTTTGTAGCTTCTGGCAAATAAGCATGAAAGACGCAAAGGGTGGTGTGTTAAACTTAGCACATAATTTTAAACAAAACAAAGAGGATGGACAAGTCATTTTGTAAGTCATTAGTTAGTTATTGGGGGGGGGGGGTCGATCACTATCATTACGAGACATAGCCTTTTATGTATACAACTCGCAACGTTTGTAAGTTACTAATAAATCTGGACAGCAGATTGATCTTTCGTTTTCCACAGGATAAAAAAAACGAAGTAACGTTATTCCGCTAATAAGCATTGACAAGTTTCACCTCTGGCACCGGGGGAGCGGGTTCAGTTGAGGGGCAGACTTCAGTACCCACCTCCACATATACAGTACAATTAAATATTATTAGCATTTGAAAGGCCAAAAATCAGCTAAGGACTGTGGTCGGGCAGGTATCCGATATCCTCTGTCTAATAGCTGTATTTTGACAACTGTGGGTGTTTGCAAGTCGAGATAGAAGATCTATCCAGTCACCTCCACCAAGCAGCAGGTTTCACGGGTGTTTTAGTTTGTCCAGATATTCCTGGATACGCCACTTTTGGTTTGTAAAAGTATAGCTTACACTTCTGTAAGAAAGGTTGGAGACCACTGCTGTACATTTTGTTCATTTGTTTTTCCTGTAAAGCAAAATGCATACTGGGTTAAAATATTAATTTAAAATGCTTGTGTTTACATGGCACAGCAGATGTTCATTTTAGACAGCCTTTATGAGGGGTGATGTGTTACTTTGTATATTTTCTCGTATCTTTCACAGGTGGAGATCTGTATCAGCTTCTGTCAAAGTGCATGAGGCAGTGTGAGGGTAAGCGTGCCACAGTGGCTTCCTGTTGCAGTCCCCTGTTGTTTTGATACTACTGATAGTTTAACAGAAGCAAAATACCACCATCAGTTTAATAAATTATGACAATGACCCACAAGCAAAGGAGCCAGGGGAAGCAAGCGTGTTGGTGTAGTTCTCACAAATGATTGCTAGTTCTCATCTGAAAACCTAGGCAGACGAAGAACGGAACACCCCCCACTGAGAGACCCTGTTGAAAGGCCGGTGCAGTGAGCATCATGGTGGAGCTGGTATCTGGCCAGGAGGGGGGCCTACTCCCCAAAACCCAAGAGTCACAGCGATGGAGGTGGCCAGTAGCTCTGCTCTGCTTCTACGGCTTCATGGTGCAACTAAAGCCTGGGGAGCCCTTCATTACTCCCTACCTGCTCAGCCCTGAAAAGAACTTCACCCATGAGCAGGTTATTGTTGTACCTGTACCTGGTACTACGTGAGTGTGTGTTTGACCTGCGATAGATCAGAATCCCGTCCAGGGTATACCCCAGCCTGGTGCCTGGGACAGGCTCCAAGCCCTGACCAGGAAAAGAAATTGGAAGATAGGTAGATAAAATAAGCATCAGCTGGTCCAAGTTTACAAGGGATTTTATAAGAACCAGATTATTTATTATAGCAGTGTTTTCTCCCTCCTGGCTTCCATCTAAGAGATTAGAACCTGCTTCATTAGGGCACAGTTGACATTCGCTCCCCCAGGAGACTAGTCATGATATTAAAGCCTGATAGGGTTGATCATGCTAGAAAAAAACCGTTTGACAGAACCAGTGAAAAAGCAGTAAGTGTCTGCTGTACTGCAATATGCCCACAATAAACAAGAGGTCATTTTAAAACATTAATATATAAATTATGCTACTTTAGGTAACATCTATTATGCCACTCATAACTAAATTATTTCCAGAGTAGAATGCCATGCTATCATGCCCAAACCAAACCTAACTCAGATACTGAGCTGTACCTTGAACTGGTGGCCTGGGAGGTTCTTTTCAAACAGAAATGAGTAACATTGAGGCCACTTAAGAGGTCCTTTTCCCACCTGCAGGTAACCAATGAGATCAACCCGGTGCTGTCCTACTCCTATATGGCAGTTTTGGTTCCAGTCTTCCTGTTGACAGACTTCCTGCGCTACAAGCCAGTTCTGGTCCTGCAGAGTCTGAGTCACATTTCCATCTGGCTGCTGCTGCTTCTGGGCACCACCCTGCTGCAGATGCAGTTGATGGAGTTCTTCTACGGCATCACCATGGCAGCGCGTGTAGCCTACTCCTCCTACATCTTCTCACTGGTGCCTTCTGAGTTGTACCAGCGGGTGGCGGGGTACTCTCGCTCTGCAGTCCTGCTTGGTGTCTTCTCCAGCTCAGTGCTGGGCCAGCTATGTGTATCCCTGGCCGGCCTGTCCTTCCGGACACTGAGTTCCATTTCCCTGGCCTTTGTCAGCTTCAGCCTGCTTCTGGCTGTCTCCCTCCCCTGGCCTCGTAGCAGCATGTACTTCAACACCGCAAAGCGCGAAGCCAGGCCAAAGCTGGCTCCAGTGAAACCCGGCAGCCCTGCTCCTGCCTCCGCCTACTCCCTGTTGTCACGCTTCAGGAGCTCCATGCTCCTCCAGATGCTGAAGGAGCTCCGTAACGTGGTCAGGGTGCCAGGCCTGCGACTCTGGTGCCTCTGGTGGATCTTCAATTCCACTGGGTATTACCTGGTGCTCTTTTATGCACATGTCCTGTGGAACAAGGTGTACCCGGCCACCGAGAACAAGAAAGTCTACAATGGTGCGGTGGAGGCAGCCTCTACCCTGCTTGGTGGGTGCTGTGTGCTGCTGGGCAATGATCTGAGTGGATTCTGAAAAAGCCATTAGCTAGTAATTTTATTGAACGGTAGTCCAAAGAGTGGCTGATTTACATAAGGATATTGATCAGGGACTGCTGCCTCTAGCAGGACAGCCATTCTGAGAAATTCCAGATGAAACCCACAGTCCGCAGGGAACGTTCTGGTGTGTGCTAGTCTTCACCTCTCCTGTAATGGTTTGGGTTTGTAGTATTAAGGAAGACAATGGCGATAATTGGCCATTGGGGGTAAATATATTTTAAAAGTAACTGTGTATTTAATAGCCTGATCTCATTGTTAGAGCAGCCTGTCCATCTCTGTGTTTGCTGATGTTTTTGTTAATCATACCAAGAGGCTAAAACGCAAACTTACTGGGTTCCCCCTATCACCTAGGGGCCATGACATCCTTTGTGGCCAGTTTTGTGAAGATCCGATGGAGCCTGTGGTCGGAGCTGGTGATTGGCATCATCACGGCCCTGCAGGCCAGCCTGCTGCTCCTTATGGGCACTACAGACAGCATTTGGACCTGCTACATTGCCTACACTCTGTTCAGGGGCTTCTACCAGTTCCTGGTGCCCATTGCTATGTGAGTGGGGGTCACGCAGGGCTCGGGTAATTGGGTTTAGTGGGCATGGGATCCGATCTGTGACCCAGAGGCTGCTGGTTCAGACCAACTGTTTTCCCACTTATAATGATACTGTTTTTCTGGCATTCATAAACACAGATGGACGTGGGAATCCTTTGGTTTCTACATATCCCAGAAAGCTCTCCTATGAGACATATACATGTACGGGTGAGCTTGGGTCAGCCAATTTTATGGTGCCCTGGAACAGCTTTTCTGGAAGCTTGCTCAAGAGCCCACAGTGAAATAATTACAAGCCATAGGATATGAACCAGCAACCTTCTGGCCACAGGCATTGTGGCCTACCCCACGAGCCATTTGGCTCCCAGGCTTGTAAGCTTCTCACTGTCTCTGCAGCTTCCAAATCGCCTCAGCTCTCTCCAAAGAGCTGTGTGCCCTAGTGTTTGGAGTGAACACCTTTCTGGGAACCATCTTGAAGACCATCATCACCATCATCGTGGTGGACAAGCGGGGGCTTGGACTGGCTGTTCACCCCCAGGTATGGCCACTACCCCCTCTCTTGGTAACAGTGATGAGATGCTTGTTATCTTGCTCAAAAGCGGAAAATTTAGCTATTACATCCTTCTTCTCCACACAGAAAATCATGATTAAAATATGAATGATGCATGTGTCTTTGATGAAAATGATCATTTTTGTCCCCCTTATATTTTGAGATTCTAATGGTCTTCTTCTTGTTTGCAGTTTATGGTTTATTTTTTTTACTTCACCCTGCTCACCTTGGTCTACTTGACCTGTGCTGCCTGGGTCATTGCCAAACACAAATGTGAGTGGAGAGAGGGCAGGGCCACTGCTGAGGCCTTGCCCACTGAGCTGACCCCCATGGAGACCATTGCCGTAGACCAAGATCCACTGTCCAGTGTGCAGAAGAACCGAGACGCTTGGGGATCCAGTGGATAGTGATCTCAATTGCCTTAAGAGTGCTGTTACCCACAGAATATCGCTGATAGGTTTTTAAGGTTAATCCTTAAATAACCTGTAAAAAGCACTGCTCTAGTCGACAGAATCATAATCTAAGAGTAGTACAAAGTGTTCAGCTGACAGGTTGAAATAACTAGATAGTATAAAAGTGTTAAGGAGTGTTGTGTCTCCTGTTACTTAGTTATAAAAATGAAATCAGAATAGGTTTATAATGCAACATCTATGCTTTTGATGTGTGGGGACCAGAATCAGTAATGAAAGTGACATTTTGAATGATATTTTATTGTAGTATGTTTTACCTGGTGAATACTTGGAGCTGGCAGTACAGTTCACCTCGCTTGCATTGGCTGAGAGAATTTTACAAACCGAGATACTCAGCACCATGTACCAAGCACCATGTAGAGTGACAACCCTGATGCGCAAACTGGAATCTTTGGGCAAATTCTATGTCTTCATGCTTATCCATTTCATTTCACATCTGTTGCTAATAGTACACATTAGTTGAATATATGTTATGAGCCATTGGAGGTTAATATCTGCTAATATTCAAGCTGCTGGTTGAACCTGTACTACTGTAGCTCACCAGAAAGAGACAGTGTTTGGTTCTGACTTGTTCAACCCTGACGATACAGCAAGTGTCAAAGGACATTGAACACCTGTACTGAGGTGCCCACTATAGTGTGATTGTGCTATCAGCAGAAAGGTATATATTACTTTGTGAGCAATCTGAAAGCTGGGTATCGGGTATCTCAGTACACTGACAGAGAGTTCTAGAATGGTTCTAGAATGTTTCTGCACTCATAAATAATGAACCACTTTGTGGTATTCTGCTGTTTTTTTTTAATAATTTGATGTGATATATATATTTTTTCAGTAAAAAGTAGAACTTCAGGAGTCTATTTCAGATTACCAAACAACACAGAAATGATGTAAACAGTCAGCCTCTGCCCTTGGATTTAGTGAGTATGCAGTCTGTGACAGATGGCCGCAACATATGAACACTGCTTCATCCACACACACTTCCACCTTAATTGTGAATCTGTTACTTAATAGTGGTGCAACAGATCACTGTTGATCCTTGATCGGAACCAATCCTAAAATGAAGGCTGCGCAACAACCACTGATATCCGCGGCATTTAAGCAGCCCTTTGCTGCCCAATTCGACTGGGCTAAAGCCATTACAAAAGCTATTAGTGTTTATAGCTGTTATAAGCCCACGGCTGCTTTGCTTTCTTTCTTCTTTTTTATGATGTGGACATAAGCTAGTTTTTATTTCATTCTCCATGTTCAGAGTAAGAAGCAGTGATACCTTAAATTGCATTTTAAGTTGTTTTTGATTGTGTCCATATTAAAGGAAATAATTATCATGCCCTATATTGCACCTTAATTTTTATATAATTGTGCGGAATGAGTCTTGAGTTGAATGTTTTTTAATGGGCAAAAAATACTTAAATAAATAAATGGAGAGTGAAACCGTGATCTGATCTGAACCGTGAGTTTTTTGATCCGTTGCACCACTAGTACTTAACACGGTGGCAGTAAAAGTGCCTGTTTTCTACACAGCTATGGTCATTCTTTATTGAAAGAGGGAGAAATGCACAAGCATAAAGTCATCTGCTGCACCTCTTTAAAATCACAACCCCAGTTATTTTAAAAGCAAATTTATTCTGTGCCTTGTAAACTCAGTACATGTAAAAGTAATAGCGATCCACAAGTTCTGATTGGATCAGTAACATGTGAGTAACCCTGAATTAATCAGAATTTCTGTCAAGGAGGCCCCCACAGTCACAATCTCATTGAGTAAAACGCATTGTAAATCCAGCCGAGGCTTGACCCACGGCCCATCCTGGTGTTCAGCTGCCAGTAGCACTATGCTCAGTTAGTGGTGGTCTCCAGATGCCATTAAACCGGTGCCTCCTCAACAGCAGATGGAGTGGGAGGTTAAAATGCCCTGGGTCTGTCAGCATCTGACATCATATTGTAAATCATGCACATACATTAAAATTAAAGACATGTGTCAAGCTTTTTGTTTTAATGTAATATTTTTCAATATTAAGTTAAATATGTTATCCTCACCGTGTCTGATCAGAACATTGTTCTGTCATGTCTTTGAATTGCTACCTTTTTATCATATTGCTACCTTATTTGTCACAACACTCCTGTGCAGTCGGACAAGATAATCCTTCATTTGGAAACTGAATGCTATTATCTTATCTCAAACTTGGAAAAAAAATTGAAAATGGAAAAATATTTGAATTGAAATAAAAATATCTGAAAGGTTGCAGCAGTCAATATTCCACAGTTCATGGTGGGATTAATTTATAAAAGATTGGTTAAATGAATACAGGTTGGTTAAATCTGGCAATTATGTTGACATTTTTACCGATGGGGAGGAAGCGATTCTGCATGCCATGAGGCACATGTTTTCTTAAAGGGGCACAATACCGTCTTAAAGGGACACTCCTCCATTTTGTGGAGTGCTGTATGTAGGTTATACTGAAAGTACCAAGTGAGCGAGGCCCCTTATCTATCTCTTAGCCTGCAGCACATAGCTGTTCTCCATGCACAGCACTAAATAAGAGCTAGAGCAGCTGGTGTGGACTTGCTGGAGAAGTTCCCCCACCAACAGAGACGAAGCCATGCCCATGGCCTCCTGGGCATCCGTCCTCCAAGAGTCACAGTAGCCGTCTTCCTGCCGCTGGCCCTGAGTATTTGAGCCGTGCCACACCATCTTGTTGGGCCTTGGTGACCAATCAGGAAATGGTGGTCATGGAAGGCTTCCTCAGTTCACAAATCGACAGTATAATGCAGCATATATGTGTAAGGGCTCAGAGTGACTTACCAAGCCGAGTCCCTGAGCACGTCCCGACCGTCAAAGGAGTAAATGGGCACACCATCTTTCACCTTTGACTCAGAGTCGCCAAAGAGAGATTCCCAGCTGTCAAACAGTACTTGGTCCTAGAAAGTATCAAGTCAATAAAATCCTGACACTGAAAAGCACAGTGAAGCTTAAAACATCAAGGACAGTATTAAGCCAAAAGGTGCCAAATTCAAAATTAAGCAGCAACAAAAGTGCATTTGGTTTGGGGTTGAGTCTCAGTGATGGTCCTTTAGGTTTCAACTATTTGACCCCCAAGCTAGGTAACATGATTTCAGAATCAGCAGATGCAGAGGTAGGTTCAAAACCCCATGCTTGAACATTCTGAAAGTCTGAAGTTGGATGTACTAGTGTGGGATCAATGCAAACACACCTTGATGTTGATTATGGCCAGACTGTCCCTGTCAGACTTGCGCACAATGCTGTGGATGTCCTGAAGCCTAGAGGACAAGAAGGCCCGGTAGGTTCCCTGGAGCCCTGCAGCCTGGGCTTGCTGGAAGCACAGGAGATCAATCCCCCTGATGCCATGCATGTTGCCCCTTTGTGGTGCATTGAGGGCGACCAAGTGTAGCTGGGGAACAGAGCCACCACATGTCTTTATGAAAATCTTTAAAACAACAATTAATTTAAAAACAGTCCATTTGTAGTTACACTTGAGCCTGTTACTTGGCATCTGCATTTGGCGCATTTCACAGAAAGTGATTTCACACCGCAGGAACTTCTTTCTGGAACCACAACCTTTTTCCAGAACGAGGGACTTTTGTTGTGTTCACACCACAAGAACTCGACTTAATTGTAGTTCCTCAGAAGCTGTTTCTGAACCCTTTTTAGTACCTACTCCAGACTAGGTACTTTTATTTGAATGCAAACTCCTGGGGAGGCACTTACAGTGATAGGTTACAGATTGGTTGACCACAAGCACCACAGCTAACTTGGAAGTTATACAGAAGTGCAGAAAAAGAGACAGAAGTAGTGGAGCAGAACTTGAGCAGATGGAATTACTTTTGTGCATCAATTACATTAAATGCATCAATTAATATATGTTTTGCTTAAGTCTCAATATTTCTGCATTCTGAATATTCTGGAGAATTAGACCGATAACCATTATACACCGGTGAAACTTGCCAGTGCTTATTAGGATAACTTTAAATCATTTTTTTACTCAGTGGAAAAAGAAAAATCAGTGTGCTGGTCAGATTTAATAAGAACCAAATGTGTCACAGGTTGTATACATAAAATATAATAAAGGCCACGTCTCATTTTGATCGTGATCAATTCCCCCAATAGCTAAAAAAACAGCTTATTTATCCTGTCATTGTTTTGGTGTGGGGGTAGCATGGTGGTGCAGTGGTCAACACTGTTGCCTCCCACCTCTGGGACATGGGTTCGAGTCTCTGCCTGGATTACATGTGTATGGAGTTTGCATGTTCTCCCTGCGTCATTGTGGGATTTCCTCCAGGTACTTTGGTTTCCCCCCCACAGTCCAAAGACATGCTGAGGTTGATTGGAGTTCCTAAATTACCTGTACGTGTGTGAATGTGCCCTGCAATGGGCTGGCCCCCCATCCAGGGTTGTTCCCTGCCTTGTGCCCATTGCCTCCAGGATAAACTCTGGACCCCCCACAACCCAGTAGGATAAAATGGATGGATGGATGTTTTGCTGTGGTGGTGTGGTTTTCTATTAAATTTAACCTATGAGCTTTTTAAATCTCACATGCTTATTTGGCGTAAAGGTCTCAGTTCATGTTGTCTGGTTTTAAGGTGACACACAAAGCTAGCCGAGAGTTTAAAAAATTCCAGGTCAAAACAACTTTTGAGCTTGTAAACCAGGACCATTTCCGGGGACTTCGGTGTGAAAGTGCCTAAAAGCATCCCTGGACATAATAAAGCACTTGATACAAACAGCTAAGCAGAAAAGACAGCTCCCCATAACTGACGTCTTACTCTTACCCCTGGTCCTGACATATGGGCGTGACTCGGGACAGGCTGGGACACTGGATGACTGGGATACCACTGAGGTGTGCTGGGGTACCGACTGTCAGGCCAGACTGCATAGCGGGGGTCTAGTGGGACGTGATAATGGTTGTCAGGCAGCCCTGGGTGGTATCTGGAATCAGGCTTCCAACTGCCCGGCTTTGTGGACTCCACAGCTGTGTGGGTAGAGCGTCCTGGAGAGGACTGAACATCTGTGGTGGTCTGGATTGCTGCCAGGTCATTGTCCTGCATAGCAGGATAAATCAATAGTGAGATTAGCACAGTGACACAAGGACATCAGAGATGGCACCAAATATTACTCACCTGGTCTCTGTAGATTGGCCTGTACTCGCCCAGCTGGAAGTAGACAAGAGGGAGTTTTGGAGGTTAGACAGAGGTCTGGTCAAATATTCAAATCATAAAACAGCATTTAATGATACTGGGTCTGTGCACTGCAGACTGAGAGAGTGTCACTGTATCGAGTATGCACAACAATGAGGTAGAGCTGTAAATCCACATTGTCCAGATAGGAAAATGTCCTGTAATTCCCCATTTCCTGTGTGCAGTCCATACATCTTAATTCATGGAATGGAACAGAAGCCTTTTTCATATTCTACCATGACTTGGCGGAAGCCGGCCCCGACTCGAACATAGAGGTCAGTCTGATCCATAAGGTATACAAGTGTTCCCTCTGGATGCTGCTGTGCAGATGACACCATTGCATCATATGACCTCATGACAGTCACCTGTGGTGTCAACAAAAGGATTCCAAAGGTCATACTAATCAGATTCACACAGCATAAAAATACATTACAGTACATCTTTAAATTTAAACCATATACAATAACTAGTAATCCCCTTAATCAAATGGCATCAGCACTTGTCATGGACTTGGGAGGTTCTGGCACTGGGGCAAGGTATCGTACAGGCGGGGAAAGGAAGAAACCATCCACTGGCGGTTCACAGGACGAACAAGGTTTATTAACAGAACAGAAAACACTGGAAACACTACTAAACAAACAAATAGACCACTAGGGGTCAAAAAGCATAACAGGGAAAAACAATTACTAACTACAAATGGGTCAACAAGGAACGAGCAGGCAAAGTACAAATAATACAACACAGGGTACTATTAAGACTCTGAAACACCTAATGAGATAACATGACATCAAACAATGACCCACTGGAAAACTGAACTAAGGCAGGAACTTAAATACAGAGGGGTAACAAGACTAACGCAGGATACGTGAAAACAATTAACAAAAGCTGGGAAAACAGGCAACAAGGGAATCTAATAAAACTAAATCATGAAACTCAAACTAGGAAATAGAATCTATCATAAGGGGAATGACAAAGACAGGTGAAACACAACCACGGACAAAAAGCAAAAAAACAAATCACAAAACACAGGAACTACAAATGAAACACTAGGAAACAAAATATCCAAAAAAAACAGTGGAAGCAGGACTTAAACACCCAACAGAGAAGGGAGTGGTTACACACTCAAATCACTGAGCCATGCAGCAGTCTAGGGAGCAGGAGAAACACACAAAGGACTTTGACAACGGGGAGGACAGGATGGCCAGCAACACCTGCTGGCCAAACAGGGGGAAGACACTAAAGTCTTGGACAGAAGGGTGCTGACCCTTACAGGACTCACCGCAGAGGGTATTCCAGGACGTCCAGGGGGACCAGGGGGGCCTGGGGCCCCGGGCAGCCCTAGGATATTGAAAACACAAAAGGGGCAGCCAAACTTAAACTTTCTGCCACAAATCTTGGTTTGTGGGTTTAAACCTCGCCTTAACTCTGCATATGCGGTTAGAAGATGTATAGATGGATGAATGGATGTTAGAAATATATAAACATATGAAATATACAGTATGTGTGTGTGCGCGCGTGTATGCTTGTGTGTACACCCACAGTTGGTTCCCACAATGTGACAAGAACCTGTTATTAAGACATTTTGGGGACTGAATTTCATGGCTAAAATTAGGGCTGGGTAGGGGCTAAAGTTGTCATTTTTGGGAATAGGATTTTCCTATTATAATAAATGGGCCGCCCCTACAATGATATGAATATAAACTGTGTGTGTGTGTGTGTGTGTGGTCTAGGTATACCTTACCTTGTGGGGACCAAATGTCTTGATGAATTCCTGTTTCTTGGTCCCGATATGGGAAAACTCTATTTTTTAAAACTCTGTGACTCTAATGAAAACACTAAAAATGCAAAAACTCTTGTATTTTGTTTGGTTACATATGGTTATGGTTAGGGCTGGGTAGGGGTTAAGGTTCTCATAGTTAGCGTTAGCATTTTTCCCATTGAAATGAATGAAGTGTCCCCAAAAAGATGTGATTACACGACTCTGTATGCATGTGTGTGTTTGGATATCTGGCTTCTGAAGAACAAATGCTTTGGACCAAATAAATGACTCACCATGTATAGGTCTGTAAGCCCCTGGCAATGACAGGGAACCTGGTGGTCCGGGGGGACCTGGAGGCCCAGGATATCCAGGTGGCCCATTATGGCCGATTCCAGGTGCCCCTGGGGGACCCTCAGGACCAGGGGGCCCTCTGATAGATTCTCCTTCTGGCCCCTTTCAAACAGAAAAAATGATGGAGAACTCAGGGCTTGGAGCCGGTTGCACAAGGCACTTTATTTTTTCCCTGAAGTGTAACACTTAAGGTTTAACTTATACTTAGTAGAGTGATTTATTTAACGGTATTATAAAGAACAAAGAATCCTTTAAAATGTTTTCTTAGTTAAGAAAAAACCTTAAGGTATTTACTGCATTGCAAGATTTTATTTACAGCAGTAAAATTTTACATGTTCCACAGATATCGTTTGTTTACATGGACTTGCACCTGCTTGTGTTACTTATCGCGTCACATAGTTAGCCAATAGTAAAAAAAACAAAAAAATGGAAGAAAAGAAGACAATAAAACCAAATTAAGAACATAAAGAAAAGAGGCCATTCTGCCTATCAACCTTCTTTGGGGAGAACTCAACTAATAGCTCAGAGTTCTTAAAATCTTATCTAGCTCTGATTTAAAGGAACCCAAGGTTTTAGCTTTCACTACATTAATAGGAAGACTTTTCCATACTCTAACTCATATGTGTCAAACTCAAGGCCCACATCCGGCCCGCCGTGTAATTATATCCGGCCCGCGAGATCATTTTATATATTATTGTTATTAATGGCCCGGCGATATGAAGCGCTGGTAACACAAACTACAGATCCCATAATGCAGTGCTTCAGCTGCCTTGCCGAACACTTCCCGCTAGGGCTGTGCAATATGGCATAAAATTCATATTGTGGTATAATTTGA
>JABFEA020000001.1:53898462-53909524 GCA_019775915.2 Cyphomyrus plagiostoma | reverse complement strand
ATTAGTTAAGTTCTCCCCAAGCGAGCTTGATGGGCGGAATGGCCTCCTCTCGTTTGTATAGTTCTTATGTTCTTATGACTTCAAGGGACCTGGCAAAACAGTCCGTTTTTATCCAAAGTCTGTTATATCCAGAGCTGCTGTATGTCCAAAGCACACTATAGGACACCATTTACTCATGCCACACCCCAGCAGACACAATTATCATATAGATTATTATATTGTACATGTAGTAAATTAATCCAACTTTACCTGACCAGATGCGTGACTATTAATAATCCCGATTATGTATCTGCTCTGGATATCACCGGCACGCCACGCGCCTTGTAGGCGGAGTTTATGGCAAGCCATTATAACATTTAATCGCTAGACTGGATATGTATTGCAGATATCTCTAATTCACATCTTCCTAGTCAAAAAGAACATTTCAGATATCCACAATGACATTCTTCCTGTCCACAACTGTCATTTCAGATATCCACATCGTCATTCTTCCTAGGAGAAATTACGTCACTTTTGCCATTCATGTCTATTGGACTTTCAATTTCAGATATCCACAATTATATTTCAGATATCCAGAATGTTCATTCCAGATATCTGCAATTGAATTTTTGCTAGGAAAAACTCCCATTTCAATTGTTGCTAGTAATAATTTAAATTTCAGATATCTGAAAGGATGCCACCATTTTCGATATTCATAATGTCATTTCGAATATCCGAAATACATTGTGAATAGTAAAAATGTCTTTATGGATATCCAAAATTCATATTTTGACTATTAAAAATGCAATTTCAGATATCTACAATTAGAATTATGCCAAATTGTTTGTCCGTTATAAGAGAAATTCCGTTATATACGAGTCGCTATGTCCAATGCTTTTTTTCTGCATGTTCTTAAAGGCGCACGGCCGAGACCAACGGTCTTCGTCCGTTATAGATGATATTCTGTCATAAGCGAGTCCACTATAACGGGATATCACTGTATATAGTTTGCTTTGCAAGACAGTTGGCTAGTACCAGCTAAAGTTAGCCCTCAATCCATGTTTAGGATTCTGGCCTCCTACCCTCAGTCAGGAGGCTGACAGCGTAAGAGGCAGGTTATCTTAGGTGAGATCAATAGCCGATTTGATGGTAAGGGAACCAGTTAAGTGGTTTGGGAAATGAAAGCCACAAAGTCAAATTTCAGCAATTAGCATTATGTTAGGAATCTATGTTCTCTAAAATAATTTGCATTGTCTATATAGTCATTTAATGTGGATTTATGGCCCTAAAATTTCTCGGTGAAGCAGACAAGATTTAGCTCTTGCAGTGTAAAAGCTGGAGTAGAAGTGAATGAATAAGTAAGTGTCATTTTCAATAACAGCACAAATAACTGACATGAAAAAAAAATGATATATATATATATACGTATACATATATATTTACTGTAATATAAAGTTTACTGATTACTTGACCATAGAAATCGATTCAGTGAAGTTTTAAAATAATCAGTCCTTCCAATCTTTGAATATATGTTAAATTACAGAAAATTACATCATTACCTACTTTTGTCTGCCATACATAATGTAATTGGGCCCCCTCAGAATACTGATGCCTCTGTATATAACTTTGAGTTGTCAGCATCACAATAAAACCACACCGTGATTTCTAATAATGCTGCCAAGTGATAGCATATATGAAATGAACAACTGCTGTGAGAGTGAAGCTATTTTGAACATTATACCTTGATTGTGAACATTAAAATATATACTTACAGGCCTGACATTTCTTCCACAGCTACCCTATAAATCAGAGAAATTTATAAGAAAAAAAAACTATTTTAAAATTACCATCACTTATTAAATATTACACAACACATCTTATCATATATAACACAATTTTCATCGAGCAATACAAATTCACTCAGTTGCTGTGACTTGTCCCAGCTTTTACAAGCAAATATCTTATGAACCGAGTATTTTCTTTCCTAAAATTGGGGGGCAGGTAACATACCAATGACCTTGATAGGTAAGGGGCGGGGAGGGGTATTGCACTCACTGGCCGTCCGTCCATTCCAGGAGGCCCAGCTGCACCCGGGAGACCGGGTGGTCCTGGTGGGCCCCTGGGTCCTGGTTGGACCACAGAGCTGTTCCCATGAATCTCCATTATGGGCCCTGGTGGGCCAGAGGGCCCTGGAGGACCTGGCGGCCCAGGGGGCCCGGGGTCACCCTTCAAACCTTTATTGAAGTGATTAAAGCAAATGAGCCCAACTAGAGCAAAAATGAGTCAAAGTAATGCTTAGTATCACCATTACTGGACTGGAAATGTAAGTGAACATAAGTCATGCAATAAAAAATAGCAATACTAAATTTCAATAAATGCTTCAAAATTCTTAAGTAAAATGTAGAAAAAGGGGAAATGTTGGCAGAATGACATGACATTTTTCTTTAGTTCACTGGAGCATTTCAATACACATGCTCAACCTACACACATTTAATTCTGGCAGGTTTCATTGAAGTAAAAAGATGGAAAGGCTGAACCAAGGCTGACGGTATGTTTAAAATAAAGTCCTACACATATCTCCACTAGAGGGAGCTGACTGTCAACAGTGATCCTGTGCCACACAAACGAAAGTACACTTATTAGCAGTCATCTTCATGTTCTTTTTCCTTAGAGCAGCTAGATGACCTCATAGCATATTCCATCACCACAGGGACAACCTGAGCCTAACCTCTCTCTCTGAGTATGGCCTTTTCTTCTTGACAATGTACCAGTGTCAGTGGTGGTTGCTGCATGGGATGCAGAGGTGAAGGTGTTGTCTATATGGAGAAAAAGAGAACAAAGACAGAGTAAGCAAGGCATACTTTGGCCACACATCTGAGTGGATATTAAATTGCGTCCCTGATCTTCTCAAAGCTCTCCAGAAACAGGAAGGAACAGCTCCTTCACCCAGGCTCTATAGTCAGGGGCCAGGCAGCTGGAGGGTCACTCCCAGCGGAGGAAATGCTTTTGTACCTTGGAGCTGGTCATGTATCCTGTGGGGTAAACCACACATGTGCTCCTTATACTTGTATCATCTATGGATGGATGAAACAATATTATGTTAAACTGGAATGCTTCGGATCTGCCGTTTGTCATGCACTCCCAGCCAAGTATTAAACATGCCAGCTCTGAGTGCCCTGAACACCCCATCCCTGATTGCCCTGAACATACTGGCTCTGAGAACACTGAATACCCCAGCTCTGAGTACCCTGAACACCCCAGCCTTGAGAGCACTGAACATGCTGGCTCTGAGAACACTGAATACCCCAGCTCTGAGTGCCCTGAACATCCCAGCCCTGATTTCCCTGAACATACTGGCTCTGAGAACACTGAATACCCCAGCTCTGAGTGCCCTGAACACCCCAGCCCTGATTGCCCTGGAAATTCCGGCTCCGAGAGCACTGAACATGCTGGCTCTGAGTGTGCAGAATACATCAACGCTCAAAGCAATGAGCATCCCAGCCCTGGGTGCACTGAGGAGTCCTAGAAAAGCTGGAAGCTTTCTAAAAAAATCACATCACTAATAAAAATAATCAATGAGGCTCCACAACAGAAACAAGGAGAAGGCATTTATAACATGGAGTGAAACTCTGTATGTGACCATGTCCTGTCCCTTGCTTCCAGGGGTACCAGGCACCCAGAGCATCACAAGCCATGCTCAGTACTGCAGTTAATACAATAATTGGGCTGGACTGGAAAGATGTGCCAGGGGCCAAATTGTGAGAAGAGCCCAGTTACATAATTCATTTTAAATACATTAATAATAGGGGAAATGCACCAAATGAGCAAATAGAAATGTGACATCTCCATAACAGTAAAGCTCTCTCTCCACTAATGAGGCAGTACCATTTCCATCTGAGCCATGTTCCCATCACCACTTCCGGATTCACCAGAGGCCTGCAATGCAAGGGAAAAATATAGTACAGCACTTAAAAGATTATATTAAAAGCAAACATAGAAGGACACCAGAGCAAAGGTAAAACACTCACCATATCTGAGTCATCCTCATCCTCACAGTACCGCTGGGCTGCCTGTGGGTTTCCCACTAGCCACAGGTCCTGGATAAGACCCTGGATGCATGTTATATTCAGCCATCAGCACCAAAGATATCCCATTTGATCGTCAGTACACAGAGATCCACCTCTTGACTGATAATCAGCAAGCCGAAATCCACCTCATAACTGACCATAAGCATGCAAAGGTGCCCCAATTGGCTGACTGTTAGCACACAGAGATCCAACAAACTATCTACATGCAGAAGTCCACCACTTCATCCACAGATTGTGATGCATTTTAAACTTTCTGTAAATAAATGTGAGATTTCCTATAATTATTTTGTCATTTCTAACAAACATACATATGTTTTGTATTCAATTAATGTGTTTGGTGCAGAGTGTTCCCCATCAATCATCAGAGAGGCTGTTTCAGGACTAGTCAGTGTGATTAAATCTGCTGGGTGTCTGGATTTCCAGAGTTATCTCCCGCTTTTCACAAAGGCACAAAGTAATCTTTCAGCCATTCTGATGAATTGTACCCCATACCAGACTCTGCCATGATTGTTTGCAGGAATTTCCAAGCGACAGCTCACAGTATTTTCTCTGTGTCTGTCTGGACTAAATTCACAGTCCTGCCCCCCCAGGACAGTCAATGGGCTCTTCTGTGGTGGCTTAATGTGGCCTTTGTGTCCCCTTGATGCCTACCAGGGATGGGTCCACATACCATTAAATCTGTTATTTCCCCCCAGTGCCCAACCATCTCAGTAACCGATGTAAGGTACATACCACAAAGTTGTCAGGGTCCACCCTCCCGGCGCTTCCCACAAATATCCTGGCACAGGCCTCCAACTTGATGGTACCAGGGCCACGATTGAAGTGTCTTGTGATGGGGTCTGGATCACAGTTGACATAGAGCACAGCCTGGTTTCCAACTACAGCAAGTGCCAGACGGGTCCAGCTGTCAGTAAGCACAGGCAGAGGGAAGCTGGCAGCAAGGTGGGAGGCATCAGACCCTGGCTGCGTGTAGAAAAACTGCAGCTGGCGAGTTTCCATTTGCACGGCTGACAGCTTGAGCCCCACCAGCAGGAGGTGCTGGTCAGAATCTGTGACTGAGAAGACCACGCCTGCCTCGCGTGATCTTAGCTGAAGGTGAAGAAGCAGGGAAAAGTCGCGGTAGAAAGTGCCAGGCAAGTAAGAGCGTGCCAGAATACTCATGGGCATCTTCGGGCACGACACATAGCCAGGACCGTACTCAGGGCTGGAGACCTGCGTGATCGCAGACGTGCCCATTACTAGCCGCAGTAGGGACATGCCAGTGTTACCTGTGGAGAGTAGGGAAAGCAAGACTTCAGCTGGGATGTGGAGTTTTGGGGAGTGACAGATAACTATAATAGATACCACTACTATATAGATAGATACCACACCTTAAAACCTTAACCTTAACTTACTCAGAGCTCGGTGAGTAAAATGTACACTATCATTTCTTTTAACACATGATCAAAATATCCTCCAGAAACAAAAACATGTACATGATTAATCCTATCCTGGCATCTGTATGAAACTGCAGATTTCGTTCACCAGCCAATTATGTCCAGGAGTTTATGCATTTCTGCACATCAGGCCACATGCTTCTCCAGCTGTTAGAGGCGCACAGCTCACTGTAACTGACACCCATGTGAACCAGAGCTACGTAGCAGTAATGTATATTTTGAGAAGAGCCATCCACACTCTGATGCCATTTGGCTGAGCTGCTCTTATCTTCCCCCGCGTGCCCACTGCCAACTCTCTGCACTTGCAGTTTCACCCAGGGCCAATTGATGTTCATCACACACTCGCACACAAATGGCCATTTTCTTGCATCGCCAGTCGCCGCTCTGTCCAATATACCCTGCCATTGCCAGTGTAACATATTGGATGTCACAACCTGTGAAAATCCCCTCCAATATGCAGTCATGGGCCCATACAATATCATGAAAAGCCAGTGCTGTTGTTGATAGAGGCAGCAAGGTACTTTCATTCTACACAGTCTCAACAGTATCAGAATGTAAAACTCATTGTAGATGCAGTGCAGCATACCTGACTATGCTCCCTTGAGATCTAACAATATGGGAAAATGTATTTTTGGTCAAGATCCAGAAGTGCAGTTCTAGTAGTTAGGTGGGAAGTGACAGTTGACTTGGAGATAATATCAGTCTTCTGACACAGCTGTGCCATTATCCATGGGAAAGAGCAACATCTGGAGAAACCCAGATGTACACTGTCCCCAATCGCTCACTTACCAACCAAAAATGGTCTCTAAGACCATATGACAAATCTCTAGTCTCTACTGGAGCTTAGTGAATCTCCACCAGACACTTTAAGCTGACATTCTTACTCAGGAGCTAACATTTACCCTTGTTTGTATAAACAACAAAAAAAATTAGCTGTGAAAATGCCATTGAGTCTACCTTGTAGGGAAGCAAGTTTGTGAACTTCTTATGTTGTTATGCCTTTGATCACCTACTTGTAACTCTGTATTTGTGGCTCTTTTGGCTGTTGTATCCCACTCACTGGTGACACTATTTTTAAGGTTCAGTCAGTTCAAATTGAGTTTTTCCACTAACAGACATACAGATCATGTCCTTGGGGTGGTTATATAAATGATATAGAGCAGCGGTTCACACGCTGCCCACTGAGACACTGAGAGGTCAATGCGACAGGAAACAGCTCCCAGACACAGAATCACTCCTACTATTAGAGCGTGAATGTGAGCATTACACAGAGAAGAATCGCCCAGCAGCTCTACTTGTTCTGATAGTAGTGCCCACAGCCCACACCCGAGAACAAAAAAACCTTTCATCCAATTTACTGTTCAACCAGTGTTTACTGAAAGCACTGAACAAAGGTCTGCAGGCATGCAAACACTAAGTGAGGTATAAGGGATAAAGTATAAGAGAAAGCAACTGTACTGCATATAGGACCAGGAAATTGAATTAATTGAAGATAACATACACCCCAAGGCAAGGGGACAGCTCAAAAAACCCCTCAATGTAAGGAAAGATGAGACAGTCAGCATAACACACTGAAAAGTCAGTGACTCGCACTTCCTGAACAGACAAAGGCGCCTTTCTTATGAGCTCATTGCTGCTTTTAAGATTAGAGATCCTTCTATGAATAAGTAGATCATGATAACCCAAGGTCATCTGGCAGCAGCTTTCTTTACAAAAGTAAGGTTTCCAAACCTTTTGATGATTGTGGACTGGTTTACAGCCTACAAAAATGTCATAGACCAGTAAAACGATTGGGGGGGGGGGGGGCGAGGGGTCGGTTAACCAGCAGGTTGATTAACCACTTCCAATTTTTCCATTTTTCATTTGTTATTTTTTTTACAATTATCCAACCTGTCCTCAGAATCCCCAGTGTGACAGCCTGGTGAAATACTGGCCTCAAACTAGTATAGGTTAGAAACTCCTATTCTAAAGGACATTCTTCTGATCTCCTCTGAGAGACCCTTCTAAAAAAAACCTGTTTCACTATCTGCAGTATCATTCAGAAAACATTGGAAAATACCACTGAATATTTTCAAATCAATGATGAAACTATTCAATTGATATTCAGATATTATGCGGAGTATTGAACCTGGGGAATGTCAAGCACACGCACACACAAACACACACACACACACACAGACCTATATCTCTGAACGGAGACTGTTCATTTCTATGGGCAGATCCGTAATGCCAACAATGACAACCTTAACCCCTACCCAGTTCTAACCTTAACCATAAGTAACCAAACAAAATAGAAGACATTTGGCATTTTTACTTTCTTCTTTGCAATCACAGATCTTTATAAAACTGAATTTCCCCTTGTGGGTACTGAAAAAAAAACTGTCCTCGCAACATCAAAATAACAGATTTTTTGTTTTTATCACATTGAGGGGACATTTGGTCCCCACAATATAATATATACCTGGACCACACAATCAGTGCCCTAATTATAAAACCTTAGTAACAGGGAGAAAACAAATGCATCTTCATTTTGCATGTAACCACACATTAAAGGCATGCAGATGATTGATGAGAGGGTTACATTAGACCAGGAACTTGCTGGAATATGCAGTGCCATGGTGATTAAACAAAGGAATTAAACTAAGGAAAAACACAAGGCTTTGGTATTTACCAGTGTGATTCTGTATCGCTGTGGTGTCAGGCGTGCCTGCAACAGTTTGGGAGAATTTAGTCTTCTCCAGGCTGAGTTCCTCTACCTGTTTCTCAGCAGGAATGCTGCTTACAAACTTCACTTGGCCCAAAGCACCACCAGGGATAGGTGTGCTGTGCTGCATCTCTATCCGTGGGAACACAGACTCAGATCCAAAAGCAGAACCAGGCTCAGACAATCCCCAGCTACTGGATACAGGTCCTACACCCTGCACAAATGACATATTATCGGCCAGGTGAAGTCCTTCTGCTGTGGTCCACGGTTGACTGGTAACACTTTCTTGTCCGATAGAAGAAACTGTGCCCCAGTCAGACAGTTGTTCATGTCTCTCCCCTTTAGGTTTGATGGTTGTACTCTGATTGTTCTCTGGTTCTGGGGTTACTGCAGAGGTTCTGGCCAGTTCACTCAGGTTTCCATCTTCATCCCCTTTAAGAGTGATGGTTTTGATCTGATTGTTTTCTGGTTTCTGAGTTACTGCAGACGTTGTGACCAGGTCAGTCATGTTTCCAAGGCCTTCCCCTTTAAGAGTAATGCTTGTGCTCTGATTGTTCTCTGGTTGCTGAGTTACTGCAGACATTTTGACCAGGGCAGTCACGTTTCCAATGCCTTCCCCTTGAAGATTAATGGTTGTGCTCTGATTGTTCTCTGGTTGTGGAGTTACTGCAAAGGGTTTGGCCATGGCAGTCAGGTCTTCATCTTCTTCCCCTCTTAGAGTGATGGTTGTGATCAGATTGTTCTTTGGTTGCTGAGTTACTGCAGATGTTGTCGCCAGGTCAGTCAGGTTTACAATGCCTTCCCCTTTAAGAGTGATGGCTGTGCTCTGATTGTTCTCCAGTTGCTGCATTACTGCAGAGGTAGTGACGAGGTGAACCAGGTGCTCCTCTTCTTCACCTTTAAGAGTGATGGTTGTGTTCTGATTGTTCTCTGGTTGCTGGGTTACCAAAGTGGTTGTAACCAGGTCAGTCAGGTTTCCACCCTCTTCTCCTTTAAGATTTATGGTTGGGTTCTGATTGTTCTCTGGTTGCTGACCTACCATAGAGGTTATGACCAGGTCAGTTAGGTTTCCATCTTCTTCACCGTTAAGAGGGATGGTTGTGCTCTGATTATTTTCTGGTTGCCGAGTTACTGCAGTGGGTGTGTTAAGGTCTGTCTGGGAAACGGTGACAACCACACCTGAGTCAATCATATGACCATCATCTGGTTGCCCAGTAACAGAAACCTGTGTGCCCTGGTCCTTCAGATGCCCACCTTCTCTCACTTGACGAGTGATGGATACATGATCACCCACTGCTTCAGAAGTGGCTTGGGCAGCATCACTCTCAGGTGTCTCCAGGTCCCATTTCCTTACAAAGTCTTGAATCCCATTGGCCACATTCATGATCTCCTTCCCTACACTGTACAGACTCTCCCCATCCTGCCTGGTACCAGGATGGTCCTCCACAGTAGGACTGTTTGGAACCTCGGTGGCAGGTGGTTGCCAAAACAAGACGGCAGCAATAATCTGCATGCAGCACATCCAGAAGGCAAGGCCCAGGCGGAACCCACATCTCAACATGGCGTGCACACATATGCACATCCACTCACACACATTCAGTGGCAGGTCACTTGGCGTCTTTCTCGGCCCACCAGAAACACACACGTCGCTGCTTCACCCGCCTTAGTGTCTCTCCCAGCCCTCGGCCAATACTCCACACTCTAAAGGCAGGGCTTCAGAGACAGGCATGGGGAGGAGTCTAACACCCCGACATATCCTTATTTGTCACTGCTAGTTGTTTCTCCCATGGCTTCTTTGCATGTTCCATGAATAGACATTTTTACAAAGTACAATCTCTTCTATTCTCTCTTTCTCAGTAGAAATCTTGCTTCTTTTGAGGGCTTGATATAATTCCATAAACTTATGCTCCTGGATATTCTGCTTTTGTATTTAAGTTCAAGGATGTACAAGAGTAATGGAACATACACAACAGAACAAAAAATCTAGGATGCCAGGTGTACATACACACTGTGTGCCTTTTGCTACTCTGCTATGTTAAAATCAGAGTGTCATTTCTAAGCCCTAATGAGCCAGCACATGCTGCCCAGCTTTCTGACTGGAAACTCCTCAGAATGCATGAATAATGCAGGGAATTAAAGTGGGTGTGTCATTTGGGGACAGTGGGGGCTTCCCTTAGTCTGTATAAAGAGTCAGAACATAATTCCTCTGTGTGTTGGCCAGGATGGAAGAAATCGGAACTCAATAAATCCAGAGGGCTAACATCTGGAGAAGAGCAGTGGAGCGGAAATCACTGGCTTGTAAGGAAATGTTCCCTTTTTATGGGAGTGACGTTGACAGGAGGCATTCCCTCAGCAGCACAGAAGCCGCACTCCTACTGCCAGAACAGGCTGGCAGTCGCTGGTCCCATACACACGATCCCACATAGTGTGAGAAAAACTAGCATTGGAGATACAGGGTTTCCCACCATGCTCATCGGGGATTATCCCACATTTTGGGAATTTTCCACTGATTTTGTGATGGTTATGAACCGTAGTGGGAATATCATGCAGAAATATGTTTAATCACAGGGCATCTCAGGTCAGGGCCTTCGATGTCTGATTAGAGCGCTGCTGCTTTGTTGGTGCTGGGGTGGGATACAAGAGCCTGAGCCAAAAAAGAGGCACAAAATATATAATTAAAGCTTCTAATATACTTACCTACAATTTACATAGTTGGATGCTGCTCAACCAAATAGTTACTTCAGCATTAGTTCTAATACAAGAACTCGCGGCCATAGATGGAAATTAGCGGGAGAACATTTCAAACTGGATTTAAGGAAGCACTTCTTTACGCAGCGTGTAGTTAGAGTATGGAA
>JABFEA020000001.1:53870217-53882769 GCA_019775915.2 Cyphomyrus plagiostoma | reverse complement strand
CGAAGGCACTGCTGCCGGAGCGGGGGGAGACTGGCTACCGATGGCGGACATATCCGGAGCCGCTAACACTGAATCAACCTTTAAGTACCATACTTTTGGTACCTTCTTAAAGTACCAAAAGTACAGTACCTGGCGCGGTAGTAAGCACCCTTTTGTTAAGTGATGAATGGGACAGCTTTACAGCGCTGTACATTTCGTACCTGCTGTATGTCCTCTGCTATGCTCCAAGTTTCTTCTTCATACCAGCTTCCTTTGTTACTTCTGGGTCAAAGTCCAACGGGGAAACTGGAGCATGCATAGAACACCTAGTCCAGTTTGAGTCCAATTGAGCATATACATGCAGAAGTAAATTGATTCCAAATCGTATTGTCTGGGTGTCTTAATCTGATTTCGAGACATTTGCTTGGAGAAATGCACATTAAAAGTTCAGTTTTAGTCGGACTAACACAATAATTAGATTGCATGCATAGATTGTGTGGGTCCATATTCTGCAAGCACGGTATTACCATAATAAATAGAATCCACTGAACTTGACAATATTGATAATCAGAATGGTGAGACAACAGTGTTACATCACAACTCAAAATTCAGAACTATGTGGGAGTAAGACTGGTGTAAGACTGTAGCTGAGTGAGTCAAATATGTGGCATTTCCCCTCCTGACACCTAGCACGTAAGGTTAGGAGGTGTGTGGTGGGCCAGATGAGGGCTTCAGCACAGAGCATGTAGTCTGGAACCGTCCGAACAACCACTTGTGTTTCTATCTCTCCAGGTGAGTGTATAACAAAGCAGGGAAGCAGCAGCGATGGATGCATTTGCAGGTGCTCCCCGCATCCGGGCCTATCCCCGTCCTGTCACAGTATGTGGTGGTTCTGATGCCATCCTGACATGCTGGATCAGCGGAGATCCCCATCCTGAGGTGGTCTGGGAGCGGAACGGAGAGAGGATCCCCTTGGGAGGGCACTTCTGTCCCACCGAGAATGGTGATGTCTACAGTCTCACAATCTCTGCAGCAACACCAGAGGATGCTGGTCAGTACATCTGCAAGATCAAGAACAGCGTTGGGGAGGCTTACGCAGCTGCTACACTGAGGGTGGAGGGGATAGCAGATAACAGGGACGCCAGTCTGAATGGCAGGGGCAAGATGGATGGAATGAGGTCGACCAGGGAGGACGATGACATCACCATGAAAAAAGGGGGCAAGATGGAGGGGATGAGGTTAACCATGGAGAACTCGGACTCCACTCTGAACCTGGAGAGTAAGCTGATGCATGAGAGGCTACCTGAAGATAATCGGGCAGTTTTCCAGAAGATGGAGGGCAAGGAGCAGGAGAGAAGATTGTCTATGGACAATGAGGACACCAAAATAAATGCTGAGGGAAGGCAACCGCCTCTGGCTTTCAATGGCTACACCCCCCTGAAGGTGGAGCATAAGACGGAGCAGAGGAGGCAGCCCACAGAGAGTGGGGCAGGGAAGGTTGCGAATGGCGACGCTCCCCTGAATGCGGAGGAGATGGAGTGTGCACCCCGCGTCCTCATCAGGCCACTGTCTGCCCGTGTGTCCCTTGGTGATGACACCATGCTGTCCTGCAAGCTGTGGGGACATCCCCTCCCCAAGGTTACCTGGGAGAAGGACGGCCGGCAGCTAAATGAGATCTTCGACAGTGCACACTACAGCGAGGGAAGCCAGGATGGTGGCTGGTTCCAGCTCTGCATCTTTGGGGTGCGGGGCCCCGATGGGGGCGTGTACACTTGCAGGGCCTGCAACACAGCTGGACAAGTGCTGGCCAGCGCAATGCTTCTGGTGGATAGGCTAAACCTGGAAGAAGATGCAGTCCATAATGGCCACAGTCACTGGGGGGGCTGTGGGCGGTACCACATCCCGCCGCTCAGGGACGATCCCTCCCTCAACCCTAGCAAAGTCAAAAAGTTTGCAGTGACAGAGGGCAAGCATGCCAAGTTTCGCTGTTACGTGACAGGGAAGCCCAAACCGGACATCGTATGGAGGAAGGATGGCTGGACTATCAGATCCGGCCGTCGCCACCTGCTGTATGAGGACCGCGAGGGCTACTTCACCCTCAAGGTGCTCTACTGCAAGCAGCAGGACATCGGAACCTACGTGTGTGCGGCGTCCAACATGGCTGGACATACCCTGAGCGCTGTGCACCTGTACGTCAAAGGTACAACAAGCTCATCTGTGAGCACAGGTTACGGTTAGGCCATGGTGCTTGTGAGAACTGATCCAGTAACATTCTGTAATCATATGTCGCTTTGAATGTGGGCAATGGTAATATAGGAGCAGAAAAAGCTGTTCATGATGTTACTGGGAACACAGACCATGGGAATGAGTGATTAGGGCCAAAGACATGAGCCTGATGGCCTGAAATTCAAATGAAATCCTGGGAGTTTTGGCAGGGGGTATAGGACCTTATAGTGCATACTCAAGTGCTGAGATAAACACTGAAGACCAGCAGCATTCAGCTTTCCAGATGAGCTGCACATGCCAGCTGGCAGGATTATTTGAAATGACACATGTGCCCCCTTACTTCCTCCAATCCCCTGCCACTGTCCCCTCAGAGCCACGTGGACACTTCCAGCAGCCACTGAGGGATGTGGAGGCTTGTGAGCGTGACCTGGCCGTGTTAGAGTGTGAGGTGGCCAATGACAGCGCCCCGGTCACATGGTACTTGGAGGACCGGCAGCTGAAAGCCAGTGTCAAGTACAGCATGGAGGAGTGGGGCAAGCGAAGGCGACTGACCATCCGTGATGTGGGTGCTGACGATGATGGTGTCTACCTGTGTGAAACAGCAAATGGCAGCAGGAGCATTGCAGAACTGGCCGTCAGAGGTGACAGCATGTTTATTTACTCATTTAGGATGGGCTTCCAATAACAAGTGCGCTTTGGTGCTTTGGTGCTCACCTTGCCAGCAGAGTGAATTATGTGCTGGCTGTGTAACCCATCACATTTCTCTGTTTCTGTGGGATGTCTTGGTCCCTAGGCACCATTATCCGCAGACTCCCACGCCGGCTGGAGGTCCTGGAGGGCGAAAACGCAGCTTTCTGTGTGGAGGTGGCTGAGGATGAGATGGACAGCAAGTGGCACAAGGATGGACTGCAGCTGTGGGACACCCACCGCACCATTATCAAGTCCTTTGGTAAAACCCACATCCTGGTGTTTGTTGACACCATTCTACAGGACACTGGAATAGTGACATTCACTGTGGGTCGGTCCCGGACTACGGCCAAACTCAGAGTGAAAGGTGACCATTTCACTCTCTTGCTTGCCTTACCTACTTTTCCACTTGTATCTCTATTTCACGGGCTTCTCTTTTCATTCCTTGTTCATAGCTGCCAGACACGTCCCACCCAGCTGCCCCTCAGATGCTCAGATATGCCAAAACTGCGCCAACGTAGCCCTGCTGTCCTGGGTGCCAGTGCAGGATGTGGTCAAGAGCTCCCCCTTGGGGTATGTGGTGGAGCGACAGGAAGTAGGTTCCCAGGAGTGGCTGCAGTGCCTGACCACAGATGGTGCCACCTCAGCAGAGGTGCGGGGTGACAACGTGCCCCATGAAGCCGACTATCGCTTCCGTGTCTGCAGCACGAACAAGTACGGCAGAAGCAGCCATGTGGAATTCCCAAGCTCAGTGCACTTGGGTGAGGAAAAGGCTCCCATGAGGATCCTACTCTGAGGTGGTAAAGGGATGTGCATAACATCACACAGTGTGCTGATGACTGTTGCAGCATATAGTTACAGTATCAGGCTGTGTGTCTTCACAAAGGCCTCATGGCATTTCAGTGAGCTTCAGGATGTCCAAAGAGTGATGGGCTACAGTCTTACACCAGTCTTACTCCCACATTGTTCTGAATTTTGAGTTGTGATGTAACACTGATGTCTCACCATTCTGATTATCAATATTGTCAAGTTCAGTGGATTCTGTTTATTATGGTAATACCGTGCTTGCAGAATATGGACCCACGTAAGCCAACTAAATGCAGTGGAACTGTGATCACGTCTGTCTGGGTGAAAATGATCACTATAAGCGGATGATCATTATAACTTTTATGTAATAATTTTCATCTCTTTATGTCTTAGGCAGATTTCCATCTAATTGACATTTATATATTGCATGAAAATAATAGAATAGACAGCATTGCTATTTAGTAAATTTTACTGACTCTTTCAAAACACAGTTAAATCTTTTTAAAATGCTTTTCAAATTGCAGTACTGTACAAATTAAATCCCTGAAATGTATAAATCAAATACATTATTGTACAGTACTGTATATAAAATATTGTGGTTTCGCTGCTGCCTCTCATTGGCTTGTTTTTGGCAGTTTATCATAAATTTTGATGAAATTATATTTTTCATTACCTTTTCCCATAATGTTTTCTGTGCATGCAACTGCAAGGTAAAGTAGAGCCATGAAAGTAAAGTGTAAAAAAAAACGTAGTTTAATTTTTCCATATGTCATCATGTATAAAAACCCTGAAATGAACACTGTAAACTTTATTACTATATTACTCGATTGCTATAAGCAAACTATTTAAACAGTATTTGTACAGGAATGAGTCTCAAGCTTTTTGATCCACATAAGTGATGACTCACTATAACTGTGATCAATATAAGCTGTTTCCACTATATTTTGATCCCACAGCCTCAGCAAGGTTCCTCATTCTACCTGCTAGTTTGGTCTATACATTAGTGGATAAAATTGTGGAAACAATTCCAATTTGTAGACATTGCAGACCTCTATTCAACTGTTTCCCCAGTTACTTATTTAATTGTCCATTGTGTGATATTTATAGCATTCTTTGATTGTTTATAAACATTAACACAATATACATGTACAAATTTCATTCATCCATTTTCCAAACCACTTATCCTTCTGGGTTGCAGGGGGTCCATAGCCCATCCTGGAAGATACAGGCACAAGGTGGGGAATAGCTCATCACCAGGCACACTTACACACCATTCAGTAACAATGAGCCACAACACACCTTTAGACTGCGGGGGGAAACCATAGTACCAGGAGAAAGCCCAATGACGACATGGGGAAAACATGCAAACTCCACACACGTAACCCAGGCAGCGACTCAAACCCTGGTCCCGGAGGTGTGAGGCAACAGTGCTAACCACTGCACCACCATGCCACTACATGTACAAATTTTTAAAGTATAATGCAAGGAATGCTAGGTGTTTCCACAATTTTGGCCTCTAATGTAGGTGCTTTTGGAGATGATACCCCCTTAACTGTATTTTTCTGTGTCTCAGTCCCTGTGCTCAGGGTGGTAGAACCACTGCAGGATGTCCTGGTGCGTAGGGGCCAACAGGCGCACTTCATAATTCAGCTCTCTGCCTCAGCCACTGGATCATGGTTTTGGAATGGCACCAAGGTTGAAGACAATGGCCAATTCTCCACCCAACAATCTGGCACGTGCCATTCCCTGCTCATTCAAGGGGTGGAGCTCTGTGATGACAGGACAGAAGTCACCTTTGTTGCTACTGGGATCCGAGAATCTGCCTTCCTTCTATTGCAGGGTATGCTCAGCCATAACGTTGTTCCTAAATTGTTTGTTTTTACTAGTGTAATATTCTATCCATTTCTCAAACCTCTACTCCAGGTTACCATTGCCAACACTGTCCAAAACATTTCAAACCTTGAGAAAACAGAATATTGAGATATTAGGGTGGCAATGCTGAGCTAAATGTCTTAAGAATGCATCTGTACACTCTGTGTGTGGTGCAAGTCATTTAAATCCTACTACAACATGCATGACTGTCCTTATTCACGCAGCTCCAGCAATGTTCACACCTCTCCTGAAGATGGACTCACACAAGCATGTTCAGCTTGGGCAGCCAATCGTACTGTACTGTGAGCTGTCAGATCCCATGGTCCCAGTCCACTGGTCCAAGGATGGGGCAGAGCTGAACACCAAGAACGGTTTTCTTGTCCAATCGGTGGGCAATATGCGAAGGATCATCATTGAGTCGGCTGAGTTCTTGCACTCTGGGGCCTATAGTTGTGATTCCGGTGATGATGTCATCACATTTAACATTGAGGTCAAAGGTGAGCTTAAAGTCATTCCACACAGGGTCTTCCTGGTCTTGGTTTTAATAGGGTGTCATACTAAGCTCCCTAGCACACAGCCAGTACGGTTCCCTGCCCTTTGTCCATTAATGATCAGTAGAAATAGGATCTTTCCCTGACCTCATATGCTGTTTACCATATTTGTGTAACATTAAATGCAGCTCCACTGCCAAGGTTTGTAGAAGTTCCCGAAATTGAGAAGAATCCATCTGTCAAAACTGGCGACCCAATCATCCTGCAGTGTGCGGTCACAGACCTCACTCAGCAAGTCTGCTGGTCCAAGGATGGAGTCGAGCTCTTCACACAGACTGGACTGAACATCCAGTCAGAGGGCACTGTAAAACAGCTGACTATCCAATCAGCAGACCTCTCCCATTCTGGAATTTACAGTTGTAGTTTAGGTGATGACGTCATTACGTTCAAGGTCAACGTTCAAGGTGAATTGTTGTTTGGACTTTGAAATAATATGAATAATGGTAACATGTGGCCACTGAATGAGTGCTGCTTTCCTATCTCCAGAACCACCTGTGACATTCATGAGCATGCCGGAAGAAGACCATCACAGAAGAATTGTGGAATTGGACCCTCTGATCCTGTCTTGTGAGGTGTCCAGGTCAGACGCAGAGGTAAGCTGGTACAAAGATGGAATGGAAAAGCACCATGGAGACAACAACATCATCATCCAGGCCTGTGGCACCACAAGAAGGCTGATCATCCAGTCAACTCAGTTGTCAGATTCTGGGACTTACACATGTCGCTCAGGAGACGAGAAGGTGCTCTTCACAGTGCACATACGAGGTTTGGAGCATTAACTTAAAATAAACACAGTGAGTGTCTTTAGGGTGTTTGCATTCTCATGTTACCTCATTCCATTCCAGAGCCTCCTGTGATGATCGTCCAGCCCAAGGAAGACATCCACCTAGAGCTGTACCTATCAGAGGAGGTGATCCTGAGTTGTGAGCTGTCCCACTCCAGCAGTGTCGTGCACTGGTACAAGGACGGCCAGAAGCTGCAAGAGGTAGACCGGATCAAACTGAAAAGTGAGGGGCCGTATAGAACCCTGGTCATTCCCCACAGCACCATTGAGGATTCAGGAGAGTATGTGTGTGACACAGGTGATGATTCTGCGTTCTTCCAACTCAGCATAACAGGTGTGGATCGTTCTTCATCACTGCTGTGCTGTCCAGTTACTTGGGGGCATAGACACTTTTTGAGGCTCTTTCATATCTCTGGGACAAAATCCTACTTCTTCCATAGCTTCTCTGTTTTCACCCTTATTGTCTCTTTTATTTCCCAGAAGCCCCTGTATGTATAGTGTCTCCCAAACAATCACATGTGGAGCTGTGCCGGTGGGCTTTAGAGCAGGTGGTTCTGAGCTGTGAGATTTCCAAGGCAGAGGCAGAAGTCCGCTGGTTCCGTGATGGCCTGCAGCTGGAGGACACGGATGGTCTCTTCCTGGAGACCGATGGAGTCCACAGGAGACTCATCATACGAGCAGCAACTACTGAGGATTCAGCTGATTACATATGTGAGACCACTGGGGACTCTGTGACCTTTACTGTCATTGTCACAGGTATGTGATCTTCAATATAATCTCATTCTGTTTCAAATAACCATAAACAGTAAATCTTGACTGAGACAGTGCTTTTTGTATGGATATAGCATTTTTTTCATCACATGCACATTTAATAGGTTAGAGAGTACCTGGAGGTCACAGGTTGAGATTTAAGAGTCAAGACATCATCTAAAGAATATAAACAGATTTAACTTCAGGTTTTACTCCCTGTAGTATTAAAATTAGCTTACGATTTCAGCATTCCCACGGATTCATTCTTCTGTTACTCCAGAAGCCCCAGTGAAGTTTGTCCATGTCAGAGAGATGCCTCAGTCCACAGAAGCCTTGGCTGGGGAACCGCTGGTGCTGAGGTGTGAAGTGTCCCACCCGGAGGCACCAGTGAGCTGGACAAGGGACAGCAGGGACATCAAAGTAGGAGATGAGGTCGAAATCACAGAGGATGGTGTCTTCCGCAAGATAACCATACTGTCGCCCACTGTGGAGGATTCTGGGAAATATATTTGTCAGACAAAAGATGAAAAAATGGAATTCCAAGTCAAAATCACAGGTAAGATCTCACTTAAAGAAATTTCATTTTTTTTACCCTGCTTTTTAAAGTAATCATTCTAAATTTTGTTTCTTAAAGAGCCACCAGCAAAAATTCTGAGAAAAGAAGAAATAAAGACTGAACTGAAAACACTGGTGTCTGATGACCTGGTGCTGGAATGTGAGCTTTCTCGAGCCAGCGGGAATGTCATGTGGTACAAGGATGGTAAGCAGATAATCGAGAACGAGCGCTTCTGCTATGAGGAGGAAGGGTCCTTCCGATCCCTAGTCATCCTTAGCGCTGAGCTCACGGATGCTGGTGAATATATTTGTGACACTGGAGATGACAGAGTGGTTTTCAATGTCACCATGAAAGGTATGACAAACATACTGCACTCATTTAAATGGTCATGTTGAGTAACTCACAATGATGTACAATAGACATAATGATGACAACCAGTTGCTGGCTTGCTCTGCAGAGCCCCCAGTGACAATTATAGGTAACTCAATCAGCCAAGAGCAGCAGTGCCTCATGGCAGGAGATGACCTCATCCTGGCATGTGAGGTGTCCCGCCCAGATGCCCCAGTACAGTGGTACTGCAATGACAGTGTGCTGAGCTCAAACTCCCGAACCTGTGTGGAGAGTTATGGTACTGTTAGGAGACTCATCATTTTGGGGCTCGAACCTTCAGACTCGGGGAGGTATATGTGCGACGCCATTGATGACAAGATATACACCACTGTCAAGGTGCAAGGTATGACTGGTAGCTCAGTGCATGCATCAGTGTGAGTCACACCTGCCTTTTTCACTAATCGGGGTCCCTCGTATTTGTCAGCGCCACCTGTTCAGTTCCTGAACAAAGATGAGGGTAATATGTTGATGGGCTATGAAGGCGAGAGCATCATGTTGAAAGCCCAGGTGTCCCGAGACAATGCCACTGTCTGTTGGATGCGGGACTGGACCAACGTGGCTGGGGAGCGTTTCCACCTGAGCAGCGAGGGTAGTGATCGCATCCTCACAATTGACCCCCTGCAGAGGTCAGACAGTGGGGAGTACACCTGCGATGCTGACACGGACCGCATGCACTTCAGCCTCCTGGTCAAAGGTGGGCACTGCAAAGACACCAGCACCTCATTTATTAAGTTTTGAACCAAATCTGGAGGCATGAGATGATTTGAAAAGGACATTTTTTCCAAAGGTTTATCAAAAACTGGTTCTTTGAAAATTGTTTAGAAAAACAAAGTAGTGAAGTAGTAATGTTTGTCTTAGAGATGAGAGTGAAATTTGTGAAAGCCCTGGAGGACACAGTGGCACACCAGAATGGCCTGGTCACCTTGCGGTGTGAGCTTAACAAGCTCAGAGGTGATGTCCTGTGGCTAAAGGATGGTGTGGAAATCATGCCCAGCCGACGGTTCACCATCCGTGCTAATGGCCCGGAGCGTACCCTTACCATCCACCGGCTAATACCAGCAGATGCTGGAGAGTATGCCTGCGAGTCCAAGGATGACAGGACCTGCGGAAGACTTGTGGTGAAAAGTAAGAGGGCCTCCAGTATAACGGGAACACATTCTATGGTTGTTCTGGTATTTAACAAATTTTCTGTAATTACTCGTAAGAAGGGGGTCCAAAATACACAGGTGACTACAGGTTTTGCTGTCTTGCCATGACTGTCATTACCTGTCCCCTCCCCTCCCAGTGCCTCGTGTGGTTGAGTTCCTTGTTGAACTCCACAGCACCACAGTGATAGAGGGTGAGGACGCCATCTTCAGGTGTGTGGTCTCCCCAGAGGACGTGCATCTGCTGTGGTGCCGGGACGGTGAGATGATTGCCAACACCGATGGCAGGATCAGCGTGTCCAGAAACGGGCTGTGTCACATGCTGCACATCCATGGCTGCCAGCTGACAGATGGTGGGAGGATTGCGGTGGAAGCCGAGGGCGTTGTGTCAAAGGCCAGTCTTCAGGTGCAGGGTAAGCTGACCTCTAGCACATTCACCTGAGTTACACTGGATCCACCTGTGTGGCATCCAGAAGCATCAGCCAGCAGAACGCTGGAAGTCTTCTCTTGGTGCCCCCGAGAACCCCCACAGGAGCGCAGTTACCTTGTGCTGACTGGTTTATCCCACAGGCTCCCAGACAGTAAACTGAAATGCCAAAGAAAAAGCAGGCAAGAATAAAGAATAGTAAAAATACATCAACTGACACATGCTGTTGGCTTTCAGAGGCACAGGTGCTCTTCACCAAGAAGATGGCATCGGTGGTCTCCGAGGAGTATGGACAAGCTACACTAGAAGTGGAGGTCAACCTGGAGGCAGCAGAGGTGCAGTGGATGCGACAGGGACTGGTCATCCAGCCAGGGCCCAAGTACACACTGAACAGTGAGGGGTACCGTCGCTCCCTCACTGTCCACAGCCTGGGAATTTCAGACCGAGGCACCTACTGCTGCGAGACACTACACGACCGCACACAGGGAAAGCTGAACGTGGAGTGTAAGTGTGCGCCTTTATTATTACAGACCACTGTCTAACTGTTTATGGCTGAAACCTCACTCAGCTTCATTGAGCTCTGAGATAACAGGCATTAAACCGGAGCTAGCTTGCACTAGCCTTCAGCCAGCAGTTATTAATCCTATGCTAGCTACCATTAGATCTGAAATAGCTACCATTAGAATTCAGTTAGTTGCTATTAGGTTTGAGCTAGTTGCCTTTAGACCTAAACTAAGTGCCAATAGATCTGACCTGGTTGTCATTAGCCCTGAGACAGTTGCTATTGGTCCTGAGCTAGCTTCAATTAGTACTGAGATAACTGTCTTTAGCCCAGAGATAACCACTATTAGTCCTGAAACTGCTGCTGTTAGAACCAAGTTAGCTGCCATTAGAATTGAACTAGCTATCCTTAGACCTGACCTAGGTGCTATTAGTCCTCAGATAGCTGCCATTAGCTCTGATATACAGTAGTTGCTGTTAGCCCTGAGCTAGCTGCTGTTAGTCCACAGAAAGCTGCCTTTACATCTGAGATAGCTGCATTTATATCTGAGATACCTACTGTTAGCCTTGAGAAAGCTGCCATTAACGCTAAACTAGCTGCCTTTAGGATTGAGCTACGTACCATTAGGTTTGAGCTAAGTTGCTTTAGGCCTGAGCTAGCTACTGTTAGACCACATCTACCTACCATTATACCTGAGGCAGGTGCTGTTAGTCCTGAGATTGCTGCCTTTATATCCGAGCTAGCCGCCATTAGACCTGACCTGGCTGCCATTAGTCCCGAAATAGCTGCCGATAGCCCTGACCTAGCTGCTTTTAGTCCTGAGGTAGCAGCCATTAGTACTAAGCTAACTTCCATTAGTCCTGAGATAGCTGCCTTTATGCCAGAGATAGTTGCTATTAGTCCTGAAATTGCTGCTGTTAGAACTGAACTAGCTATCCTTCAACCTGACCTAGCTACCATTAGTCCTGAGATTGCTGGCATTACCTTGAGATAGTTGGTGTTACTCTTAAGATGCCTTTGAATCTGAGCTGCTGAGAATGCTGTCACTAACTGCTGTTAGGACTGAGTTACCTGCCATTAGGTTTGAACTGGCTGCCATTAGACCTGACATAGCTGTCAATAGGAGATAGCTGCCGTTAGAACTGAGTAGGGTAACCTCTCATTCTGTTTGAGTCCAGTAGTCATCCTTTTGGACACAAGTGTCCTTCTTCTTAGAGTCATGCAAAAAGACAATAGTTTTGGGCCACCTGGCCTTCATGAATTTTATGATATCCAATTCTATATCCATAGGCATCAATATATAATGGTTGCCATTCTTCTGAAAAACAAACCCATACCCTGAAAAACAACCCCATGTCATTATCCCTCCTTCAACCATTACAGTTGGCACAATGCAGTCTGGCTGGTACCATTCTCCTAGCATCCATCAAGCCTAAACTCCCAGACATGGAAGCTTGCATTATCACTCCACAGAGCACTTTTCCACTTCTCCAATCTAGTGGCGGTGTGTGCTATACACCACTCCACCCCATGCTTGGCATTACGCTTAGCTTAAGCCTATTCCACTGATTATTCTCAAACCAATGAATGATATTTATGAAAGTACTCCCAGACACATTTTTGTGCTGGGATTAACGCAGCTATTGAGTCAGCAAAGCACTGGCAATTTTTCTGCATTATGCGCTTCAGCACTCAACAACTCCACCCTGTTACATGGTCTGCCACGTTGTGGCGGAGTTTCTGCTGTTTCTACATGCTTCCACATTGCAATAGTACCTGTTGGAGTCTGAACCTGAGCAAACTCCACCGGGTCCGTTGATGAGAAGAGATTCACGCTTAGAGTCGCTGGAGGTGTTGCAGGTCACATGGTGTTTAT
>JABFEA020000001.1:53848957-53869110 GCA_019775915.2 Cyphomyrus plagiostoma | reverse complement strand
AAATTAGGAACAATAGTGGTCCTAAAATTGAACCCTGCAGTACCCCACTATGAACACAGGCCCACTGTGACATTGTGTCTCTAATAACTACTCGCTGCTTCCTGTCAGTTAACCAGTTTTCTATCCAAGCTGCCACAGTTGCTAAAATCCCTGCAACTTTTAGCTTTAGCATGAGCCGTTTGTGGGGGACAACATCAAAGGCCTTCTGGAAATCTAAGTAGATCACATCGTAGGTCATTTTGTGATCAATTTCACTTGTAGCTTCCTCAAAGAATTGAAGAAGATTTGTTAAACAGGATCTACCTCTTTTAAATCCATGTTGGCTATCCCTCAGAATGTTATTTGCATCCAGGTAATCTACCATTCTAACTTGGATTATAGCTTCCATTACTTTTCCAGTAATGCTAGTTAAACTGATTGGCCTATAGTTTGCTGGATTACTTCTATCCCCTTTTTTGAATATGGGTGTTATATTAGCATGCCTCCAATCTGAAGGCACCACACCAGCATATAACGATTTATGGAGTATTAGAGTTAAAGGTTGGCTAATAATATCCCTCATCTCTTTTAAAACTATAGGTAAAATTCCCTGCGATTTGTTTATTTTGAGTTTAGCCAGGCTTAGTACCACATCAGCCATAGTTATACATATATTGGTCATAGACGACACTGTATTCGTACTAATTGGTGGTAAGTTACTTGTGTTCTCTATCGTGAACACGTGTGAAAAATAATCATTAAACTCATTCACTATATCAATTTCATTTTCAATTATAAGGCCCTTACTATCCTGCAAATTTAGTGATTTCCGCTTATAGAGCTCTTTCGGAGTTAAAGTATTGGAAGAAACTTTTATTGTCATCCTTAGCCTCCAATGCAATTTTTCTTTCTACATCCCTCTTGGACAGTCTAATGCTATTTTTTTAACTCTACTGTACCTATAGACTTAGATACTCCTGCTTAACTTTTAAATCATTAGTTATTTTCCAATTGTGGAACACAGACCTTTTAAAAGTTTAAAAGTTGTAAATGGAACCCGTTCAACACATGTCTGCATGAGCACAGGTCTGAGAATGTGAGCCTGGCCAGAGGGGGGCACCACATTGCTAAAGTCTGATTCAGACAAGCAACTCTGTATCGCCTCCCAGTGTCTCGGCATGTTGCATGTTTATAATGTCTAAACATACATAACAATTATTATATTATCATAATTGTTATTATTACTATTAAAGTCAATTGTGTATAATATTGGGATTTTCTCTGCTGCTCACAGCAAGGAAGATCATCATATGCAGGGGACTGACTGACATGGAAGTACTTGAACGGGAAACAGCCACCTTTGAAGTAGAGCTGTCTCATAGCAATGTGGAAGGCGTATGGCAGAAGGACGGGCTCCGCCTTAAACCCAGCAACCAACTGCGAATCACGTCCAAGGGGCAGGTTCACAGCCTCACCCTCTCCAGTCTCACTTTGGAGGACACCGGCACTGTTGTTTTCTCGGCTGAGGGTGTGAGGTCATTGGCCAGGCTCACTGTTAAAGGTGAGGTAGCAACTTACAATGAGAGGTTAAAAATAACATGATCAGAATTAAACAAATGCAGCTGATAGCTGATATAATCAGGTCTGGCAGGGGTATTGTGTTTGGTGTTCCAGAAAAATGTCTAGCAGTTAGCAGGCAAGGGGTGGATACAAACTCATTTAAGAGGATTATAATCATCAAATGTTCAGCAGATTTAGCAGACCTTCTGGGATGAACCCTTTTCACTCTCAACCATCTCCAGAACCTCCGGTGACATTCCAGAAGGAACCACAGGACCTCTGCCTGCCAGAGGGTTCATTAGCCTCCATTGAGTGCGAGTTGTCCAGACAGAATGCCAGTGTGAGGTGGCTGAAGGTGAGAGAGTATCCTCCAGCTCCAAGAAAGCAGTTTATACTTTCCAGAAGCATGATACAATTCAAAGTCACCCCATGGCTAGATATAACACACTTGAAATCATAGGCTATGTATACTGATAGTATAATTCTGCCAACTCAGACTCAAACTCACTGGCAAAGAGCAAACAGGAGATAACGCCCCAAACTGGTTCCTCCCCACCTGCAGGACAGTGTTGAGCTGAAACCAGACAAGAACCATCGCATCTACTCTATGGGGCGTAAGCGCCTCCTGCAGATCCTGGAGTGTGATGTGTGCGATTCTGGGACCTATGAGTGTGACACTGGAGATACCAGGGCGTCCTGCTCTGTGGACATCTATGGTACCATTTTTCACTGCTCTTCCTAGCACCTCCTCTGGCCTTTTGTAGTGAACTGTCTTTCCTTGGGGGGAGGGCACCTTCTGGTGGTCTGCTAAGGCCCATTTGTGGTCGCTACTTCCTCAGAGAGGGAGGTGGAGGTGCTGCAGGACCTGGTGGACCTGGAGATCCAGGAGGACCAGAATGCTGTGTTTGTGTGTGAGGTTTCACGTGCCGATGTCCCCGGGGAGTGGTTCAGGAATGAAGATAAGATACGACCCACCAGCATGATTAAGATTCGACAAGAAGGTCAGAGCCTATCCACTTCAGCACCTCCCCCATTATCTGCTCCTTGTTTTTATTGAAGTGCTTAGCTCTGGCCTCTAGGTGGCAGTCATTGGCAAACTACAATTACATTAAGGACATGGATGCAGATTTTGGAAGTGGACCCTAGCTGGTATTAAAGGCATTACTGAATGATACTTACAGCTATAGTCTAGATCTCAGGTGATTTTTGTGCTGCACTGTTTAGGGACCAAACATTTTCTTCTGATGTGCAACGTGACGCCAGAGGACTCTGGAGAGATCCGATTTGCCGCTGGGGGTGCAGAGTCCATAGCGTACCTGGAAGTGAAAGGTACAGTGTAGCCTTTTCTATACAAATGCCCACCTGTGATCAAACATGTTGCCCTGACTTGGACACACCACCTCCCCCAGAGCTCCCAGTTACCATTGTGAAGCCACTTCGGGACCGGACAGCACTGGAGAGGCACAGGGTGATCCTGGAGTGCACTGTGTCATCCCCACGGGCCACTGTGCACTGGTTCCGGGGGGCCAACAAGATTGTACCATCGGAGCGTTTCACAATCCACAGTGAAGGCTGCTACCACAAGCTGGTGATACAGCCGTTGGTCCATGAGGACGAGGGGACCTACAATGTGCAAGTGGAGGGGCACACCTCGTCTGCCCAGCTGTTGGTGGAGGGTGAGGGGCCGGGGGACAAGTGCCAAATCCAGGAGAACACCACAAAGGGGCAGGTTACACATGGCCGCAGACATGGCCAAATAACACATGGGTGTGAAGCCGGTGGAAAATAAACCCTTTCTCTCCAACCAGCCCAGGCGCTGCTAATTGTGCGGGAGCTGGAAGACATGGAGGTGACAGCCCCAAACGAGGCCCATTTTGAGTGTGAGGTGTCGGTACCGGCTGCCCGCCCCCCCCTGTGGAGCCTGAATGAGGAGACCCTGCAGCCAGGCCCCCAAGTGCTCCTGGAGAGCCTCGGCCCTGTGTATCGCCTCACCCTGAGGAACACATCCCCTGACATGCAGGGCCTCATCAAGTTCACTGTGGGAAAAGCCAGGAGTTGTGCCAAGCTCTCTGTCATTGGTGAGTACAGCTGGGAGTGAGCAGCACCCTGTAACAGCCATCCTGCATGGACTGTCCATGCTACAAATGGACCCATGGCTCTGAAACCAGAACCAGGGGTGAAGTAACCGGGCATCATTAAGAATGCAGTGATTAACAATCTAAAAAAAATTACCTACAGCTAATTTAAAGTAAACCTTAAGTATAACAATTTCCATGTTCATGACTAGGTTAATGTCATATGATGGAGTGTTAAAATCTCTGGCCTTCACTTTCTACAGGTGATTAGCCCAACCGGACGGTAGGCCTGGCCCATCACTGGACCCATGTGACCACTGGCGCCAAGGCAGCAGCTGGTCTGCTCCAAACACAGCCCAGCTGCTCAGCTTAACAGCCAGCCCTAGCTTAGCTCAATGAGGAGAATCAGTACAGAACCACACAGGACTGTGGCACCATGGATCCAAGGGGGGGGTCAGGAACAGACTAAGTTATTAATTTATAAGAAAGAATGTGCATAGGGCATATAGCAATAAAATAATGAGACATTCATAGAATTTGATTGGAACACCCAAATTATCCTGTAACAAGACCTGAATTTTGCAGGGTCCAGATTCAATGGGAGAAAAATGTCAATACTGTTCATGTTCCCCCACATAAGCAAAAAAAGTGAGGAGGGTGACTTTCCTTTTTTTTAATGGACAGAGGCTTAACTCATACACTTTTTAAAAATAACCAACTACTAAAGCTGTAGATATGAATTTGGCCCGTGTTCCAATTTTTGTTTTTATATTGCAGAATTTTTGTCTTTTTCTGTTTGTAGTTTCCCTCTGTAAACATCTTGAAGTTTTTCTGCATTCCTCAGAGAAGGAACATTAAATACGACAGATGACATTTGCTTCGTCACAAATGACGGTCAGGAATGACTCATGACGTTATATTTGGAATAATTTATATTTCATTTTTCCACACGAAATGCAATAATTATATATTGCATATATAATTCTTCACAGCTGGATTACAATCACTGTTTATTATACTGTGTTCCCAAATCATTCAGAAACTCCTGTATATTAATGCCAATTTTAGTTTCTTTGAATTCCATGTGCAAGGACCACAAATACTTGCATGTTTTGGTATTAAAGTACAAGACACAGTGCAGGAAAGTTAAGAAGATACACTCTACACAAACATTCTATACAGGGAGAGAGGAAATAAAATCTGCTTCTTCCATTGTGTTAAAAGCTACAGTCACAAGGTACAGAAATAAATGACAACTGACCTCAAAGTTAATTGTAGGTTGGCAGCTTTTCCCGGCTGACAGGGAGTTGCACGACTTACAGACCTAAGACATGGTTTAAAATAAAATTCAAATTAAATTCCTGCTGAACACTTGACCTTGTACTCAGAATTACCGACACAGTTACAGTGACTAGTTATTTATAAATGTGTTTTGTTTTTTACTCTTGTTTACTGCAAATCACCCTTTATGGATTAATTACAGACAAAAGAGCATCTCGTACAGTCCTGTGGCTGTACAGCAGTTTCCACTGACAGCAGGAGATGCTGGTTTCATTTAGCAGACTAAAACCATTTTCCCTTTAAAAAAATCTTTATGAATCACAAGCTCAAAATTATAATAGAAACAGGAAATGGCCTAATATTTTTTGCAATTATATAAAATATGGTAAAGTATTTGGAGATCAAAGTGCACATCTTGTCCTAGCTTTTTAAATGCAAACATGAAAAAGTATGCTGGTGATTAACCCTGAAATCCAGGGGATGTCCCAAAATACTATAATGCCCCTGCATAGAGTCACATAACACTGGCATTACCCTCAGTACAACACAGGTTTGACCCTAGCGGAAAATTTGTACAGTGGTCAAATGTGACCCCATGTTTTAACTGAATACAAGCTCTCAAAAAGAAATACTATTATCCAGGTAAGTACTACTGTTACCTTAATCATAACAAAACAGAATGGTAAATGCCTAGAACTTTGTTCATATAATATGCAGAACAATTAACATGCATTTTTCCTAAAAAAAAAAAAAAAAAAAAAGACCCAGTGCGCAGTTTAATGTTGGAGACAGTACTAGAGGGACTGAGCACAGCTGGTTACACCAAGCAGGACATAAGAGAAAGTCCTCAGAGAAAGATCCCAACATTGGGATATAGAGAGAATCACCAACATTGTAATGCAGTATAAGAATGTATACATACATCCACTTTAACAGATACAAGAAATTGACTTGTCTCGCTTTTGTCCTGAAATGTATAAAAAATAAATTTCCACCATACAGACTGGTATCAATGTATCTGTAAATACAGTAGAAGACAGAACCCAAGACAGAAGTGCAAGGCCAATGAGTTGAAGGGAGTTAATCCCATCTATCAAAGGCTGGAGTTGAAGCAAATGGGACCTTCCTGTGCTCCCTCTTCAAAGGGGGAAAAACGTATTTCTTTCTTAAAAAATACATACAAAATCAAAAGCAAGAAGTTTAATAAAGACTCAGGTGATTTCCAATCAGGCTGTCCAAGTGAGATTAATGCATCAGAACACAAAGGGCTCAGAATGTGTTTTAGAATGTTCTGTCCCTCAGATCAGCTTTAATTTTCCTATAAAAAGGATTTTAAAGCAAAACAGTCCAGTTTCATTTTAAACACTGTGATGCCAGCATTCAGTCACACGCGTCTCATCGTGAAACAGCTGACATTTTAGCTGAATCTGCAGAACAGTGATGCAGGAATGAACAGAGTTCAGGCCAGAAGCATCAAGCTGGAGAAACTTCCTCTCTGCATCATTCTGCATGGAATCACTAAGGATTCATGGTTCTGCTTGTAGGTACTTCACAGCTCTGAGACTTCTTAGAAGAGCAGGTTGCCACCAGCCTCTTTTCTGCTTCTGTCTCACATTTTCTGTAAATGGAATTCTGGGAAGGTACTCATCAAGAGGGTGGGAGACCCCCCCTTCCCAAACTGTGCTAGCTTGTCTTCCTCTGCTGCTTGAGGACAGCATACACATCTTCAACCTTACTGAGTCTCTCAAAGAATGGGATCAGGTCAAGAAGCTCTGTGTCAGACATGTCGTCAAACCAGGAAGCAACGGGGACCTGATGGACAAGTTGTATGTGTATGTGGGGGTGGGGGATGGGGGTGTGGGGAGGGAGAAACACCAACACAAAACATTAGCCATGGATGAAGATGAGATGAGACCAACCAGGAGAAGTGTAGAAAGACAAAGACCAGCAACAAAAAAAACTTTATGGAAAGGGTACTAGTAATGCTAATGAATGGCAGTGTGAGGGACACAGTAGCAGTAGAAGCAGTAGCGGCGATTGGGGTGGGTGGGTGGACACGCACAGCATTGTCTGGGTGGAAGATGTAGGATGCTGGGGAATTGTCCACGATGATGACCTTGCCGAGTTCCCGACCCAGACGGCTCAGGTCCTTAACGTAGTTCCCACGATGAAAGACACAAGACTCCCGGAAGAGCCGGGTGCGGAAGGCCCCCCACTTGTCCAGCAAGTCGGATACAGGATCAGCGTACTGAGTCAAGGAAAAAATTACCACAAGGTGGAGACATGGTTCAGGAGGGAGTCATGGCAGAGTCAGGGTAATGTTGACAGAGCAGTGTTTAATCTGGGAAAGATGGCCTTGGAGAACTTACCTTGGCCAAACTGGCTGTGAATAACACACATTCAAATAACTCTCCCATCCGCTTAAGAAAATCATCCACATGGGGGCGTTTCAACACATATACCTGGGTTAAAGGAACACGACACAGCTTCAGTCCTCAAAAGCACAACAGATTTATGGACTAATGAAAGTGGTAAACCTACCACAGTGGACACATCAGACACTCTGAGCCTGCCTAATCACACCCCACAGTGCATCAAGCTCAAACTTCAGCGGCTGTCGCTTTTGGCCATGCTCCTGAGCCAAGTCATCCAGAGTAGGCTTTGGCGTCCTAAACAACCTATCCTGGATTACTTGAACCAGGCCCAGGTCAGAAACCCCACAGGTTCTACCTGTGTTTGTTTGTGTCTGTGAGGGGGTGCTCTTCTTCACAAGTACATGTTGCTATACCCCTTTAAGAAGCTCAGGAAGCCCATTTCCCAACCTCATCCCAAAAGCCTGGCTGTTTTGTGGGGCTGGGAAGTTGAATTAGCTGCCTGCTGTCTCAGGCTCTTGGACCACTGGTCACTCCATTAGACTGCTGGGAAGGTGCAGCAAACCCGACACCAGCACATAACACTGTCATTAGTATTAAATGATTCATTAACATAATGCTTCAAAGAATCCAGAACTGGAAATTGTGAAACTATACAGATTAAGAACTTCACTCAGGGAAATTTGAACAGACAGCCTCTTAGCCAGAGAAGCAGCTCATCAGATAGCAACACCAAACACCAACGCCGCCTTCCACACACTTGGGTCAGCTCCAAAGCCTGTTACATGCTTCAGCCCTGCACTTCAGACGCGGTGAGCTACTCCACACATCAAGTGATATAAGAGAACATCACCAGCTGTAATTAGAAGGTGGTGAAATAAGGAGACATGGCGCAGAACAGATTACCCACCTGATGGACGGTGCCATCTATTTCCACTGGAATGATAAAATCAGCATTGTTCACAGGCTGTGTAAACAGATGTAACAAATCAGGTAGCATAAAGCAACAGAGCACATCAGACAATAAGCAAAACTAGATGGGAAGAAGAGTCTCCTGAGGATAGCTTTGCTGTAGGGAGGAAGATCTTTGGTTTGCAGAAAAGCTCAAAACATAAAGGCATAAAGCTCACATTTTGATAATTTTTCATTTTTAGTTCTTTTAACCCACTCAGTGCAATCACTGAATAATAAAAGCTTGAATCACAAAAATCACTTCCTAAGTCTCGTTTATGCCAAGTCATCAGGAACATCAGCATTAAAAAATAAAGTTAGAACTTAGACAAAGGATCACACAGATTCATGCTGCCACTCTTCACCCTGAATGGAGAGCCTGATTATTTTAGAAGTTTCTTCCTGCTCACAGATCAAGTGAACTATATGTGTGTACTACATCCTGTGGTTTGCCACAGTCAACCAGAGGTGCCACGAGCTTGTACCTTGAAGGAACTGTGAACTAGTGTTTCATCCAGATCAATGACCACACAGATCTTGCCCTCATCTGTGGACTCCATCTGAGGCAACAGGGTCTTTGTTGGGACCTATAGAAGCAGCACACAAAAACAAACTGAATAAAACAATGTCAAGCAAATCAAGCTATGCAAAATATCTTTATTGACATATCATATAATTGTGTCAATGATCCCATTATAAAATTATCATACACCTTCAGCAGTCAACTAGGACTTCTATTACAATAAACATTACACTAATAACAACTGACAACAGCCCCACATAATTATTACATGAATTCTCCACAAGGGGGCAAATGGGGGCACTATAGTGAAATTCCAGAGGGTGGGTAACAGCATGTGACTGTGCAGTTTTGTCTAGGGTTACACTTCTGTGTGGAGCAGAGGGACAGAGCCTTTTTAGAACTACTCTCAACATCTGACAGAAAGCGAGGAAATGTGCTTGCTAAATCAAGTCAAATCTCAAAACAACGGGTCGAATAACCAAAACACATCGGTCAGGAGGGGCCGAACAGATCCTGTGACACTGATTCTGACACCACAGCTCCATATGGAAACTATAGAGCCTATATTTCAGTCAACAGTGTCATCCATTTTGCGGTTGTCGTTCTGACTGACAGGTATTACTTGATAATAGTAGTAGCCTCACTGATACTCTGAATGCCATCAGTGATCAACACTCACAAAGAAAAAACAGCTGACGTTTTCTCACACACAAGCAAACACAGGTACCTGTTCCTCAAAGCCAGTGCAGTAGTGACAGTCGCAGTCCTCAGAGACATCACTGTCCTCGTACACTTCAGCCTCATCATCAAGTTCTTCAGAGTGTGAACTTTGATAAATGATGTTCAGGTGTCCAAAGTCACCATTGTCACTGCATTCAAATTCACTCTTTTCAGCACATTCATCATGGTCACTAGATTCCCACTTTTCAGAAACCTTCAATTGTTCGTAATATTCAGCTTCTTCAGAAGATTTCCTTTCTTCACACAAGTGTGCAGGCATCTTGCTTACTTCATGGGGTTCACAATGTTCATTTGGTTTCAGAGATTCACACATTCCACTACTGGGTCCAAGAGGTACCCTTTGTTCAGGGCTGTTGTCAAGGCTGTGGTCATGCAGTATGCTTTGTTTAAAGCTGGATTTAGGTGTCTCATTTTTGTTGATACTGCAATAAGAGAGTTCCCTTTGTTCAAAACTGTGTATAACTACTTCACTTTCATTAGTCCCCCGTTCAGCTGGTTCCTCTGATTTTGTTCTTAAAATGGATGGTTCCCATTGTTCAGAGCTGGGCCATTCCCTTTTCTCAGCATTGAAATCAGACAGCTTGCTTAGTTCACTATTGTATCCAGGAAAACTCTTCTGCTCAGAGCTTTGTTCTGCTGGTTCAAGGCTATGGTCTGCTGATTCCCCTGGCTCAGGGTTTTGTTCTGCCAGTTCCTTTGGTTCAGAGCCATGTTCAACCAATTCTCCTGATTCACAGCTCGACACCACTGGTTCCCTGAAATTAGGACTGTTTTCTGTCATTTCCTTTGGCTCAAGCTGTTCTGCTGGTTTAAAGCCATGTTCTGATAGTTCCTCTGGCTCAGGGTGGTGTTCTGCCTGTTCCTTGGATTCAGAGCTATGTTCAATCAGTGCCCCTGATTCACAGCTCTGTACCACTGGTTTCCTGGGTTTAGAATGGTGTTTCTCGTTTTCCTCTGGCTGAAGGTTGCATTCCACCGGTTCCCTGGATTTAGGGCTGTGTTCTGCTGAGTCATCTGATTCAAGGTTATGTTCTGCCTGTTCCTTAGGTTCAGAGTTATGTTTTGCTAGTTCCCCTGGCTCAGGGCTGTGTACAGCTGCTTCCTCTGCTTCCCAACTGTGTTTTCCAGATTCAGGGCTGCCTTCTACCTGTTCCCTGGGTTCAGAGTTGTGTTTTCTTAGTTTCACTGGCTTAAAGCTGTGTTCTGCTGATTCCCCTTGTTCACTATTGTGTTCAGTCATATTCTTGGATTCTGAACTACATTCTGCTAGTTCTCCTGGCTTAGAGCTATGTGCTACTGGTTCCCCTGATTCACATCTGTGTTCCACTGGTATCCCAGGTTCAGAGCAGTCTTGTGCTGGTTCCCCTACCTCAATGTGGTTTTTTGCTAGTACCCCTGACTCAAGGCTGACTCCTGTTTGTTCCTCAGGCTCAAGGCTGTGTTCTACTGGTTCCTCTGGTTCAATTATCTTAGTGAGAACTGAAATTTTGAGGTGTTCCTCATGCCTGCATTCTTCAGTGTTCTCCAATGTTTCACTGGGATCCAGCTGCTTAAAACAGATGCATGTATCATTAGCATTCTCTTGAACATCACTGTGTTGTCTGAGCACAGAGAGTTTACCGAGTTCAGAAAGTGTATTGTGTTCACAGAACTCATTGTGCTCAGATGGGTCCCTCTGCTCAGATGCACTGCAAACATTTTTCATTTTATTTTTATCAGAATATTCAAAATCCTCAGATGCTTCAGAGGTACCGAGAGGTACACATTTTTCATCAAACTTTTCCACGTTCTGCTGAGTGATGTTCTTCACAAGACTCTGGATTTCTGTGAAGAGCTCAGGAGTTCCACTTTGTGTAAAATGCAGACATGCGATGTCTTCAGAGAGACAGGACCTGAGTGAGGAATTCATACCTTCAGGAGTCTTATTGTTTGCAGAGTCACAGGGTTTAATTTGCCTCAAAGGCTCAATGCACTCATACAATGCACACTGTTCATTAGCATGACCAGAGGGACAGATTGTGTTTTTCACACAGTGTCCAACACTGTGTACAGGACTGAAAATTTGATTAGATGGTTCATCATGTCCAAAGGTCTCACATTGTTCAGAAATATCACTTTGTTCATAGGTCTCATGTTGTTTAGAAATATCACTTTGTTCATAGGTCTCACGTTCTTTAGAAATATCACTTTGTTCATAGGTCTCACATTGTTCATAAATATCTCTTTGTTCGTAGATCTCACATTGTTCAGAAATATCACTTTGTTCATAGGTCTCACATTGTTCATAAATATCGCTTTGTTCGTAGGTCTCACATTGTTCATAAATATCGCTTTGTTCGTAGATCTCACATTGTTCAGAAATATCACTTTGTTCGTAGGTCTCACATTGTTCATAAATATTGCTTTGTTCGTAGGTCTCACATTGATCAGAAATATCACTTTGTTCATAGGTCTCACATTGTTCATAAATATCACTTTGTTCATAGGTTTCACATTGTTCATAAATATCACTTTGTTCGTAGATCTCACATTGTTCAGAAAAATCACTTTGTTCGTAGGTATCCCAGTGCTCAGAAAGATCACTTTGTTTGTAGGTCTCACATTGTTCAGATATATCACTTTGTGGATAGGTGCTGAATTGTTCAGAAAGATAATTTTGTTCACACTTCTCCTGGTGCTCAGAAAGATCAATTTGTTCTGAGGTTTCACGGCATTCAGGATCTTGCACGCGATGCTCTTTTTGTTGCAGGATATGGCAACATTCACTTTTATTGTATTCAGACCGCTTCCACAAGTAACAGATAACATGGTCTGCAGAGAGCTGAGTATGTTCTAATACCTCACTAGGTCCAGTAATCATGCCTTGCTCAGGTTCCTTGTTTTCCAGGAGCTCAGAGAGTGTCCTTGGCTGTGTAGGCACACTGTCCTGTAGTGCAATGCATTCAACACAAAGCTCACATGGATCTTTCGGCTGCTGGAGTGACCCAAATTTTTGCCAAGACACAGAACCACAGTGTTCAGAAAAGCTGCTTTGTTCAGAAGTCTGCATATGGTTATACATCTCACAACCTTCATTAAAGCATTTAATCTGGTCTTGTTGCAAGGAGCCCTTCCCTTCAGAAATGGCACAGCATTCGTAGTGCTGTTCAGGGAGACCATTTTCCTTACTTAATGTATGAAGTTCTGAGCTTCTTAGTGGTGTGCCCTCATTTTGGTAGCTTTCAGGACAGCAGTCAGAATAACTGTAATTCTGCCCAGGGACCTCAGTACAATTCTTCAAATAGAAATTCTGTAAAGAAAACCTGAAGTAATTACAGACTGCACAATCTGTCACAGAGCAATCACTGGAGTCAAATTCTTCAGGACCCTGCAAGTACACGGGAGACGAGGAGGATTCAGATCCCTCAACAGCTTCAGAAGCCTGACACAACGCAGAAACATTCCCATAGCATGCAGGGCAACATTCACAAAGATCAACTCCTTCAGAAGTGTGACAAACATCACTGGATCCATTTTGTCCAGGAACCTCCAGAGTAACAGAAGTCTCACAGTGGTCATTACAGCATTCAGGGAGGATGCTGTGTGGAGGTCTCTGGTCTTCCGGGCACTCAAAGTACTCCACAGAGCACTCAGAAAAGTCACTGTCTTTGGAAGGTCTACGATCTTCAGGATGCACAGAGCATTCAGAGATATCACTGTGTTCAGCTCTGGGGTCTTCTGTGCACTCAAAGTACTCTGCTGAGCACTCAGAGAAATCACTGTCCTCAGGTCTGTGGTGCTTAGGACACACACAGCATTCCACAGAACATCCAGAGACCTCACTGTGTTTACAGGGACCGCATTCTTGACACGTCTCACAGTGTTCAGTACAACACTGAGATTCAGTGCTGTGTACAATGTGTTCAGCATAAGCCTTACAGCACCCGTGATTTTCACCATGTTCAGCACAGCATTCATAATGGTCACTTTGTTCAGAACGTCCAGAGAACTCACAATGTTCAACGTCCTTGGAGCAGTCCAGGCAGCTTTCAGTGGGCCCCGGGGTTGCAGCCGGCTGGCGGCTGGCTCGTGGCACTGGTGGCAGCAGAGCGCACACAGACATGGCTGGAGGGTCACTTCCACACTGAGCTGTGAACCCAGTCCCCCCCAGGAGCGGCACAAGCCGGCTTATTTTGGGGCTTCAGAGACGTGACAAACAGCCCCAGGAATATCAAGTCACTATAAAGAGCTGAAGTAAGCTGAAGTCAAGCCCCGCGCTGCCGGGCAGGGAGTGGGCCTCCTGTCTGTCATGAGAACCGCCCGCCCAGCAGGCCAGACTCAGAACAAGAGACTGAAGGTTCTGCCCTTGGCTGACCAGCAGGCTCTTGCAATGATGGGCAGGAAGAGGGCAGGACGAAAGCAAACAAGGGCTTTGGGTCCCGTGTGGACAAAATGAATCATGTGACACCCAGGTGCACTGTGTGTACAGCAGAAGATATTTAGGGAGATGGGAGGGGGGCAGAAGGTGGGTAGGAACAGTGCAGGGTAGGACAGAATGAAGGGGATTATAGGGAACGATGTGTCTGAGAATGAGTGTTACAGAAGCATCACCATGAAGAACCTCCTAGGATAGTGACATTACTTTGACAGTTATATACCTTACTTTGCTTTATTTTATTTCAGCTATTTAACTATTAGCATGGATGATTAGGCCAAAAAGACTCCATTAAAATGTGACAAGCAAAGGAAGGAGGGAGAAGGTCAGAGAGACAGGGAGAGGGAGGACTTATTAACAGTGCGCAGAGAACAACAGATGACACCTACCTTTAATGCAGTGCCATTTTCCTCTACTAGGAGGGGAGTGTTGTTGTTGGAGGGGGGTTGCTCTGTGGGGGTGTCGCAGAAGCAGCAGAAGAGGCTGTGCAGCATGCTGCGGCCACAGGGCTTCTTTGGGTGTGGGGGTGCATGAGCTGGGGCTGCTGGGAGTAAAGAGCAACGTGAACTGTAGCTCTATACAAAAGCCACTGTCTCCAATCCCGCCACCATATGGGCGTGTTTTCATTCCAAATCTGTTCATTCACCTCCTGTGACCTCCTGGAACTCATAACTGCTTCGCTCTCAAGTATTGACTCTATATTACTATCAAGGAACGTATCACAGTCAGGTTTATGGTGCCCTGAGGAGCTGGCACAGATGTGCAGGTTGTTTATCTGAAAGTCATCACGCTGTCCCCACATGTGTTTCTGTAACGCCCCTCTCAGAATGACCATAAAACACACAAGCAAGTTCGCCAGTGGTCACTGTAGTGTGAAGGGTTTAGCGCTTTTCAAATTTCTACTCCATTCTCAAGCTAAGCGCCTGGCACCAGCTGGTGAATTGGATAGCCCTGCTCGTATGCCCCACATGCCAGCCGTGAGCTGCAAAGCCGACGGGGTGGGAACTTCGTAAGTGTAAACAATTTGGGTAAACACACAAAAAGCAGCTAATTCACAGAAATGACTGAGAAGTTCCCACAGCTGTAGGTGACCTTGAAGTTACAGGAAGCCTGAGGAACATCAAGCTGCCCGAATAACAGCACACTTAACACCTAAATAGCGCCAAGTGAGGGCTGCTGACAGCGGCTGCTTTCGGCTCCACTGTATTTATAGCGCCTTGCATCCACTCATGCCATAAACGGAGACACAAAACAAAACATTGCAAGGCACCTTACAGGTCTGGTAAGGGGGGACTCTGGGTCACAGCTCACGTTTGTGGTAAAACATGGTAAAACCTGGCACCCTAATCCCTAATATATGTCTTAAGCACCCCCATCCCAATGTCAAAAACAGCCCAGTAAATCTACCATTTCTAATTTTAATATGGGGACAAGTGGGGTGGGGTTGGGTTAAAAACAGATGTCCTTTTAACCAGGCCAGACCATCTGTTCTGTTATTTAACCAAAACAACAATAGTGTATTAATACAGTATGAGAAACAGAATCAGGCCCCCCAAGAACCCCAAGCTCCGGTTTCACTAGGGGTTTGAGGGGGTAAGGAGCACCTAGATTCTGTTAATGAGGTTACAACTTTTTCTAATGTCAGCCAGTTTCAGCCCCTCATCTGTCTTGCTTGTTAAAAGTGCCTTAACCCAGTACTCGTTGGCGATGACTCTGGTTCTATTCGGATCCGGGCCTGCACCCAACAGCCGGCTCGAGTTCTGCAGGCTGACACTCGAGCTGGTACTACAAACTGACAAGGTGTCCGACAGTGTCTCTGGCTGCTTTGGACAGACTCAGTCATGTGGTGGGGGGGTGGGGGGGCAGCATTTCCAAGCCAGCAAGCTCTCATTTCCATGTGGGAGGATTAACAATCCTGGAGATCATAAACTGCAACAGCTCTCGGAAATGACAGTCAGCCAGCAGAGAACAGGAGCCCCCTCCCCCCGAAGATGTGAGCTGATAGGGACAGCCTGGATAAAACACTCCCTAAAAGGCAGAGTAAGGTACATTACTCCCCGAACAACTCAGCAAGTGTGCCCAACAGGGGGCACGTTGAATTCACTGTAGATTTTAATAAGCAGATGACGGCCTTTATTTTGATGCATGGTTTTTAAAGACATCTTGATTATTCTACAGATTTATTGACAGCTTAAAGCAAAATGAAGTGTCCCAATATGCTTACATCATGGGATCGTGACAATCTGGGTCGCACATCAGCATCCTTTTCCTCCCTTCCCACCACCGCTTCTCCACCCCTGACTGTCCCTGGGTGTTGACCCAGGACACGCTGGAGGGACTATGTCTCTGCACTTGGGACCTGGAGGGTTGGAAACCAGGAGTCCTTCCTTAGACAGAGAGGCATCCTGCCCCCCCACCCCACATACACAAATACTGCGCATCAACCTCTGTCAGGCTGAGAAACGAACCCTGATAAAAGCGCACGGTCACTGCATATTTCCCCAAATGTGCCTCATGAGATGCAGCCTAAAAAGCATAATCAGGCTGAGAAGAAACAGACAGAAAGAAAACCGGCAATTATCTCACAGAGTTGTGGCTTCCTAAGTGACAAGCAACATAACAGAGATCAGAGAAAGAACATCGATCCATCCACAACTGCTAATCCCGCACACAATCACGGTGATCCCTAGAATCCCAAGGAATGAGCCTGGGGGGCGCTGGATGGGATGCCATCGCAGATTGCACACACTCTCTCTTTATCTTTTATTTCTGAAATACAGAACTGTGCAGCAGCTTGTTTTTATTTTCCTCAAACTGTTCTAGCGTCACCTATAAACTGATACACATTCAACCTGTCATCATCCTCTCTCATGTCTATCACCTGCAGTCTGATTTACCTTTTTGCAAATTCTTGCCGTGTTTTGGTAGCTTTCGTTTGGTTCCCCTGTTACTTGACCACCAAGGCAGGGTCTCTGTTAAATTCCAATTCAATTCAATTTATTTTTATATAGTGCCTTTCACATCACAAAGTGCTTTACATGGATGTGCTGTGACACATTACACATCATTAGAAAGAGTAATACAGAAAATGTTCCTTATGTAATGTTAAATCTCCCTTATACAGATAAAAGGCAAAACAATCTGATCAGTATTGCTTGTTTGGAATCTTAATCGTACTATTGGTATGATAATTTACTGCTTGTCAGAAATCCCTTATTTCCCCAGGGAATGATCACTCCATCTCTGTACGAGCATAAACAATAAGGCATAATTCACAGAATGTTCCTGGGAATAACTTTCAAAAGGGGTCTTAAACTGGGCCATGCTATGCTACTTTAATCATTACTACCTTTGCGCTGACTCTGCCTATAGAGATTAGGGAGATAATGCATCGGAATGGCTCTGGGCTACTTCCCATGGCTGTAATTAACATTAGCACCAGTGCCAACTACCCCTGCAGGACCCTTTCTAACCAAAAACACAGGAGCACTGGAGTGCGGGAACACACAGAAAAACATGGCTCCTCCTGCTCAAGCACGAACCTGGAAATGCCACCCTCAAACACCCCCATTCAGGGGAGTAAACTGAAAAAACAGAAGCTGTAGGGGAATCATCCATCAACAAAGCTTGCATCAGATAGCAATCCCCAGCCTGCCTGTTTCCCTAGCAGGGGGCTCCTCCCAGTGGCCATTTAAGGCAGCACTTGTCACCTGGTTTAGCCTTAATTTTCATCATTAAATAACAACCTAATTTTTTACAATTTGGAACAGTTTTTTTTTTTAAACATAGATAGTGCAATAACAGTACAATGTGTTCGTGCACAGTTAGAAAAAAAAATACACTAGGGGAGTAAAGATGCATTGCTACATCGTGATGCACCAATTCTTAAGATGGCAAATCAACTCCATAAACCAGTAATGTCGGATTTGATTTTTTGGGGCAAAATCACACCTTAATGATAAAGAAATGGGCTCTTGCAGTTATGTGCTGCAGGTAGACATGCAAAATAGCAGTACTGGCACGCAAATTACGGCTAGGTAACCCTGATACTGGAGTACCTAGATCCAGCACGTTTTTTATCCTACCTGATGAGTTACTATTTGCCTGAGATGAAGTATGGTTCATCAGAGACCAGGTAGGATTGAAAACCTGCTGGATACCGGCACTCCAGGATCAGTTTTACTTATTGTCAAATCATCACACTTTTGGACCTCATCGTCACAGATTTTAATGAAACTTGGCATGCTGATTTGGTCACCTGAGTAACTCCTGAAACTGGAGATTTAAGCAAACAAAGTTTTAACTTGTTTTTTTGTGTGTATGAATTTGACTGGCTATATTTAGCTTCACGTAAGCTGCACAGAAGTGGTCCTTATATTGTTTTAAAGCTACTGTGCAGCTATAGATTGGACAAATAATATGCCATCCCCATATGAATAATAATATGTAATAGGCGATTAGAATATTACAAATTCACTAACAAAAAAACCTATATTTCAAAACTAATCAATTTTTTACTAACATGTCATGAACATCTCCAGAAAATTTGGTCTTTGGTTCTTAAGTTGTTGCTGAGATAGATTAATGTAAAGGTAGCATCACGTGGTTAGAAACCAGATTGTTAACTGAAGATATAAACTATTCTTTGCCATCAGAACGTGACAAACACTTGCCAAGCAGTAGCGATGGCAAAATGACGCTTCCGGAACCCTTTGCTCTATTTCTGACCCCACTAGATGGAGCTCTCCGTTTTTTTAAAAAAAAGGTTAAAAGCGTGCCAAAAAGGAAACAAAAATCGCTGCAAATGGTTCATGAAGCACTGTTTTGGCCATCATTGTGTCGTCAAAGAGGCAGTTCCAGTTTGTGCAGCCGGCTGAGCACCCCCATGAACATCTGGCTGCAGACCTCCACCAGGAGGACTACACCAGGAGGATCTCCACTAGAAGGCCGGAAACATGTGAATGTGAGTGAGTCCGGACATGACGTTATGCAAACTTACGCCATGGACCAAATATCATCAAAAGGATCTGGCTGCAGCCACTCAGAAAGTGCACATTCAACCATCTGCATGCTCAGCCACAACATGAAGTGCAGGGTAATCAAACACTGGTTTAGTTCTTGAGGCCAGAGTGAACGGTATGTTAAGGTTTATTATTTGTATTACTGAATTATATAGTTACTAGTTTATTTCATGCCATACATTATTGCAATGTAGTGCGTTGGTAACTTCTTTCTCTGACTGGAGTGAATTTTTTCAGTTAAGGTCACTACTACACCAGTTAGCTCATGTTATCTTACAGTAAAATAGCCATATTTCTACTTTTCATGGAGTTATCTTGTGAATGTCTAATTACTTTCCAGCATATAGTTTTTAGTTGTTCGTGTGGTCTTAAGGAGAACGTTTCTCAGTCTCCTTATGACAAGGCAAGACAAGTTTATTATCATCCATCCATCCATTATCTCCCGCTTATCCGAAATTGGGTTGCGGGGGCAGCAGTCTCAGCAGGGAAACCCAGATTTCCCTCTCCCCGGCCACTTCCTCCAGCTCCTCTGAGAGGATCCCGAGGTGTTCCCAGGCCAGCCGAGAGACATAGTCCCTCCAGCGTGTCCTGGGTCTACCCCGGGGCCTCCTCCCAGTGGGACATGCCCAGAACACCTCCCCAGGGAGGCGCCCAGGAGGCATCCTAAGCAGATGCCCGAGCCACCTCATCTGGCTTCTCTCAATGCGGAGGAGCAGCAGCTCTACTCTGAGTCCCTCCCGAATGACCGAGCTCCTCACCCTATCTCTAAGGGAGAGCCCAGCCACCCTGCGGAGGAAACTCATTTCGGCCACTTGTACTCGCAATCTCATTCTTTCGGTCACTACCCACAGCTCGTGACCATACAGTAGGTGAGGGTAGGAACGTAGATCGACTGGCAAATCGAGAGCCTTGCCGTTCGGCTCAGCTCCTTCTTCACCAAGACAGACCGATGCAGCGCCCGCATCACTGCGGACGCCGCACCGATCCGCCTGTCGATCTTCCGCTCCATCCCTCCACTCGTGAACAAGACCCCGAGGTACTTAAACTCCTCCACTTGGCGGAGGACCCTTCTACCCTTTTCCAGCTGAATTCCACCGGATTTGGAGGTGCTGATTCTCATCCCAGCCGCTTCACACTCGGCTGCGAACTGTCCCAGCGGGAGCCGAAGGTCACGGTCCGATGAAGCCAACAGAACCACATCATCTGCAAACAGCAGAGACCTAATCCTGAGGTCAC
>JABFEA020000001.1:53772517-53832563 GCA_019775915.2 Cyphomyrus plagiostoma | reverse complement strand
CCGGTCCCGTGATTTGTCTTACCTGTATTTAAGTCTGCGCCAGCGTCTGTTCCGGCAGACGCGGCATAAACGTGTCTTTGTCTGTGAGTGCATTAAACCCCCGGTTTGTGTCATCCGCTTGCCTGGTCGTTCCTATGTCCGCACTGCACGCACTCCCGGACCGTCACAATATCGTTCATAATTGGCAAGACAGTAACTCAAAAACATACCATTTTTACACTTTATTAGCACTAACTTAGCAAATAGGAAATGATTCCCCGGTTGCACTTCCTGTTGTGGCTGAGCGTACAGATGGCTGAGAGCGGCTGCAGCACACGATCTCCATGCACTGCCCGGATTTGCCAGTGGGAGAGTGTTTAGCTTTGTTGAAAGAAAAAAATTGGTAGAACAAGCAACAACGGCATTCGACCGCTGTTTTTTTCTCTCGAAATTTAGCTTTAAATTTTTTACTTAAGCTTAGACTGACTGTGCCTGTAAACTCAATCCCCTGTTCGACAGTTAGTAGTTTCTAATTAATAGCATAGAGATTTAGCTACTGAAAAAGAAAAAACTATTTATAAATATTTATTTAGTTCCGAATCTGTTTAGCTTTAGTTAACTGGGCAATTTTGTTACAAATGTTACACGTGCTGTGAAATGAAGTAATTATTACTCTACATGACAATTATTCTTATTAATATTATACTATTTTAGATGCACATATCTATATGGGATGCTAATTCACAGCCGGTTCTGGACAAATGTAACATGTTTCTAGAAAACTCTTAAACTAAAACAAAATGATCGGACCTCGATCCCTTTCATTTTGTGTTTCAGTATAAAGAAGATATGGAACAGTTTCTTAAAAACTGTGTTGATAATCAGAACCTCCGAGTCAACACTATGTTTTATTGCCTTAGAGATGAGCCGCAGTGCCCATCACTATAGTCTTTATTTAAAGTTAATTTTTAATAATTGTTTTACTAATCTTATCATTGTAACAAAAATAGTTCGAAGTAGACTGAGTCAGTTTTGTTCGTTGGTTTCCTAATTTATTCTTATTTTTTTCCAAGCTTGTTCCTCCTACAATTTTTGTGGAAATGCATCTATAGTTATTTATACAATTGTTCATTTTATATATTTATATGTTTATATAATAATAAAGCTGTTACTTTTTCAATCCTATGCAAATGGATACATTAATATTTAGGCTAAAACATTTAAAAACTCTGGCAAAATTTTAATGCAAACAACTGTATTGGTAAAACCTCCACAAGGTTACTTGTGTGGTTGAATAAGCTATTGGGACATTTTATGTCATGTCTCGTGTCATGCTTTAAAGGTCTGTTTACACTTTGGTTCCTTTTAAGTTAAGAAGTTCAATATTTTTCCACATCAAAAGCCTCTTATGTCCCATAGAGTGATTTTTTTATCATGTGCGCACAAGTTATTACTTAGAAGGAACAGGTTAGCTGTGTATATAGCTGTCATGTTGTAAGAGTTTTATTTCAGCATGCCAGACTATGTCTGCTAGACCTGGCATTAGGGTACAATAAGATACAACAGCCTTGCAATTAATATTACTGGAAGGAGTAAATACAACATTGCCACGCACTACTTTGACATTAACACTGAGGTATACCCCTTACGAAAATTAACCATGGTTTTTGTTTTAGCATGGTCGTTCCAAACCATGGTAGTACTATGGGTAGTACCAAAGTACCCTGAGGTACCATAGTAAAAATATGGTTACTGCATAAAAAACATAGGAAACCATAGTGAATTTTCATTGGGGACAGTCCGTGCGAATGGTCGTGACAGAGGGGAAGCGCCAAGAACAATGGGCCTCATTCGCCAACCGTTCTTATGAACAAATTTGTTCTTAAACCCTAAGTACATACTGTACTGTTTTATAAAGATTCTGACCTATTTATAATCCACATGATCGCCTTACTACCTTGAAAATAATTTTTACACTTTAAAATTATTCTTTATATTTTACTTTTATAAATTTTTCAAATACTATCATTTTATAAAATGTAGAATGAACAAAAGTGCTATAACCAATCATTTTGAACAAACTATCATTACTCAAATGTGTGTACGAACGGTCTTGAGTGTGCGTAGATTCTGTTCTTGGCTAAGAACAAATTCAGATAAGGAAACATTAGTCAGAATCTTTGTAATAAAGTGTGTACGTGGGGTTTAAGAACAAATTTGTTCATAAGAAAGGTTGGTGAATGAGGGCCAAAACTTTTTTCTTTCATTATTGTTAGTCAATTGTAAAACAGGTATAAACAGGTACAATAAATACAAAAAACAGGCGTCAGTAATGACAAGAAATGTTAGAGGAACTCGGTGAGGCAAACAAATCAACAAACCGAGTAAAGTGGCATATTGCTGCATTCCATTTGCCCTCGGAACTCGGATTCCGAGTTCCAAAGCCGAAAGTGACGACATGCGCTCCCGTTTCTTGGGAATCCGAGAAATATCTCAGACAACACAGAGGATCCCGGGACCCGAGTTCAGAATCCAAGATGGCTGCGCCCTTTATAGGCGTTGTAGTTTTATCCTGTTTAAGCACTACTTCTTATTTGTGGCTTATTACTATACCGTCCAATTTATTTGTGGAGTTTTATACGTAAAGCACCTCGCGTAATGTGTTATCAAGTGATATTGCAACAATGGCTACCAATTAACCGGTCTAGATTTGGATTTCATGATTAGTCGGATTATTTGTCGGATTTAAGGTCATTCGGGCTAATCGTAAATGAACAAAGATAAATGCCATTTAAACAGAGGTACCTTAAATCCGACAAGTTGTTAGGCTAAGCAAAAATCTTGCTTTTTGATATGGGTCCATGGTATTACTACTTCTGTGGCAAATGGAACGTATCCGTTTTCCTGAGTTTTTAGCGGATGTGACATATTATCGGAATCCGAAAATCGGATCTCGAGGCAAATGGAATGCAGCATGTCTTGACGCATAGTATTTCTTGACGTAACCGAACCATACATCAGTGCAGTGGCATCTGGCCCATAGGGGGCACTCGGGTGCCGCCCTCCCAGATGTGTGGGGGGACATAAAATATATAAAAATTAAAATATATATATTTTTTAATCAATGTCAGTTTTACTTAATAGTGTGTGCCTACATGCAGTCTCAATTATGTAAACCCTATTTCCACCAACTGACTCTCATTCAACAGTGAATTTCCACCAACAGATTTCCACCAATCATTTCTCTGAATTGACTGTTCATTTGAATGCTTATACTGGACTAGGAAGAGAAATCTATTAGTACATAAGCCCCACCAAGAATTTTTTTCACCAGCCGCCACTGCATCAGTGTCAACAATATTAAAGATACACAAAATATAGCCTGCGTGCAATAAATTGTGACCAAGTTATGTAAGTTATTATGTAGTACTTTTGATCAATTATTTGAACATGATTCGCAAATTGACGGAATATAGGGTTATGCATACTAATATTGATACTGATGTTTTGTTCGGTTAAGACAGATTATGTTTGCCACTTCAATCGGTTTGCCGATCGAGTTCAACTAACTTTTTTTTATTACTGAAACCTATTTATTGTATTTACTGTACCTGTTTATCCTAGTGTATTATTATGACTACCGATAATGACCGAAGAAAAAGTATTGTTCGTGTCGCTTCATCTCTGTCGCGACCATAAACACCGGCTGCATAATTCAGCCTTAATGCCAAAGAAACAGTTTGCAGCATTTAAAAAAAAAACAGGAAAATGAGTTCATGCTGTTGCTATTGTTCACTGTAAATGAATGCCTCTCCGGTTCCATTTGTTTAGACACCGAGACATAGTTTTGGTAGACATAATTTTCATATCAGTGTCGGCCTGAAACGCAGAGTGAATTATCTTGTGTGTACAGAATAACTTGTGAACACAAGAAAATAACTTGTGCGCACACAAATTAAAAATAAACACCCTATGGGACTTCGGGTGCTCCATATTAAAGTGAGATTTCACACCGAAATAATAAAATGAACATATGCTATTAACGTCCCTTCTTGCAGAATTAAAATACATTATTAATGTCCGTTTCTAATGTTAATAATATAATTTAAATTGATCACCAAAATAGTAAGTATACAGTGGTACCTCAGAACTCGAATTTAATCTGTTGAGAACTCCAGATCGAATCCTAAAAAGTTTTAGTTGTGATTGAAATTTTCCCATAAGAAATAATCGAAAACTAATTAATTGGTTCCCGGCCCCAAAAATTACACCTAAATACCTTTTTTTTAACATTTAAACACAAAATTAACCAGATAAAACAAGAAGAGCATAAACTGCACTAAACACATCTAAACATATTTATCAAAACAGTAATTTGTAAAGTAAGAAAATAAATGTATCCAAAGAATTGCGTCCTGCCCCGATAGTCTGCTCCTTCCGTGTGCCACGCCCCCTCGTTAACCCCGTGTGGAATCCTCATGTGATCTGCTGTTTCTGACTGTTGTCTATAGTCCTCTGTATTTCATCCGTGTTTCAGTTTGTTTCCCCAGTCCGGTCATTATATTGTCTGTCTGCGTTTTGCCTGCCTTACCTGTAATTAAACCCCGTATTCCCCGATGCCCTGACTTCTGCGCCTTTGTCTCCGTTCCGTCCCGACTCGGCACAAGAATATTATTATAATTACACGTATTTGGGTGATTCCTGTTTTGGGCCACATATTCATGTCCTCGTGTTTAACTGGCTCTTATTCCTTTATAAAATTAGACAAATCTTTATAACAAACCTATTTTATTATGTGTTTTGTTGTTTTCTATTACTGTAACAAAGATATATATATATATATTATATATATATTTTACATCTCTTTAAAGCACCATTTCTCTGGAATATACGCTTTGGAATATACATTTTAGAATGTTCCAAATGCAATGTATTCAACTTCCTCAGTAAATATAAACTATAAATTTATAAAAACCAAAACTTATTCTTTATCATTTTGATAGATTACAGTATATTAACTTTACAGAAAGAAACAAATCTGATGAAACTTGTTTTGTTTTCTGTAATTATATATTATATGTCCCCACATTCGTTTTCCACCCTGTTATCCTATAGTTTCTTGGCTCCCTAAAAATATTACAAATCCATACAGTCATTTCCAGAAAGTGACATCATTTGTTTTTGGAGGGAAATTCAACTGGAAGAGTAAGGTAAGCTTTAACTGTCACTCCTGTATTTTTCTCAATTTTAAATTACACAACGGTTTGAGGCACCCTTAAAGTTCCACCCTGTTCGTATATATTATGGGAAATATTTATTGGAAAAAATATGTTTTAAAACATGTTAAAATATATATTTAAATGCTGATCAGCTGTAGAGTGTGTGCTAGCTAATTGTTGCTCATTCAAAGAGCTAGAGCTAAATTAGCTAGAAATATTCCACTCTGTTAAGTTTCACCCTGTTAGGCTTTGTATGGGATATGCAGCCTACTGAGAAGAAATTGTACAAGAATATTTATTTTCATTAAAATTACTTGAAGATGTATTATTTGAGTGTATTTGTTGTTTATGATAATGAATGATACTAATGGTATAATGAAAAAGTATTATTATTATACAAGTGTATTTCTTAATTATTTATGTTACTTCAGTGGTATTATTATTGTTTTTTGTATTATTATTATTAGTTGTACTAGCAGTATTGTTGTTGTCAATCTGAATTTACTTGTTAAGAGGTCTACTCGGTTCCACCCTGTTATATTCTATTCCAGCCTGTTAGGCAATAAATAAAAAAAATATTCTAATCACAACAGTAAGTGTTTGGTATATTTGTATATTGTTTTGTTAAATGAGGTACATACAATGCATCTACATATACTTTTATTTCCAATTAATAAAATTCCTCATACAAGACAACAAAATGGGGACAAAAAATGCACAGATTCCATTATTCTGATATTGTACTCTTCATAAAATTAAAACTGTTAATGCTACAAGAATGAAACTTTTATCATAGCAAAAGGGACACATTGTATCCCAGAAAAGTGCAGCATTGTTTGACTTGTGCATTATTTAAACTCTGTGATTACCATGTACATGTCCCTAACGGGGTGGAAAATATAGACAAAAAACATCCCATACTTATATTTTCAATCCCTGAGCTTGGCAAACATGCATTCCTCATAGCTAAGTATGGTATAGTCCTGAAAAAATGTTTAAACCATAAAATACAATCATTCCATATTTTCAGAAAACATACAGCCAAATATGTTATCCAAAACAGGAATCACCCGTTAATGGTTTATTATTAATATAAAAATAATAAATAAGAAATCTTTATTTTAAAATTTATTATAATAATTGCTGTTACTGTCTGTCATTGTCTAAATGTATTTTTACTGTCTAAAAATATGTATTCAGCTAGTGTAAACATGTATGGTGCTATCACAGCTAATACAAGGCTGAGACTGAAGCTTTATCCTTTGTTTCTGCTGAAAGACGTGCAGCGTGACTCATTTCCCTGCGCCTACAAGTTATGTTAGGTCGGCGTTCACGGTTTGACTTCTGAGATTCAGATTGAGATCTGGGTAATTTTTTTCAAACTGGTTGGTTCGACTTTTAAGAAATTTGAGTTCTAATGAGTTTGAGAACTGAGGTACCACTGTGTACTTTAAAAGACTCGATTTATGTTCGGTCGAGTTAAAGTCCAAGATGTGTGTGAAAATCATGTGATATCTGGTACCGCCTCTGTGGGATAAATTTGCATAACGTCATGTGCGGACTTGCTTGTGGAGATAACGTGTATCCGGCCCCTCTAGTGGAGATCCTCCGGGTGGAGGTTTGCAGCCAGACCCGTCTTCGGGGGAGAGGTGGTGCACGATCTGTCGTCTTGTTCTCGCAAGGTTTTTGTACCATGTTATATGGTGACGCGTGGTGATGTTTGGTAGGCATGCAGATCGGGTAATGACACGACTGGATTAGAAAAAATCTAACCATGCTGCATGCTCCATGCTGTCAGGACCAGAATGCATTGCTTTAAGACAGCGCTGTAAGCGGCTGCAGGAAGTCCAGCGCAGGCAATGTCTGACTGTGAAACAGGTATGTAATTCACTTAAAGCTCAGCAGCAGAATCAATACTTTTCGCACAGCGAATGGAATGTTTTCTTTGGGTTTCACGTGGTTGTTTGTGGGCGCATACGCAATCGCATTGGGCCACTTCTAATTGGTGAACATGACTGGCACGCGTGGAGCACGGCACTGATTGGTCAGAATGACCGTCACACAAGGAGAATGGCTTGGGTTTATAAAACTATTCAGATCTCAAATGTAAGTTAAAAATGGCAGTTAAATGAGAAACACGTTACAGATCCTATTGATGGATACACCGTTTTCAATGACCAGAAAGGTACTTCCAGAAAACGGATGGATGAAATATGAAGCCTAAGTTCAGTGATAATGATCGTCTCTCTGAACGTATTTATTTAAACACCCGAATATTTCAAACGAGAGCGACGCTATCGACAAGTGCAAACAGCAGAGGTTCCCGCGCACACTTTAAAATCCTGCCTCAGATATTATGACAGAACATCGGGGCGGATGCTACGGTAGGTAGTAATTAAATGCACTTCTACGGTGATTTTCTTTAAATTAAAAGGCGTGGTTGAAAATTTCTCATTAGTAAACCGGCAATTAATTATGCAGCGAAGCGTCGAGGTGCTTCTAGGTGCGTAAAGGGTTTCTGGAGGCAGATTCCCTTAAATTATTCTGAGTGTTTCTACATGACCTGTCTAGAAATTCACAAGAAAACAATGTGCGCAAGAATTAGGCCTACTATTAGCTTTCTTTCGCACTGCCCTGTTGTCAAAGTATAAAACACTAGAGATATTTCAATTATAAAACTGTAAAACAAATCATTCTTAAATTAATTCAATACCGCACATGTTTCAAATGCATTATACATTATTACGTGGTGCAAAGTATTATGCACCATGCATTAGGAAAACTCAAGCACTCGGGATGTTGTCTTGGGTATTAAAATTCAAAATGACCTTACTCTTTCTGCATCCAGTCATATGGGTGCTTGTAAGACACCGGCAGCGATTCATCTTTAAAGCAGCGAGACGGCACCCGATGCGCTTGACAGCTCCGCAACCCTGCAAAACTTTTCAAAGCTTACCTCTGCCTGTCACAGACGCGTTGGCCTCTTCATCTTTGCTAGCTTGAGTGATTACTGACGAGAAAGGTTGGTCCATGAGATCCATATGTCCTTAGTGTAATTCAAACTATAATTTTATTAACATATTAAGTTAATTACGTGAAATATGTAGACTCTCGATCATTAAATATAAATATCCTTTATTCCGATGTGTGCATGAATGTAACCGGTTTGTATGCAATCATGAAAAAAGTCAAATAGGAAATAAATATATTTAACCATAAAACAAAAGTTTGCTGCACATAACTTTGTAACAACATGGAGTTCATCTAGGCTCTCAATTTCAAGATACAAACATGGAACTTGACTGTTTCAAGGCTTCCCCTCCCTCTTAAAGCGGCAACTGCGCGCTGCCGCGCTGGGGCTTCGGACCGGGAGAAGCGCAGCCTTAACTGGATTCCATGCTCACTGAGGGCTTTAGGGGATGGCAGGGGTGCATGCTCTGCACGCACGCTTCCCAAAAATGCGCCAGTTACATAATACTAATAATAACAATAGTAATCATAATAGGCAGCTTTGATATAGCGCCTTTCATACCAATCTTTTTGGGGAGTAACTAACCTCGGGCTGCTTTAGTTTGTTTGCAACACCCACCTGAGTGACACAAGGCAGCCATTTTGCTTCAAGGCGCTTGGGGCACGAAAGCTTCGCAGATGGATTAAAAGTTATGACAACAGTAAAAGATTATTCGGTCTTTCCGGAATAAGTGTTATATGTGTTATATGTAAACACCTGTGTTATATGGCCTACTCTTCCGTAAGTGCCGTGGCACCATTGACGACTAAATAACAGCCCGAAATTTGGTTTGGAGTTTCGGCACAGCGGCACTGTCTCCTCCGTTTTACATTAATGACATTCCGTTTGTTTCACAGGGAAGACCGCCGCCTGCTGTCGGTGAACTCATAAGTAATGTTACTAAAACTGCATTATTAATTATTTAAAGTAAAATGTTGGACAGAAAAGGCAAGGCCACAAGTAAAAATAAGTTCAGTTTAAATGGCAGTGTAAGTGAGGTTCATTTAATACTTTTAGCCCTAAGGTTTGAGAAGTAATATAACACTTTGCAGCGAGTGATGAATTAGCTCAAAAAATGTCCCATTTAAATTTAACAGCAGACGGAAGACAGCTACACCAAATTCACATTTTCACTTGCTTTATAGCTCACAGTTTATCATTAGACTGGTTAGAACTGCACCATCCCTAACCCCCCCCCACATCCTGCACTATGCTCGGGCATCACACTGTCTGGATATTAGGCCTATACCGCAGTAATACTGTATTGTAAAAAAGCAGCACTAGTCCAGTATTTCCTGACAGCATTTGCCGAATGGGATATGGGGGTGGTCATTGGTTTGGGTTATTTTGCTATGATATAGTTACCGTTGTGTATGGTTACAGTATTAACATAACACAGCCAAAGCCTGACCAGTACCTCCTCCCACCACTCCCTGTTGTCCCTCATCCACAATCAAAGATGGGAGGTCTGGGGTATTCTGTTTGTGTACTATGTGTACTGTGTTTGCACTGTTTATTATTTTGCACCATATGTTCGTCTACACTTTGTTTTGCTTTATACAAATCTTGTTTTTCAATGCAAAGTATTTATAGTTGCCCTCCCTCCTGTGGCTGGCTGTTTTCACATATGCACATACATTCAAATATTTATTGTATGATTATGGATTATGGGTTTTTTGTTTTTACTTCTTATTTTACTTTATTTTTCTCTATATTTTATTGCACTGAACAGGAGCAGCCCATCTAGTTTCTTAGTGTATTTAATAGTGACAATAAAGCTTCTATTCTATTCTATTGTACTTTGTAGCTTGATGCACAAGAATCTCCCCTCCTTTAAGATCACTACGTTTTATGTTATATTTTTATTTATAAATCAATATTAAAAAAAGTGCGAAAGCCACCAAGCCTGCCGCAGGTGACTTTACTGGATTTGTAGGTGAAGCAAGGCTTTTTAGCAGTGGAACCCACAGCTTGGTGATTCCTAATATATCCTGGACGTCCGCTTCGTTAACAGATAATGACGTACACCGTCCATTAAGGACAAAAATGAACCGACCGAAAAGACTGACTTAATACCATATACATCATATAAAACAAGAATCGTCGTCACATACATTCTTCAGTTGCTTGGATCTCATCCCTTTTCGTTAAAAGATACTTTGGTTTTAAGCTTTTAGCGTTTCCGTGCGGTATACCTATTTTTTAACGGTCAAGAGGCACTTTGCCCGGGGAGCCTTGAAACGGCCTGGAGTAAAACATAACTAGGGAGAGTCGCCAAAGTCCCTCCTGGGCTCATTAGCTGGACGACATTAATATTCACGGTGTGCTGCGCTTATGGTAAAATCACTTCAAAGTAACACGTTAATTGTGTTAACACATTTATCCGCACAGAGGCTTTCAATGCATTTGCGATATGTGTCATAAAAAGCAACGCAAAGTACTCCGGTTTGCCGACAAATGTCAGTGACACCCCAATAAGCATGAAGTGCTCTTTTTTATAAGCTGGAAAAAACGATGCACGGACAACAGGATCTAAAAATGTAAAATCTGCAGAAATTAATATGATATTTCATAGCACAACTAGATGGCGCTGTTGATTACACCTGGGAATCTGGACGCTGCTCTGAATATGCTATTTTATTTACTGTATATTTCGCTTGGGCAGCTGGAATATAAAGCTGGTTGAAGTCAGCAGGTTCTCTGTTTTAACCAGGATTGTCATCCAATCTCAAATATCAGTATGCAATGTAAAACCATAAGGTGTGAAAGCTCACGTAGACACCAAAATCTACTGACTGAATGTGTATGAAGTTGGAGTTAGCTAAAAACCCACAAGGCAGTAGTTAGAGAAATGTACAGTCCTTTATTAAATATCAGAGATGCTGATGGGAGATTAAGTCAGGGCCTCCACCTGTCCAAGGATGGATCTCCAAGCCTATAGCTTCTGAATATAGCATTTCCTAATGGTTTGATGTGCTTTTTCTCATGAGGAAGAGACACGGGAAACTGAAGGGTGAGACATCCTGCACCTCATGTAGCTCAGATTCATCCATACTGAAAGACGATTTTCTATTGGTCAGGCACCTGGCCTCTTTTAGCCCTGTGATAAAGAAGTAACCTGTACCGGATGATATCAGAGCAGAGAGGGCCACAGGGCAGAAGCCTGCCCTGCCTCTTCACAGGATGTCCAAACGGGCAAAGGACTGGTCCACTCCAAGTTTGTTCTCCACAAAGACCTCGTACTTTCCTGTGTCTGCGAGGTGTGCGTTTTTGATGGTTAGGATCGTGTCAGTGTCTCCGACATCAAAGTAAACCCTATGAGGGACACGTTTAAACACTCATCAGGTCACTTCAGGCGTGTGAATGCTGGACCTGTATGTTTCATAGGGAACCTCAGTTCCTGGGACTGGCAGCTGTAGCCTTCAGCAGTCTCTGTTGTGATGACACACTCACCTGTCATCCTCATTGATGTCATCTCCGTCCTTTAGCCAGCCTACATCAGGTGCTGGCTCCCCACTGATCTCAGCTCTCAGCTTCACCATCGACCCCCTCTTCATCTTCACACTGTCGGGGCCCTTGGTGATCTTGGCAGGCACTGTGGGGATTAGAACCCAACCCTGCCATGATGCTGTGTGCTATTCCTGTGTTGCTCCGGATAATAATAATAATAATAGTAAATTTTACCCAATTAAATCAATTATAAAGTTACAGGAGGTCTTGGGACCTAAACATGCAATCTTCTGATCAAAGCGCTACATGGTTTGTTGGTGCACAGTCAGGACTTGGATTCAAACCAAGGACAGAGTTCTTTTTAAACAGCTAATTGGTTACCTGCCCCCCGAGCCGCCACCCCCACCATCACCACCCTTCCCACGCGCACCCTCCACCATGATGCAGGCTGAGTCTGAGGTCTCCCCAAAGGGGTTCTTGATCTTCACAGTGTATTGGCCCAGGTCGCCCAACACGCCATCACGCACCACCAGGGCCACCACGTTGGGGTCCTCAAACACATAGCGATACTTGGGTCCGTCCTTGAGCTCCCGGCCATCCTTGGACCAGAAAATGAAGGGGTCGGGAAAGGCGCTGACCCGGCACTCCAGCTTGGCTGCGCTGCCTTCCAGCAGCAGCACGTCTCTCAGCGGCTGCAGCACCTTGGGTGGCCCTTTCTCACGTAGCTCCTTACGGGACCTAATGGCACAACATGCACACATAGGCTCATGACCCTGCCACACAGGCCACTCTTACTGCTGGTCACTTTCACGAGTAACACAGTCATGGGGGCTCTCAGGTAATGCAGGACGGTATTCCGACCCTAACATCTCATTACAATGGCCACCAGCTGTGTATGGGGATAGGAAGGCTTAGCAGCTCATTCTTCCCCACTGCCATCAGACTCCTTAACAGCTTCCAGGAGAATGAATAATGAACATCATACTACCTCATACTGTAATTTTTTGCACATTAAGCTCTATTGCACATTAACCTTAAAGCATTTATTCTTCTATTTATTTTTTCTATTATATTTTACCTCAACATTTTTTGTGTGGACAGCAAAGTAAGAATTTCATTACACAGAGAAATGCACTTTCTACTGTAAATATGACAATAAACGCTTTTAATCTTGAATCTTCACAGGTGTCAAACAATCTTCTGTAGAGAACATCATTAAAACAACAAGCAAACAGCTACCTGTGGCCTCTGTAGGACGCCTGAATACGAATAGCTGCTTCCTGCACCTGGGGGTCATTTATGTTGAGGGTACACCCCGGAGGGGGGGCTGTCTTGACTTTGGACATCTACAGGGAGGAGACAGGGACCCCCAGAGGAGTGTGGGTGCCATTTGCATTCAGCATGAACCGTAAAGTACAGCGGCGGCATGTTAGAAAGATGAAGATGGTGAAGTAGTACAAGAACCCAATAGAGAAGTGTGTGAGCTTTTTTTGTCTTATGAGACTGAGGAGGACCTCAGGGTCCACCACAAAAGCCCCATGCTTAAATGTGACCCAGCTTCAGCAGCACCCACTGCATTTCCTATTCTGGCCCACCACACATATGTACAACTTCTCCATCAATCCCCCTAGTACACAGAACTAGACCCCGCAACCCCAGGAACTCACCCTGAACTGGCTCTGGAACAGGCTCCACTAGCTCTAGACGCAGCAGGTGGCGAGTGTGGCCGGACTGTCAGATGGGCCCATTTAAACAGAGGGGACCCCTCTCACAGGGGAGGCACATTCCAAGTGATGCCTGTCCTTTTTTGGAGTATATCACAGGGTTTGGCCTGGCCTGGTCAGTGAAAGAGCTGCTGCCCCTGCAGTCCAAGCCTCCAGCTGACGACCTTATATAGCCTTAGCATAAATACCCTGAGGGGGATAGCTACAGGGCAGGGTGAAAGGAGAGTGGCCCCTGGAGGACAATATCAGCAGGTGAACTTGGGGGGTGGGATGATGACCCGCTGTGGAATCTCCCAGCTGAACCCAATCAAACCCATCAGCTTCGAGTAGAGTACTCTGCAGGTCTGAGATATAAATATGACCGGCGGAATTTATTAACTAGTGAAAGGGTGTGTTCTCCCTTCTCAGAATTGTGATGGTTGTGTTTATTATGTTCAGGACTCTCATCAAAAGTTTGGAGTGAGATCTGGAGCATGTGTTTCATGGACAATGCGTGAGGCTTGAGAACCCTGCCTACTGCATTCATCAGATCTTGCTCTTCCCTATTGCCTGTACTCCATGTGTGTGCGCATCCCTGTAATACTATGCTTGCAGCAGGATCACATGTAACTCATTTTGGAATTTACCCAGAATCAACAAATATTATCTTCTGATTGGCTGGGAAAGCTATGAACTCTTCGGAAAACTCCACTCTATATGTCTGTGCATCATACGTTAATTCCATATAATGGGACACCTTGGTGGGAGTTATACCTTACTTCTCAGCATGAGAAACACAAGGTGTTGCATGTGAACTGGTTGAAATGCGTGAGACTTGAGAGCCCCCTGTTTCACCTAAACAAGATGAAGCTGAACTAAATGCACATTACAAGATCATCCCACTTGAATAGCTTGCTGACAGCCAAAATTTGATTTTAAACCAAATTTAGTGCACAGTTTCACCAAGAAGCTTAGCAGCTGTTAGACGGTGTGTCAGTCACAAGAAATAACTCTGCCAAGTTGACTACAAAGCCACCTTCATACTGTGTCCTACAAACAGTGAATGAATTAACTGAGTAAACACAATTTTTTACAAATAGAGCAGTACCTTGGAACATGAACTTAATTCATTCCAGAAGGCTAGTCGAGTTGTGATTTGGTTGAGGTACAAGTTGAATTTCCCCATAAGAAATTATTTAAATGAATTTAATCCGTTCCAGACCCCCAAATGAAATGCCTATTTAAATGTGTCGACCTACCTAATGATAAAAAAGCATTAACAATCAATATAAAACTAATACACACATAAAAAGCACACATAGAAAGCAATAATCATGAAATAAGTGACTTTACCTGAATTGAGGTAAGCTGAGGAAAACGAATAAACAGGTTATTGTTTTAAAAGGTCTGTTTCATTTTGTTGTATTCTGAATTTTTGGTCAAGTTGTGGCTATATTTTTCTTGACTACCCTGTTCAAGGTCCCAACTTGTATTGTTGAACATGTCTCAACCCATAGAAGTTTTAGCAGGAAAGGTCGAGTTCCAAGATTTTGGTCGAGGTACAAATCGAGAAAAATTGACAGACCCACTCAATACCTGAGTTGGTGGAGTTAAGAGGCATTTGTGTTCTAAGTTGTTCTACTGTACACAAAAAAATATTTTAAAAGGTTCATCCCTGTGACCACAACCCGATCCCCTTCAAATTCCCAATATGAGCTGCAGTGAGACCCCTGGCATGGGGCGGGGGCCTGGACTCCTTGGTGCAGCCTGACAAACACAAAACCTTCACAGCAGAATCTGCATTTGGCCACAGTATGTCGATATATTTGAGCAGAGTGTTGTTTGTGTCTGTAAACAGAAACAACATCTGAATGAAAATAAAGCAGAATGAAGTACGAGAATTGTCTGGGGTTAGTGACAGGCCTTCTGTGCAGGGTTAGGCCTTCTGTGTGAGGTTAGGTTTAGAGGGAGAGGGAGTGACGTGATTCTGTGGGTCTCCAAGATATGGATTGCGCCATTCTCCCATACATGCCCAGCAACACTGAGCTCACTTAGTAAACATTTATTCGAAGTCCACAAAAGATCCATGTTTACTGTTAGCTATATCAGTAAAGCATTACATTGAACCCTAAAGGCATAATTAGCATGTTTATACACTACTCCACCCACTGATATACTTTCAAGTCATACTGACAATTATTTTTGAAATACACACATGTGATAAAAGAATGTCAATTAATCAGTAAAAACTAAATTAAAAGATATACGCTCTACAATTGCACAGAGCATCGTTGTAAAGGGTACAGAGTTATACATTTACAGAGCACGTATGTTGGCAGTCTGAAAGGGGGGTCCTAAGACATATTGCTCTCATACGTTTAGCTCTGACCCCTACTGAGAAGGTGTCACCGTGAAGAACCAGGAACGCTGAGCAAAGAGAAGCACAACATTGCAAAAAGGCTCTGGAGAGAGAGGAGGTGTGAGAGGCGGGGCTCTGGAGGTGGCTTCTCCCAGTGTGACTGGGACACATTGCTCAAAGAGAAGGAGGAGGGGGACTGAGCCTGGGGGCTTCTACCAGTGTTACTTGGATACTTGGCTCAGAAAGAATGAGGAGGCTGGGCTCTGGAGGAGGGATCAGTGATCCACTGCTACTCGTACTGTACTGTGTTCACTCCTTTGTCTGGAGAGTGGGGGGCATAGACTCCCCACACCCTGGAACCAGCACATCCCACCCCTGCTGTCCCATTGTTCCAGTCGGGCCACTCATTGGGCGGTGGATGTGGTGGGCATGGTCGTTGAGCTCTGATAGGAACGTAGTAGCACCTTGTGCTTCGTGATGCCCTCGACCCGCCGCCGCTGCTGCTCCACCAGGAAGGCTTTGAGGCGCGTGGTGGTGAAGGTGAGCGTCTGCCGCCGCAGTCTCATCAAGTAGGCGTCCTGCAGCCAGGCATTGTTGAAGCAATCTTTGATGGTTGGACGGGCCCTGGGAGCCAGTGCAGACATCAGAGGAACTACATCAGCTACAGGTACGTGAGAGCCATCAGCAGAAGCCGTCATGGTGTCCTCCAAGGCATGTACAAATAATAATTAATGATAAAAATAAAACATTAAGAATGATGCCACAGCATGTCACTTGGGATGAAGAGTGACATATGTGGCTGAGCTCACCAGGCGTAGCTACACATGATCTTCTTGAGAAACAGAGAAGCACTCTGAGACACATTCTGGTACAGTTTTGTCTGGTCAAACTTGGCAGCCAGGATTTTGGCCTCAGTTTCCAGGGCGTCGGATTCCTGGAAAGGCAGCCTTCCACTGAGCCTGGAGTTGCAGAGGCCAGAGCAAAAACGGGACAAACATCTGGTCACCTTGCTGCCTTCATATGTCGTACCTGTCACCATGCCACCCTGACGGTGAGTCTCCTACAACACCGATCTCCTCCATTAATTCCACCATCTTGCATATAACTCTCTCTAGTGATCATCTAAGTATTTACATGTCATGTCCCACACATCTCCTTGGCAATGGGAGTACTTACATGACATAGGTGACCACACCTAGACTCCAGATGTCAGCAGGGGGGCCCACCACGTCTCCTTTAACCGTTTCAGGAGCTTTTACATCAGCGAAAAATGAGAGCAATTAATAGGCAATTAACTCATTCTCAAACTCACTAGAACTTGAATTTGAAAGTTGAACAAACCAGTTTGACTTAGAACTCGATCTGAATATCATAAGTCGAACCGTGAACCTAACGGTTCCTAATATAAATTGTACACGCCAGGAAATGAGTCATACTACAATGCAATTCTTACTTGAATGCCTTCTTCACATACTGGATGATTAACCAAATAAAGCAGCGCAACATTACAGTAACTAACAATTAAACCACTTACGTACTATTATACTATTTCAACTTTATTTTACCAGGTAAATTAACTGAAAACCAGTTCTAACTGCTTTATGTGATATTCGGGAGAAATAGCAGATTACGCATTGGAACTGCCTGGGATACAAACATCATGTGTGTAACTAAATTAGGGCAAAGTGTGTTGTCCCGGAGGCGGTTCCAATTTTTGCAGCCGGGTGAGAGGTCGCAATGCATCTAACCGTAATACATTGCGTCAGGATCAGAATGTGTTGCTTTAAGCCAGCGCTGTAAGTAAATCCAACTAACTTGTTGTCATTAGTCCTTAATACAGAGGACTAATGACAACAACCAGAAATGCTAATCACATGGGGATCCCACACGAGGTTAACGAGGGTGTGGCACAAGGAAGGAGCGGAGGATTGGGGCAGGACAGGGGTAATGTTAGGATAACATCTTTATTGTTTTGGAAGCCATTAAGAAAAAAATGCTCTTCTTGTTTTATCCCATTCATTTTGTGTTTAAATGCTAAAAAAACATATTTAGGTGTAATTTTTTTTGGCCAGGAACCAATTAATTGGTTTTCCATTATTTCTTATGGGAAAAACTCAAACTTTTTGGATTTGATCCGGAGCCCGGAACGGATTAAGTTTGAGAATCGAGGTACCACTGTATAAGACAAAAGATACTGATGACATCGGTTAAGCCTGGGTATAAATTATGAGGGTGATAGAGGCTTGTAAAACACCCAAGAACCGACCAATACAATCCCCCCGGTCAAATAATAAAATTGTCATGATAAATGTCTGGGGACCTAACCCCCCCCCCCCCCTCCTCCCACCTCCGCCCAGTTCTTAATCCACAGTTGCGCTCTTGCAGTTGCAGTTAAGGATTTTTTTAATGAAACAACCTAGCTCTTAATGTTTACAATAAAAGTCTGCATTTTAAACCAAGACAAGGGTGAGCAGCAATTTAAATATTCACTTACAGGTAACATCACGTGGTTATTCGCTCATCACCTGAGCAGGACAACTCACCCATGAACTCTAGGGTAGACAGGTGACAATTATGAGGCTTGAGGAACAGTGGATTGAAACTCTGCGCACTGCCGAAGTCCACGATCTTGAGGACATTGGTGGGTGACACCATAATGTTGTCAGGCTTGATGTCCAGGTGGAGAATGCGCCGGTTGTGGAGGTATTCCAGGCCCTGCAGAGCCTGGACCACAAAGCTGACCACATCGTCCTCTGAGTAGCGGTACCTGAGGAAAGCACATTGTACTGGGTCATCAGCATGACTCACGCGCGCTGCACACACCATACACACCACACACACACATGCCTGACCTGTCAACAAGGCTGTACAGGAGCTCCTTGCCTGAGCAGTTCTCAGCGATGAGCACCAGGTAGCGTGGTGTGATGTAGGCCTCGTGCAGCGCCATCACGTTGCTATGGTGCAGGTTTTTCAGTACCTCGTACTCACGCAGCACGCCCTGTTTGCTCTCTGACTCGTATGGAACAATCTTGGCCAAAAAGAGCTGGCCTGTGGCATTCTCCCGACACTCGCGGATGACACCAAAGCGGCCCCTGTACAGCACACATCAGCCAAATGGGAAGGCCCCAGAAGTAGGGAGACTCTGTTATTTTATATACAAGTGGATGCATGGTCCATCTTACACACACACAAACTTAAAGCTTCCATTATGACAAACTCCATGTTTCTAAATCGCTCATTAAATGTATTCACACAGTGGTAATGCACTAATCATTCATATGATTATGCGGAGACCCCTGCATCAAAAGTATAACAGAAGCAGCTCTCCTGGGATCATGCAGCATTGTCTGTAAAGACCACCTACACAGGGCTTGACTCTTTTCTGGCTTAGCACTTTCCCCGTATGACAGTTGAATGTTAAATAAGTAGACACTGGTGAAACATAGCTGCTACTGACCTGCTCTTCTCCTCCAGGAAGGTATATGGCTTCTGGGGCACCCCCTGCCTCAAGGTACTCTCACCTGGCTTTCCTGAAGGTGCTTTTTGCACTGAGGGGGTAGCTGCAGCCTCCCCAAAGGGGCTCAGGCTGGTCACCATCACTACAGGGGACAAGAGGGTAGGGCCTGTTGCTGGGGGTGTAGCCTGGTCTGTGGACATGGGAACATACGTGGGAATGGGGGAGATGGGTCTGCCAAGAGGAGGGGACAGTGAGACCAGTGGGGGTGGGGAGACAGGAGGAGACTGGGTCATGGGGGGAACCACGTTGACAGGACTCAGTGGCTTAGGAAGCACTCTTGGGGGGGTGGTCCTCATTGTGGCCAAGACTCCAGGGGACGGGTTTCCCATAGTGATGTTCAGGGTGGACTTGGCTTTTGTGGATGTAGAGGGGACTGAAGATGGTGCCTGAAACTCCTGAACAAACTGAGTGGGAGTGGCAACATGTACAGGAGGGGATGGGGCCTCAGTATCAGCAGACACAAGAAGAATGGGTGGGGCTTGAGCTGTTGGGGGAGCAGATCCTTGGTGGAAAGAAGAACAGATTGTTGGAGCTTTGTCTGTGGGAGGCACAATGTTTTGGGAAGAAGCAGGATGGGTAGGTGGGCCTTGGGCTATGGGAAGAGCAATCCTTTGGCCAGAAGTAGGACAAGTAGGTGGGGCTTGGGCTGCAGGAGGAACAATTCCTTGGGCAGGACCAGGATGAGTGGGCAGGGCATGTGACTGAGAAAAGGAAGATACATTGGGTGGAGGAGGGGTTGATGTGGGGTGAGAAACAGCAAATCCAGATTTACTGGGAATGGCAGCAAAAGGAGGCCTGAGGGGCATGGCTGAGCTGACAGAAGATGGTGCAGATGGCTTCATAATCATGCTGGCTGCTGCCTTAGGAGTCGCTGGGGAACAGAAGGTTCAGCTTAGACTATGAATTTTATCTTTCTGGCAAGAAATGGAGAAAATGGGAGGTGCTTACCTGAAGGGTCCAAGCACACCTTCTCTGAGACGTTACTGTAAGGACTCTGCCCTGCCTTGTTGACACAAGCCACCCTAAACCTGAAGGTGTACCCAGCTGAGAGGTCCGTCACATTGTAGTAACAGTCGGCCACACCTGTAGCTACAATCAGCCAGTTTTCTTCACCTGGTGAAAAGCAGGTGAATAAAAACCTTTGCGCCTCAGTGTCCGCCACAGAAGTATCTGATCACTGGAGGTATGGACCTGGGATGGTTCTGCTCGCCCACCTTCAGTTCTCCTCTCTAGGGAGTAGGTGCAAGGCGTCAGCGTGTCTGAGGGCTTCCATAGCACCAGCACGGTGTCCCGGTACCGCTGGGGGATCTCTGGTGTCCCGGGCTGATTTGGAAGACCTGGAGGAAATGGGGACTTGGTGTGAACTGAGGGTGACATCACAGGGAGAGGCACTGGCCACATGAGCATGAGGTTAATCCGGGACGCAGTGTCACACCCACATCTCTGTGCATGAGTACAGTATGTGTCCCTCTGCAAAGGTGACAGAGGGCCATCGAACCACTTGGAGAGATAGGTAATGGCAGGTGTACAGGCAAACACTGCAGCCTTAGGCGGGGGTCCTCATGTGGCGTGTTTCAGTAGGCAGCAGCGGGTCATGGTGGGTACAGCGGGTCATGGAGGGTACAAAGAGTCAGGGGGGGTACGGTGAGCACAGTGGGTCGTAGCAGGTACAGGAGGTATAACAGGTCTGGACAGGTACAGTAGGTCAGGGCAGGTTCAATAAGTACAGTGGGCCAAGGTGCATCATAGCAGGTCAGGGGGGTCACTGCAGGTACAGTGGGTCACCATGTGTAGAGTAGGTCATAGCAAGTACTTACGGGCGAGGGACACAGTGCAGGAGCTGCTAACAGAGCCCAGGGGGTTGGTGGCAACACACTCATAAAATCCAGCATCCTTCTTAGTGGTCTTCATAATCATGAGGAGCTGTCGGCCGTCAGGGCAAGCGATCATGTTCATCCTGGTATCCACTTCTAGGGGCTTCTTGTCTGTGAAGGAAAACTGGGGTTCATAGGCTGGTGATGGAGGGCTCCCCTTATTCAGAAGTAAAAGTCTTGTGCAATCTCAATGGAACTCTCAGGCTCTGAAATACTGTGGTCATCGCCTGATCATTTGCATCTGAAATGATTGCACTGACAATCGAACAGGATGAAATTCTTAGTGTTGCAGTATAGTAACTAGTGGGTCACTGATTTTAGTGAACTGTAGCTTGTGATGAAACAACTAGAAATGCATGATGAGGTGTGATGTCAGACTGTGTTTGGAGGTTGAGAGAGAGCAGGAAACAATCTGTGGAATGATAATCAGGATGGGCTGGGGGGGTGGAAGTGGGGGCTCACCCTTCACCCAGGCAATCCGTGGGTGTGGGATTCCTGCTGGGAGGCAGCTGAGGGTCACTGGGTCTCCCTCCAGCAGAACATGGTCCCTCAGCTTGATGTGAAATACTGGAGGAAAATCTGGGGAGTTGACATTAGCCCTTAGATTTAACTACACAGTATGAATATTACATGGCCTGCCAAAAGAATCCCATCTGTTATTCTGGGCCAATATCCCTAGCAGGAAATGTAAGTGGGTGTGTGGAAAACAAACATCACGGGAACTGAACAGAAGGTGAAGCTGATCATGAGAAACCTTCCATAACCTCTGCTAACCTTGAGGTCCAGCAGGAACAGTCACTAACCAGCTAACTGGGACCAAAATGCAAATATCAGGAGTAGTGTTAAAATGTTCCCCAAGAATGCCAGTTATAATTATTTCTGTATAGATAATATCATTCAGACCGACAGAACAGCCATGTATCTTTTAACATAAACAACATAAAAAAAGAAACAAGTATCAGGCAGCGTTTTGGGGCTGTGCACCCCGTACCAGAGGCCAAGCATGAGTATTGGTTCCTATTAAGGGCACCATTCCCCCGGACAATGGAGGATGGGATGTCTGTCTTTTCCTTCTTGCTCCTGCCCAGGCCCCAGCGGTCCCACCGCGACCGCCGTTCATCATCCAGTCCTTGAAATGAGAGTGCGGGCTGTTAGAGCAGCTAGCACACCAAAAAGCGGATACTGTAGTGAGGGCTCACCAACCTTGTGGATGAGAGTGGCGAGGCAACAGGCAGGCTCTCTTACCCTTTGCTGACTGCAAACTGGAGTTGGACTCAAGGGACTCCATGGACTCTCCAGCTCTTTGCTCCACCACCCTCCGCTGGCTACCTCCCTCAGAGCTCGAGCGGCGCAGGATGGAGATCAAAGGAGCCCTTTTGCTTTCTGGCTTGACCTCCTTTTCTTCTGCCTTCCTCTCCTCCCTCCGTTCTTCAGACTGACTCCAAATCCTCATGGAGATCCCAGCCACCGTGGACTCAATCTTCCGGCGCATAGCCAGCACTGGTGACTCACCAGATCTCATAGGTGTACTGCTACCTCCCTCGTCCTGTGAGCACTCCACCTCACCGTCAGGCTCATTCTTCTCCTGGGACCTGCTGCGACCAACAGCCCAGGAGACTCTGCGCCTGGGTGCAGTGACAGTGGAGTTGGGCAGTTCCTCTCTGTTCCTCTCATCCTTCCTGTCTACTGATGGAGCCCTTTTCATCCGCAGGGAGAGCCTTCGCATGAAGCTTTCCTTCTCAGCTGGCCTGAGCTCCTGGACAGACATGGACCTTTCCACTAGCCTGGGTGTCTCATATCTGATGAACTCTAGGGGCGCACCTACAGGGCTTGGGCGGTACACCTCTTCATCGCCTGTAGGAGCTGACGAGGTATTCACTTTCTCCTCAGTTTTAGGCTTGGTCAGCATCTTCAAGCCACGAGTTATAGATGACTCACGTTTCTTGAACCTGGCTTGAAACACCTCCTCTGAAGCAATATCTTTGATGCTGGGGTTAAATGCCAACTCCTGTAAGGGTATTGAGCTGGTGGGGGTCCTCGATCTCACCCTAGAGAACACAGCAGGATGTTCCAGTGAGGGAGAGGACTCGGGTTTGAGAGGGCTGATGGTGGGATTAAGGTTAGGTGCTTGGATAGGTGAGGGGGCAGGTGCTGAAACCGGTGCAGGCATCTCTGCGAGCTGCAGAGATGGAACCAGGATGGTTTGCATGACACTGGAGTATGCAGATGTCCTGCCATCTGGCAGCGTCACACGGCTGGGCTGGGTGGCAAGACTCACTGGGGTCTTACTGGGATCTGGTGTCACCACAACAGACTTGGTGGAAATGCTTATTTCAGGTGTTCTCTTCTGGTTCCTCACTTCTTTCTTAGTGTCTTCACACTCCTTTCTGTTTGCCTCTTCTCTCATCTTCTCTTCCACATGATCTGACTCTTGAATGACCCTGGGAGCTACTTCAGAATATGGTCTGATTTGGGCCTGCATTTCACGTTCCATGGACATTGGTTTACTAATGGCAACCTTCTCCTGTTTGCCCTCTGGGTTCTCCAACATGCTAGATTTCCTTTCAGGATGACTCACCTGGGGAGTCTTCCCAGTGAGGTCTGCTGCTTCATCTTCCATCCTGCTCTCTGTGTCTCCCAAAGCTTTTGCTTCCTTTCCTACTACTCTGCTCTGCTCAAAAGCCTCTGGAACAGGACTAGGTGGCTTGGAGTAAACTTCTCTGGGGGTGACGGGCCGTGAGTCCAGCCTGGCCTGTTCAGTCAGAGCTGACATGGATGCGGCCTCCTGGAGCCTTTGCTCCTCCCTCTGAGCCAGGGGAATCTCAAGGGGAGCACCAGAGCGTCGATGCAGGGGGATGGGCTCATTGTCTCCTTGGGTGAATGAGGAACTCTTGGAAAGCACCTTGGTCTTGATTGCCCCCCCCCCCGGAGCTTCAGTGGAAGCTGCTTTGATAAGTGGGGGCACGGCCGCCCGGCGTGGGTGCGTGTATCGGTCAAGTGACACAGTGCGTCTCTCATCCCCGATGCCAAGTGTCTCTAGCAGGGGGCCCCGGAGGCCACTCATCTTCTTGTCTCCCGAGCTACCTCTGAGTAGTCTTTGCCTCATAAGCTCCAATTTTAGAGCGTAGTCCTCCTGGCTCAGTCTCCCAGGGCTGGGACTAGGAGTCCTCCTTGGCAGCTCCATGGACACAGCCTTCTTCAGGCTTTTCCCCCCCTCTTCTTCGGGGGTAACTGTTGTGCCCCCCTCTGGGCTGATGTGGAGCAGGAGGGCACTGTCAGCAGAGCTGCCCCTCCTCAGCTCCCCCCGTCTCTGGCTGCTCTCAGCCTTATCCAACTCCACACTTGAACCCCTACACAGTGGTCCCCTCATCTGCTTGGCCATCTGTGCTGACTCCTCTTCTGACATCGTGTCCCCTTCTTGCGCTTCCCTTTTCCTGGTCTGGCCTGTCCCTTTGCTGACCGGCTCACACTCCATGGGCTCCTCTGCCCCCACTGCCTCCAAGGCACTGCTGGTGGGTCTCCCCAGAACTTCATCATCGGCAGAAATCTCATTGAGGGACATGCGAGACCCGGAGAAGGCCACAGTCAGAGGCATAGGGATGAAAGGCAACTCGTCCACGTCCTCGTCCGAGTCCGAAGAGGATGAGGGTGGGGGAGTACCCTCCTTCAGATGCCTAGGCACTGCAATGGACATGTGGCTGGAGGAATCATCCAGCACCTCTGGAATGGAGCGCATCACCATTTTGGACTTATAACTGATGAGTGAGCGCTGCAAAAGGCAGGGGACAACGATGGTGACACAAAGCACATACCCTCTTAATTCAGGCACTGAAAAAAATATCCCCCCTCACCTGCCACTTCCTCCTTGACAAGAACTGCTTGAGAGACTCCGTGCTGATGCTTTTTCCCTTTGGCAACGTCTGTGAGAGATGGTTAAACTGTGTCAGAATCTGACTGGTGGAACAGAAGTATCAAAAGCATGGAAACACTATAGAGAAGCCATTGAGGTAGTGGAGACAAAGGAAGAGCAGGGAAGCCTGTAGAGTGAGTGTTGACTCATCACTGTCACCACAAAATAACACCAGCTAAGCCAGTACTCTACACCACTTGGTCCACAAACTCACCTTGAACCAAGGATGACGAAGGCATTCATTTGTATCAGGTCTCCTGAGGAAAGTACAGATGGATCCAGTTAGGGTCACGGAAGATTTGTTTTAGTTGACAGTTAATTACCTTTCACCAGAGTATCTACAAGGACTTGAAATTTGCATTAACACCATGTATGTCTGGTTACATCTTAGTTACATCCTGCCATTTAAACCCCACCCCCCCCCCCAACTTGACCCATGAACTCACAGCCTGTCAGCCACCAGTAGTTTTATGATGAAGCCCCGTCCCTCCCAGCACACGCCCGTGAACATTCCCTCCTCAAATGCCACATTGTAGTTGCGCACGTTGAGGGCCGTGTCACGGTCATTTTCTCCAGCGAATGGAGACACGCCAGTCAGACTGGGAGGACAACAGAGCAGATTTGTCAATCCTTCACCCATTTGACCTGTCCCTCAAAGCCCATCACATTCACAAAGTACAACTGCAGAGCCCTGGAGATTTAGATTAGACATACGGCTAACATACCACAGGTAGGTTATCACACCAACAGGCCTGCCAAGAAAGCACAGAGTCAGAAACAATAAAGTAGAAAAGACTACATTTAATGATTCTTCCATATAGAGCATCAAGGCACCTCACCAGATATCTGTTGCCTTGGATACCGGTGTTTGGTTAACAACCTCTGGGGCAATGAACTCGGGAGTGCCATATTTACAGTAGTGAGCGTCACCAGGCGTGAGCTCTATGGCATTGCCAAAGTCGCAGATCCGGACCTGGTCACTGTTGCGGTCTGCCATGAGGATGTTCTCAGGCTGTTGGGGTTTTTCGAGAGACAGAGCAGTGTTACATGCCTGCCGAGTCACCAGGGCCAGTGGGAAGACCTCAGAGTAGGTATATAATGAAAAACATAATAGGATTAGCGATATCGTGATAATAAAAATACCTCAAAACCGTTGTTGGCCTGTTACAATATAAATCACAATATCACATGGTCGTATAAGATCATTTCACTCGTATAAGCTCCATCTCAAAAAATACATACATATGAACATAAGAAATTTACAAACAAGACTACATACTACATTAACAAATACTTTGTACTCTATTGGCTCTATTGACCCACATAACAATAGGTCATTAAATCAATTACTATTACAACAATCATTTATAAATTGGCCAAATGGAAGCAAAACATATTTACAGTATATTAACAAAACAATAATTCATCTCTTTAAGAAAAAAGACAGTTTTATGCAGATTGTGAGGTAATGTCACGACATACCAGTTTTTTTGCAGAAGCTGTTGAGGCTGGCTAGAGCGAGTGCTAACAGCAGGCTGTCATAGGATTTAGAATACGGTAAAAAGAAAACTTGCTAAACTTGTAAGAAGATTTTTTAAATTAACTAAAGGAAAAGGAAGATGTAAGAAATATAAAAACGATAAATCGTTTTTTCTGCACTACACTGACTCTTCCGAAGATCTGGAATGGACATTCCTACATGTGCTTCGCCAAACAAGGACCCACTGAACGGTGTTCATATCAGGATGGCAAGCTAGACGCATGGCGCAATAGTAAAAGATGAGAATAGGGAACTTTGAATTTCTTACAATGTGTGCAGTTAGGATATGATGGACTGAACTGAACTGTATATTAACCTTTGGGCACTGTTATGCCTGAATTGAACAGTATATCAACCCTTGGATAGTGTTATGCCTGAATGGTATACGAAGTGATTTTGTTTTTTCTTTTTATACATGTTGAATTTTGAGTTTCATATGTGGGGGGGGGGGGTTACTGATTTAAAGGAAAGATAAATAGGTGCTGAAGATACTGGATAGAGAATTTAAATTAGGGCATGTTAGGTGATTATAAATAGACATAAAATTATTACTTTATACGATCTGTGCACAGTCAAAAATGAGCAAAACTGAACTAGGATACGATTAGATTTAGATTTAGGATTAACTATGAATAACTGATTTAGCTGGACTCAGAACCCAAAAAAAACAATATCTGAATCCATACTTTAGAAAGAGGTAGATTTACTTTTTTCCATTTAAATGTAAATGTATTCATGATTCTTCATGTTCTACAATTATTATTTAGTAAATGGCAGAAAACACTTCAGAATTACAGATTGTGTTTTGATTGAAAGATATAAAGCTGCTGCAATAATAATTAATATTTTATAAAGGAACTACTGACTGATATAAGGCACTGACTTTTGTTTTACAATTACATGCATTGTTCAGTCATTCATTGCAAAGGACAATTACTGCTAAGTTATGGGAAATGGTTAAGGTCATAGCTGGATATTTCACTATTTCAAACATCATACGTGTAACTAAACTCGCCAGTTTGTGCAGCCGGGTGAGAGGTCTAACCGTAATGCATTGCGTCAGGATCAGAATGCGTTGCTTTAAGCTAGCGCTGTAAGCAAGTTGAATGCACTCAATGACTAAACTGAGTAAACAAACTGAAACGCGGACTTAATACAGAGGACTAATGACAACAACCAGAAACGGTTGATCACATGGGGATCCCACACGAGGTTAACAAGGGGGCATGGCCCACAGAAGGAGCGGCGATCGGGGCAGGTCAGGGGTAATGTTAAGATAAGATCTTTATCGTTTTGGAAGCCATTAAAAATGCTCTTCTTGTTTTATCCCGTTCATATTGTGTTTAAATGCTAACAAAAAAACATATTTAGGTGTAATTCTGGGGGGCCGGGAACCAGTTAATTGGTTTTCCATTATTTGTTATGGGAAAAATTACATCAGAACTTGAACTTTTTAGGATTCGATCAAGAGTCTGGAATGGATTAAGTTCGAGAACCGAGCTACCACTTGGTTCCCGGCCCCCCAAAATTACACCTACATATGTTTTTTTTTTTTTTTAAAAGAAAGCATTTGAATACAAAATGAACAGGATAAAACAAGAAAAGCATTTTTTTCTTAATGGGAGTCACTGGGTGCGTTCGACTTGCTTTAGTTTAGTTACACGCATGACGTTTGTATCCCAGGCAGTTCCGATGCGTAATCTGCTATTTCTCCCGAATATCACATAAAGCAGTGAGAACTGGTTTTCAGTTAATTTACCTTGTAAAATAAAGTTTAAATAAATGATATAAATGCTCTAATAGTACACGTAAGTTAGTGGTTTAGTTACTGTAATGTTGTGCTGCTTTATTTGGTTAATAGCCCAGTCTGTGAAGAAGGCATTCAAGTAAGAATTGCATTGTAGTACGACTCATTTCCTGGCGCGTACAATTAATATTAGGTCAGCGTTCACGGTTCGACTTCTGATATTCAGATCGAGTTCTAGGTCTAACTGGTTTGTTAGACTTTCAAGAAATTTGAGTTCTAGTGAGTTCAAGAACCGAGGTACCACTGTATGTTGATTATTAATTATTAAAAGTGTTTTTTTTCTTTTTAAATGTTGTGATAATTATATCATGAACCTTTTATAGTGATATTATCATACCATGAGCTTTTGGTATTAATACAGATCAATACACCCCTCAGAGAGCAACTTACTTTAATGTCCAGGTGCAGGATATTGTTCTGGTGCAGGTAGCCCAGTCCTTCTAACAGCTGCCTTATAGATGACCGAACCTACAGCAATGGGAGTCTTTATGTTAGCCAGGCCACCCAGTCCATGTACCGGTAAATTGCAGATTTGCATGTGTTTAAGTCTGATTCCCATTGGACCTGCTGCTTTTAACATATAGACTAATATGGATGAAGGTGAAACTCCAAAAGCACGAAGAGGACACAGGGTCATCCCAAAACCTATAACGATATATTTTAATACATACTTTTAGTTACCCATAGCTGTCATGCTCAAAGGTATAAGCCTGGGTGGCTTACCAAACTGCAGTCAGCGTCTTATCACTGAAGGTCACCCTCTGGGAATCAGACTTGCTTACCTCACACTCCATGATGGATGACTTCTTTGCTATTCTGTCCAATAGTTCCTCATGACACCTTTACACAGTGGTCAAGGAAAGACCTACATTCAGCCAAGAGAGCCGCTGTCATATCAGGCCACCATGAAGACACAAGCAGAAGTTGGAGCTGAGGATAGACTAGTTCACTGCGGGAAGGAGCACCTTATCCCCAGTGAGATGGTACGTTATCTGTGCTAAACAATCATGTTGCGTTTCATTACCAGGGAACACAATGAAAAACCCACAGGGATACAGCTCAGTGACAATGACGATGACATTCTTCTTTTCAAAGGCATCATGGAAGTAAATGATCCTCTCATGCTCCAGCCGCAAGAGTAGCCTCATCTCCCTCAGGGCGGACGTCTTCCTCTTCGCACGGGCCGAGATGAACTTTGCTGCAAACTCTGCCTTGTTGGCTTTCTGTGTCACCCGCTTCACATAGGAGAAGGCCCCCCTGGAGAAACAAAAAGGGGAGGGATCACCAGTTGGTATGGATATCATCTGTCTATCTATGTATGAACATTGCTGTGATGCCTTTCAATGAGAACCTACAGATCTATATGGTCAGAGAAAGGTATCACACTGCATGATGAGTGCCTGAAATCTACGTTTATGTTCCACCATGTTCCTCATTGTTCTACCATGTTTCTTTATTTTGCTCCTTCTGCCAGGAACTCGCCTGCCAATCTCCTTGTGAATGTCATAGTAGTCTGTGAGCCTCCTCATCTTCCTCAGAATGGTCTCCTCACCTTCCATAGGTTCCACTGTTTCCTGCTTGGCAGCTATCAGAACATCACACATCCTCATGTTAGGAGACCTGATGATGCACACTGTTGCTGGTTTTACTTCAAAACCCAATTAAAATCTCTCAAAGGATGACAATTATAGTCTATTACCTAATTAAGCTATTAAACTCATCATATATTGAGAAACAGCCTGTCACTGCCATTTTTATCTCAGAAACTAGATGTTAATCTTCATTGGACCCTTATTCAACATTCATGGTATTTCTTTTACAGCCTGTTATTTTCTAGCAGTAATGAGCAGGAGTGTGTGTTAGATCCAGATGACTGAATTCAGAAGCTTCTGGGGACTTTGTGGGACCATGCCAGACTGAAGTCACTGTGCCCTGACCCACAGTACCCCACCTGTGAGCACAGTGAGCTCAGCCTTGCAGGACATGGAGCCGGCCAGGTTCTGGGCCATACAGGTGTAGACCCCTGAGTCCTCCTCCTGTGTGTTGAGGATCACCAGGGAGCACTCGGTGTCGTCATACACAAAGGTGAAATGGCTGCTCTCTGACAGCAGCATGTCATCCTGGACAACAGGAACATTTGAAGAACATAGAGCAAATGCTTAACATCATAAAGACAAACAATGAGCCAATTTCATGCCAATATTGTGCAAATATGAAAGTGATGGGAGGCAGGGTTTTACCATTGAAAGCGTAAGTGAAATCAGTTATGAATAATTTCCAGCAGAAACAGACCTGAAGGCTAGCTGATGTCAGTATGTATTGTACTTATGGAACTGGATTTATGAGGAATATGGTGCAGGTAAATATGTCACCCACTGAACACAATGCTGGAGGTCACAAATAGAAAAGGAGCAGGAGCAGTTTGGCATAAATGACCGCAGCTCATCATCCCATATATGACTCTCCTTCCTGAAGCATTGAGGAGCTTAAAACTAACAGGCATCAATGATGCCCACCTTGTACCACATGATATCAGGGATTGGCTTGCCATCAACGACCACCACCAAGCGGGATGTCTCCCCAATATGCACATCCATATCCTCCATGATAGACTCAAATGTGGGCGGAGCTAAGAAAAGACAATGTGAAAAAGCACAGCAGTCATCCAAACGAGCTTGATTACCCACAATGCTTATGGAACAAAACCAGGCATACCTGCAAGACCAAGGATTGAAACTATTTCTGGAAGGTTGTGGGTGTAAAATATCTTTTGTCAACATATAGACTATTGATACTTAATTACTGGGCATTAATTTCTCACAATCCTGCATTATGGAGGGGTACTAGTAAGAGGACAGACCTGCCATTTCCAACATGAGGATGCAGGAGTCATTGCCGAGTGGGTTGCTGGCCATGCAGATGACCTGGCCCACGTCGGTAGCCCTGGCTCTGCTGATGCACAGGGTATGCTGGTCGTCATCGGGCATGCTCAGTTCAAACTCACCAGGTTTGTTCTCCAGCTGTACTCCATTCCTGCAGATGGCAAGCAGTCACAGTGAGGGACAGGTTTATGTGGATGTGGGGGGGGGGGGGGGATTATTCACATGGTGAATCATGCTGACCTTACACAATGGCACAATGTCAGGATGACATAATATTGAGTTCTGGCTTTACAGGAGAGATGAATGCATTTATTAAATTAATGAAAGATGGCTGTTTGGGTTGAGAGAGTGTTCAGACCACCTGCCTTTTCCAGATGACTGTGGCTTGGACATGGTTCAGAGTTACAGTCATGTTAACTGGCTGATTCTCAACCATGTAGACGATATCTGGCTTGTCAATAAAAACGGGAGCTTCTGTCAGATATGGACCTGTGAGAAAAGAGTGGTCTGGGAAAGTCAGGGGGACTGTGGGTCCAAATGGATGCAGGGTCAAATACCAGAACCACACCAAACAGCTGAATATTCATACTAATCGTGAAAGAGGCCTAAATGAGGGAAGATACTATAATATACTATATTATTGTCCTCATGTCATACCTCTTTCCACAAGCTGTAGGGGATCTGTAGAAGGTGAGGGCTTGCTCAAAGCCTTACTAGTGGCAGAAAGGACTCTGAAGCAGTACTTCACCCCCTTGCAAAGAGATGTTATTGTGTAGCATGTTTGTTTCAGGCTGGAGGCAATGATGCTCCACTGGTTTGAGCCCACGGCTTGCTGCTGCACAACAAACATCAGGGAACTGGAGTCTGCAGTAAGAACAACACATCAGGTCACATTCTGTGTGATGCTGACATTGTTATTTTTCATTGATCATGCACCACATGGTTTCCCACTGTGACTGTGGAGGCTCAGCCAGAAGCAGACTGAAGGAGCAGGTAATGATGCAGCTGAACACTCTGTGGCTGTGAGCTTGATGAGGACCAGCCTTGGAGACAAACATTTCCCTGCCAGAAAGTACAACTCAGAACTGTAGCAGGATTCTGTAACTGCAGACTGGACTAGCATACACAGTACCTATAGATGGGTCCAGTCTTTTGGGTTTGTTCCAGCGCAGGCTGATAATCTTGCCGGTGATGGCCTCTACAACTGGAGGCCCATCAGGAGGCTCTGGGAGGATATCTGCAGAGAGGACACACCAGGCACCTTACACATACACAGTAAAAATTCTGCAAAACAATAATTAATAATTAAAAAATAAGTCGGGGCCATACAAGGTTCTATAAAAGTACAGAACTGCAGATCTCACCTGTCACATAGAGGTGAGCATAGCAGGTGGCCTTTCCCACCCTGTTAGAGATGACACTCTTGTAAACACCACCATGGGTGTGGCAGACCGTACGAATGACCAGGCTATGCACATCTTGGTCTGCAAGAGTCCAAGCAAAGACAGACGTCTTGAACAGATGTCAGTAATGGCTGCTCATTCAGCATCAAGACAGCTGACCTGGGCTTGACTCAGTTAGCATGAGACTGGACCTAAGTGGAGCTGCTCTCACAACAGTAAGATCTGATTAACTGCCTGGTCATGTGACACATACAGCCAGGCCACCATAGATTGTGAAAGAAGCCTAATGTCTTCCGGCACACTGGGAGCTGTCACACCCACTCACGCTGTACCATCTTCCTGTCATCTGTGCTGTCAATCTTGTGGCCGTTGTGAAACCAGGCGATGGAAGGGTATGGCAGGCCAGCTACCTGGCAGCGCAGCACAGCCTCCCTACCCTGTACCACTTCCAGGTCGCACAGCGACTTCACAAAATCTGGCATGGTGTAGCGCTCCACCTCACTCTCCACCACCTCTGGCTCCTCTGGGATGGATGGCATCTTCTCCAGCTTTGCCCTGCAGGCCACCAGAGGAGAGGCACAAAGAAGAAGAGAAATGAGTTGCATATCCATGCTCCTTCATATCTGTTCAAGTGTTCTTCATGTCATCTGCTCTCCTTGGTCACGTGTCTGGTGAGAACCGCTCACGTGCATGTTGTAAATAGGTATCTCAGTAAGAATCACAATAATGGCAAGCAGCATGAATACAGGGAACTAGGTATTTGGTTTTCTGCATGGAACATGGGTGTTACATGGAATATGGGTGTTACCTAAGAAACAAAGAAACCCATGAAAGCATTCATTTGCCTACTGATGTATTACTTAACTTTAGGAAAAAGTTTCATGGCTGCAGGTATAGAACTCTGTTAAAAAGGCTGGTAGCACATTCATGGCAAGCCAGCAGTATGCATAATTACTTCCATTGTAGTTATTGTTCTAATAGTTATAATGGCAGAATGGGACAGGCATAAAACAGACGCCTACATTTGCGAGGAGATGGTGGGCCTGGGTTCCTGCACATACAGCTCAGCAGAGCTCTCTGCCATCCCATGTGCATTATGCGCCACTGCTGTGTACAGACCCTCGTCACTGCTGCTGACATGCAGGATGAGTAGGGAGTGGCGGCCCCTGTCCTTCAGCATGCGCACATTTTCATTGTCCGTAAGTGTGAGGTCTGGGGGGAGGGAGTGCATCAGGAGACAATACACCTCCCAGACAGGAATCACACAAATCACACAAATCTAATATACTGCAGTAATTTCATCAGAAATCACAGTGTAGCAACTGCACAGTGGGAAGAAGGGGGGAGTGTAGAACAGGGTAGAAGAATGTGGAACAGAATAGGGGGAGCATGGAACAGAAAAGACTGTGAAAGAGAAGATAGAATAAAGGGGTGTGGAACAGAATAGAGAAATTTGGGGGGGAAAAAGGAGTGTGGATTAGAAGAGTGAAGTGTGGAAAAGAAGAGGGCAGTAGGAACAGGAGAGGATCATAATAGATAAATGTGGAACAGAACAGGGGAGTATGGAACAAAGGAGTGTGGAACAGAAAAGGAAAGTGTGGAATAGAAGAGGGGAGTGTGGAACAGAAAAGAGTATGGAACTGAATAGAGTAGTGTGGAACAAAAGAGGGGAGTATGGAACAATAGGAACAAAAGAGAGGAGTACAGAACAGAGAAGCATGAAGACAAAATAGAGAAGTGTGGAACAGAGTAGGGGAGTGTGGAATAAAATAGAGAGATATGGAATAAAAGGAGTGTGGAACAGAAGAGGGGATTATGGAAAAGAAGAGGGGAGTGCTAATATAATGCCCATAATCAAACAAGGGGATAGAAGTAATCCAGCAAACTAAAGGCCAATCAGTTTAACTAGCATTACTGGAAAAATAATGGAAGCTATATTCAAAGTGAAAATGGTAGATTACCTGGATGCAAATAACATTCTGAGGGATAGCTAACATGGGTATAGGAGAGGTAGATCCTGTTAACAAATTTACTTGAGTTCCTTGAGGAAGCTACAAGAGAAATTGATCACAATAATGCTTAGGATGTGATCTACTTAGATTTCCAGAAGGCCTTTGATGTTGTCCCCTACAAATGGCTCTTGCTTAAGTTGAAAGCTGCAGGGATTTTAGGAACTGTAGCAGCTTGGATCAAAAACTGGTTAACTGACATGAAACAGCTATTAGTTATTAGAGGCACAATGTCACAGTGGGCCTGTGTTCATAGTGGGGTACCGCAGGGTTCAATTTTAGGACCACTTTTATTCCTAATTTACATTAATGATATTGAGACCAATACATACAGTAAACTGGTTAAATTTGCAGATGACACCAAGGTGGGTGGTGTAGCAGATACTGATTTAGCAGCAGAGAGGCTACAATGGGATCTGGATTTAATTAGCAACTGGGCTGATACCTGGCAGATGAAATTTAACATAGATAAATGTAAGGTAATCCATGAAGGAAGCAGAAATATAAAATACAGGTATTTTATGGGTTCCACTGAAATAAAGGTAGCTGATTCTGAGAAATATCTCGGTGTGTATGTTGATGCTTCCATGTCCCACTCTCGCCAGTGTGGGGAAGCAATAAAAAAAGGCCAATAGAATGTTGGGGTATATCTCCAGGTGTGTGGAGTTTAAGTCAAGGGAGTTGATGCTTCAATTATATAATTCCTTGGTAAGACCCCACCTAGAAAATTGTGTGCAGATTTGGTCACCATACCTTAAGAATGACATTGCTGCCTTAGAAGATGTGCAACGGAGGGCCACGAGATTGATTTCTGGTCTTATGAGAAGAGGTTAGCTGAGCTGAATCTGTTTAGTCTCAACCAAAGGAGACTAAGGGGGGGACATGATCCAGGTCTATAAGATTCTAATGCTGGATGCTGTTCGGCCGAATGGCTTTTTCAATATTAGTTTAAATACCAGAACTCGTGGCCATAAGTGGAAATTAGCGGGAGAACATTTTAAAACAAATTTGAGGAAGCAGTTCTTTACACAGGATGTAGTTTTAGTATGGAATAGTATTCCTGCTAGTGTAGTCCAATCTAAAACCCTGGGTTCCTTTAAATCAGCGGTAGTTAAGATTTAACAACTCTGAGCTATTAGTCAAGTTCTCCCCAAACGAGCTTGATGGGCCATTTTGTTTTCTCTTGTTTGTAAATTTCTTATGTTCTTATAACAGAAGAGGGCAGTAGGAACAGGAGAGGATCATGATAGAGAAATGTGGAGCAGAATAGGGGAATATGGAACAAAAGAGGAGTGCGGAACAGAAAAGGAAAGTGTAGAATAGAAGAGGGGTGTGTGGAACAGAAAAGAATATGGAACAGAATAGAGGAGTACTGAACAAAAGAGGGGAGTATGGAACAGTAGGAATAAAGTGCAGAATAGTACAGAACAGAGGAGTGTGGAACAGAATACAGGAGTGTGAAACCGGGTTCTGCTAGACTTGTCTGGTATTTGCCTGTATATTCAGCAAGACTGACTCAGAACTCCTTACCAAAGTGTTTCCAGGTGATGTTAGGGGATGGCGTTCCGCTGACTTTGCAGTCAAAGCGAGCCGTTCGGCCTTCCAGCACCTCCAGCACATCGAGCTTGCGGGTGAACATCGGCTCGGTTGATGGGATCACTTTGAGGTAGGCGCTAGAAGTTAACTCCACTGGAATCGTTAGCAAAAGAAAAGAGCTCATGATCTACTGGAGCATACAAACAAGCTTCTTCAGATGCCACCTTGCACTTTGCCATGATGATGCTGAATGTGACTTCCATGCTGGCGTAATTCTTTGTAGGATTAAGAAATCTGTCTAAAGCATGAGCGTCTCTGCTGTTGAAGTTAATAAAATAAATAAACTAGAAATAACTAATATATAAATATGAATGCTGCTTTGATTTAAACTGATGTATATGCTAAACTATCAACTGTTACAACCCTGACTGGCTTAGTGGTAAGTGAACATGAATAAAAAGATGGATGGTCACTGGAGGAGGTCAGCAGCACTCACCCTTAGCAGTGCTCAGCTTGCAGGTGTACGTTCCGCTGTCATCTTCGTGAACGGAGTTCAGCAGCAGGCGGCATGTGCTGCCATCAAAGTGCATCTTGCAATTGAGCAGCGCTGGTTGGATCAGCTTCCTATCTGACAGCCAGTCTACATCAATATCTGAGGGACCTGACATGTAGCACTCGAAGAGAGCAGTCTCCCCAGCCTTTACTGTCACATCTGTAATCTCACGGGTGATGGCTAGGCCAGACTCTACAGGGGGCACTGGGAGAGACAGTGCAGGTCATTTAATTATGGTCTACACCGAGCAAGACATTGCAGGTCATTCTATTATGCTGTACACTGGATGAAAAAGTACAGGTCATTCTGTTATGGTATTCAGTGGGGGAGACAGTGTAGGTCATTTTGTTGTGGGTTTTCATCGAGTGAAACTGTGCAGGCCAATAGATGACAGTTTACAATGGGAAATACAGGGCAGGTCATTCTATTATGGTCTACACCAGGTGAGACAGTGCAGGTCTTTCTGTTAGGTCTGCAGTCTGCACCATGGAGATAATGCATGTAATTCTGTTACACTCTGCATAGGGGAGGATTCTCCATTATAGTCTACAGTGGGAGAGGAACAGCATGACTTTAAAATGTGAAACAAGTTTGCAGATTGTTTTGGCAACTTGAATAAAGCTTCCTTAATTCACTTCAGTAAATCCTCAGCTCCTCAACTAAGTCATGGCTTCTTTTTATATAGCATCCTTTGTTTCTCTTGTGTTACTATTATTGCATTTGTTCACTGCTGTCAGTTCATTTAAGCCCTGAGTTTCTGAGGCAAGCTCCTGCCCTGGCATTTGTGTGACATCAAAGTGGGAACCAGGGTCAGCCTCAGAAAGGCTTTGGACAAAACGTGTCATCCATATTTAATTGGCTGCCAGGTCCAAAGTGTTTGAAAGCCCTGGGGGTGCTCCATGTGGGCCCACTGGGAGGGAGGCAGCAGGTCCTGATTTAATCTTTTCAAATGAAGCCTTATCAATGTGGCAGTATGCTGTACATGAATATGATAAATAGGTAACCATAATTAGTGTCAGTAAACAAAATGTGTACATAAAAAGAATTACAGATTATCTTCTGTATAGTTCTCTGTTTTCTGCATCATTAACTGTGCCTGCTGACTTTTCAGGAGGCGTTATTGAGTCCAGCATAGAGGACTTAACATTCGCAGAAGTAATAATGACTAAGGCGTAACGCATGAAGCCTTTTCTAGTGGAAACTGGAAACTTTCAGTACCGCTGACCAGTGATGTGAGGTAGGTGCAAGGGAGGTTCAGAGCATACTCTCACCTATGACCTCCAGGTGGCAGTCACACTGCTTCATGCCATATTCATTGACAATCTTGCAGGTATACAGCCCTGTGTCAGTCTTCTGAGCTGCAGTTATTCGCATCTCAAAGCTGCCATCCTCTGCTTCCTGCAGAGTGTGTCGATTGGAGGCTTTTATCACCAGCCGGCCTCGTAGCCTGGAGACACAGACAGCGGATTTTAGGGGAGATCCATCAACAGAGAAAGTATGCAAGTGTCTTCAAAGACAAATATGCTGTAAGCTCTTGGGACAGAGAATCAAAAGCTCATGAATTTCCTCCCTCTCTATTTCATTCTCAATCAATTGTCTACTGCAGAAGATAAAATTAACTGTGTAAGGCTGAGGAACCCACCAATAGATCAACGGTTTGGGCTGTCCCTGCACGTGAACGCGCATGGTGATATCGTCCCCCTCAGTCACCACCTGGTCCTTTAGGGTTACCTGTCAGACACATATGTGGGATGAAGAAATAAGCCACATGATTCTGCTGTATATGAAGTCTATTTGCTAAATGAAGTGCAAAGATAACCCTAACCTGACCCAGATTCAGCAGGGGTTCATAAGCATCTATAAATCAAAATTCAAGCCTAGTTGTTTTGCGATTTAAAGGTTTTAGGACACAGTTTCTCGCTGGCTTAGACACGAGGGCATGAGAGCATGAGGCTGCACCCCCTTTACCTGGAACGACGGGGCTTCCCTGAATGCTACATCCACCGCCCTCCTAGACTCAGGCCCCCGACATGACCCTCCCTCTGCCTCCATGCCCTCCTCCAATGGGCTTAGACGTTCTTCATTGGATGTGATGGCACTGCTGAGGTCTGAGGGAACACCATGGACTTTTTGCTGGTCTTCTGCAGGCTCTGTCAGATAGGCAGGGAGTCAGACTTTGACTCTCTATCAGACATACAGACTGTGACACTATCAGAGAAACAGACAGACTGTGAATTTCTATTAGACAGGTAGACTGTGACTCTCAGTTAGACCAGCAGATAATACCCTTCTATCTACAGGCAGTAGGGACTTTTTCAGACAGACTGTGACTCAGTTTTAGACAGGCACTGTGACTCTATTAGAAAGACAGACAGTGACTATCAAACAGGCAGACAACGAATCTTTATCAAACAGACAGATAGGGACTATCAGACAGAAAGACAGAGATTCTATATCAGATAGATAGACTGATTATCAGACACCAGACAGTTACTCTTTATCAGACAGACAGACAGTGAATCTCTATCAGAACGCCAGACTGTGACTCTCTATCAGACAGACAAGAATTATGCAGGAGCAAACAGCAGCCTATGGACTTGTTTAAGAAATGCAAAATTACAATTCGTGCTTCTAAGAGTTTAAACTTTTGTCTTCCAAAACCATACCTGCAAGGGTTAAACTTTAAATTCATTCAAGTCTAAATCAGGTGAACAAACACAACAGTCCAGATGAAGTCTTGATTAAGAAAATCCCAGGAAATATGGGCACAGCTCCTCCTGGTCTGAAGGGGCAGCAATACTGAGAAAACAACATCTGGCCAGGTTCCCAATTTTAATGTATAATCCCAACACACTTCAGGGTGGTCGTTAAGCAAGTCAAGGGACAATGTTATGACAATCTGATTATTAGCAAGAACAAAGAGTTCTGCATCACTTAAGAAAGAGAAAAACAAAAATAGAACCAAAGTATATCGGCAAAAAACAAAGGAGTGTAAGCTTCACACACAGGCATGTGCACGCAAGGCACATAGAACGTGAGAAGTGGGCAGTTGTCTGTTTGAAAACGTGAGGCGCGGGGAGGACCAGGCACATCCAGCCCATCCTAAACAAAACATCTTAAAAGGCACTAAATGATATTAAATGGATCTGAGAGCTACTCAGCATTTCAGGTTCACTTGCTGTTTGAAAAGGCCTGATGCAGATTTAGTCCAATGAGTGTACAGAAAGTACTCTGTCTGCCCGGGGTTTCCTATTAGCATCAGACAGTGTGAGCCAGTCAGCAGTAAAGAGTGAATGGTGAGCAGTGAGCAGTGAACAGTGAGCAGCAATGGATGAATGGTAAACAGTGAGCAGTAAACTGCAAATAGTCAGCACTGAGCAGTAGGGAACAGTTATATAAACTTACCTAGCCCTACATCCCTGTCCTGCTCGTGTCTGAACACCAGATACTCACATGTTACTCCATGGTGTGACAAACTTCAGTTACATCTCTGTGAACTTTCCACTGGCGGCACAAGTGACTCAAAGCGGGGCTGGAAGTTTGCGCAGGAGACTCGTAGAGCCCTGCTTCAGTCCCACCCCCACCCGCCCCCTCTCCCTCACCACCACCCCCTTGCTCACCCAAACACAGAAAAGAGCACTCATATGCTATTGTGGAATTTCTCACTACAGCAGCTAACAGTGGAGCCCTCTATTGCACAGTTTACTGTGTTTCCTGCCTCTCTATTCATTAGGACAAGCCTGTACTCTGCAGACTTTATAGTGAGACCTGGCCAGCAGCTTGCTGGATTAGCACTAAAAGTAAGTGAGCTCAGCGTAAATAACAAGCATAGTGCATCATTCAGGGGGTCACAATGTCAATATGCTAAGGACCCTGCGGCCTGAGAGAGCACGGAGCTGAGGGAAGCCAACATCAATTGCATGGCGAGACGGAAAACCGGCTACAAGTGAGAAGCCCTATAAATACACTGGTATCTGCTTCCCTAATAAGGTAAAGCATCCCCTTCCCTGCTGTGTGGTGAGGCTGCGCATAGACCCTGTGGAATTACGGCCTAGCAACTTCTCCAAGGTCCTGCCGACGCAGTGCGCAGATGCAACTCATTGCAAATGCAGTTCAGTAAACATGCAGCTCCACGCAGACACAGGTCAGCAGACATGCAGCTGAGTACGGACGCAGCTTAGCAGAGATACAGCCCAGTGCTGTACCTCTGCACTTGGGCTTTTTGGCAGACACTTATTACTTGCCAAAGTTAAAAAAATAAGAATTTGGCTTGTATTTTCAGCTCATTTTCAAATTACAGTATATTTAATTGACACAGAGGAAAATTGTATTTTCCATTATATTATCATTAACTGATAACATAATGATAAAATATGACTGTTCCCCTGGGTGATCTGTCACATCACAGGGTCATGTCATGCCCTTTGACTCTGCTAGCTAATATTTTCTAGCTTAGTTTAACCAATGTATTTTGGCTCTCAGCATCACGCTGAATGTGACTCCCTTGACCAGCATGGCTGATCTGCAAGTCTCTCTTTCATCTTCGACTGATATCTATCAGTCACTTCTATCAATCATTTTTTGTCTAGAAGGCAAATTACACCTTGACACATACAAGCAACACTCACATAAAAACAAAGTCAGCTATACTGCCTACAGATGCAAAACAGAGTAATGACACTAACACTGAAACAATTTTTTGACTGTCCACCCAAACGTGTACCAGGTAGGTAAATGATGTTTTCTTCAAAACTGCACATAGCTGAACAAAGACATTTTGTCAAGAGACAAAACAGAGCCTAAGAGACCCAGTTTCAGTCATAACTCTGTATTGATAAAATATGCAGTTACAGTGTTCTGTCTTTGTATGCAGTATAGACAACAAACAACATGTGTTTTTCTTATTTAATATATCACTGTGCAGTTTTAACGGCGTGATTTGCATTGCTATAGTAACTATCAGTAGAGTTGCAGCTGTAATAGATGAGAATGGTTGTAACATGAGCCTGATGGATAGGCATGAGGAATCCAGACCAGACCAGACCCACTGTAGATGAAGGCCCAAAATTCACATCACTGCTATTATATAATGGACATGGAATCACACAGTGGCTTCACAAGTGTAAAGCATTTGTCCATGTACACAGTGACCTTTTACCTCTTGGTTACCTACTGTCTCTAGTAACTAATATTCACATACTTTGACATTGACTTTGCTATGATGAAGTCTGTTGAATCTGTTTTAGCTAAAAGGAGAGGCCATTCACTTATTCACAGGTGATGTGGCAGGTTTCACACCATGAGCAGTTCGATGAAAGTGAACATTTATCATTTTAAAATCTTCTCCATGAGGTATCCCACATTTGTCACGTATAGGTTAACTAGAAAACCAACCATTCTGCATGCTCCCGTATCTTCCCCTTTATCTTTGAATTTCCACTCACCTGATTTGATAAAAAGCATAGCGCTGCAGGATGTCCGACCTGCGCAATTGGCAGCCATCACTGTGTATGACCCGGCATGGCTGGTATTCAGCTGCTCGATCACCAGTGAGTGTCTCTTCCCCTCCACCCTGATCGAGTGCATAGGGCTATTCTTTATTTCCATTTCCATGTCACCCTTCCACCAGGTCACTGGGGTAAAACACACAAACATTTGATCTCTATTAGCAATCCTGCTCCAGTACTCTCCCATTCTGTGAAGTTTGACAGCTCAACCCTTTACAGAACACACTTATTACTGGATTAAAATGTTTTATGCTTAAATATATGTTTAGAGCTGAACCTTTAAAAAGTGATCATCTCACATTCATGGTACTTGCCCGAGAATGGCACCTAAAAGCCAGAGGAATTGTTCTCATAAAATCATATTAACTAAGAAAGTCTGAAAGTTTTGATTGAGTGCTAACCCTATCCTTAACATAACCCAAACTGTCTAAACACTGGAGCAGAAAGGGGAGAGGTCACTTGCCTTCTGGCAAAGGGATCCCAGTAATAATGCACTTCAGGACCACCTCTGAGCCAGCCAACACCACGGTGTCCTGCAGAGGGGACTCGAACATGGGAGCCTCCATGATGTCCTCCCCTCCTGACTCATATAAGACATCCATGGAATCAGCATAAAGGCCTCAGATGATGTGGGGTGATGGGTAATCTGAAATTTCTATACAACTGTGATGCTTCACTGTATTAATGAACTAATGGATTGATAAATCGAAACATATAGTTATAACTTCAAAGCCAAATATAATGCATCAGAAAACTGAAAGGGTGGAAGGAAAAACGTTATAATGGTCACCTGCATCAGGAGACAATGGCTTGGCATGGTGGACCTTCCCCATGCCCGTCCAGGACCTCCATCCCTCAGTAACTTCAGCTTTCTCTACCTGGTTTTTTAACATAAGAACATCCTCTTTCATGGGTTTTTCTTCCACAATGATAATGGGGATGGAAAGCCTGTGAGCTAGAGATGCAGGTGTTAGCTGTACCTCGCTCGTCTCTTCCTTTGACATTGGGCTAGTAGTTGTAGAGTCAGAGTTTAAAAGCCTTGGGGGTTTTGGTGGTGGCTGAGTGGGATGCTCTTCAACATGGAGAGGCTTTGTCTGAACAAGTGATTTTACTGGGGTCTGGTCTACCTTGGGTATGGATGGCTGCAGCTTCCTGGGGGGTGACTTTTCTTTTGGTAGTTGAGAAGGTGTCTGATCTTTGGATGTGTGTGACATCTCTGTTGATGCCTCCTTGCCCGGGATGCTTCTCTCTATCTGCCTTGAGGAACGCTGCCCAGGGAGCTCAGCAAGTGGCTTGCTTTCATAGGAGTTTGACTTCTCCCCAAGCCTACTCACTGTTATGCTGATCACTGAAGATTTAATTGTGTCTGGTCTATGGTTTGATTCTTGTTGAGGATTCAACTGGCTCTGATGCAGTTGTCCTTCAGGAGATGATGATTTTTTCACTAATGACTCTGTGAGTTGCTCTCCCTGCTCTTGCTGCCATTGGATGCGTTCCCTGTCTTGCAGTTTCTGTAGGACCTGGGGTGGGATGGGCTCCAACTTTCTCAAAGGTTGCCGTCCATGTTGGTGCACCTGCTCTGTGGAAAAGGACTTTTTCATATGGGATTTCCCCATCAGATTCTTTATTCGCTGGAGCTCCTGTGTAAACTTGTTCTCAATTTCCTGGACCTTCTGGGAGTAATGGGACCTATCCTCCAGGGAAGCAGCCCTCTGGCGGAAACTAGATCGCCGTTCTGCAGCATCAGCTTTCAGTGTCTCTCGCAGGTCCTCTCTGGAGTTGTCTCTGGAAATCCCCAACCGGCTTCCCCCATCGTCTGAGTCAATGGATGCAGCCCGGTTGAATCCAGCCCAAGAGCGCCCAGAGATGGAGCCTTCAGTGTGGTCAGTGCTCCTTCTCTTTTCCTCAAAGACTCGTACCTTCTCAAAAGTTTTGGAACTGGGTCTACCCACTTTAGCCAAGGGCCAGTGAGTCTGGTCCTTCCAGGAGCCCTCACTGATGGGAGTCTGAGGATGGGAGTCTTGGGCACCAGACTGAGATGCTGCTGAGGCTTGGGACTGCTTGATTGTCTCCTCAAAGTCTCCTGACACTATGTCTTGGTAATTAGTTGGTATGAGAGTGACAGCTTTTTTGTGTTCAGAGAGGGATCTGGCAGGGATCATCCCAAAACGAACTGGCAAGGGAGCAGCAGCTGTACGCTGACTAATTTGGGAAGGGGACAGAGTGGGAGGTGGGTGGACTTGGGTCTTAACTTCACTTAGAGTGTCTTCCGACTGGCTCCTGTAAAAGGAGTTTAAAGGAAATGTCCTGTCAGGGTAAAGGTCTGTAATGGGAAGGAGCCCAGCTGGTTGGCCCAGTTTGGATGTGCCTGGAGAGTAAGCAAAGGGGGTGGTTTTCTAAAGTCTCTCTCTCTGGGTATCTGAGTGAGGGAAAAACCCTAAATACTGAGTGAATATGGGTTAGGGAAGCAAAACGAAACTACAGCTGTTACCAGCAAATTATAATGGAACAATTAAATAAGGTCAAGGAGGTAATCAGTAGGTCCTCATTTGAATACTGATCTTGTATCAAATATAACACTATAAAGCAGGGTAAAGTGTGCAGAATAACACAAATATGGGAATGGAACTCATAAATGATTGCTGAATAAATAACATGGTGAGGTCAAACTATCCTTGAAACTCTACCGAACTGGATTATGGGAAACCTGCACATACTGTATGGAAGGACATCCAGGAAAAGCTCAAGCACAGAGTAATCAGGGTGGAATTACTGGGGCAGATGCACTGAGGAATGTAAACTGCTAGGACTGGCAGGAGGACAGGGTCCAGACTCCACACTCAACTGCAGCACCGCCAAACCAGATAAAGCCCATATACACAAAAACATGCAAGCAGAGGGCTGGAGCCCAGACACAGAAGACATGCATGACAAACAGCAGAAGCCAATCCAAACCACCGACCAAATGTGGAAAATTTAGATTCAGCATGTTCCTCAGATTGATAAATCTCTAAGTCTGTGTGTATTCATTGGTGCGTCGGTCAGACATGGACAAGGGTGGGGAGCGAGGGAAAGCATGAGGGAAACGTGGAGAGAATCCCAGTGATGAAGACCAACAGCAACGTGTACAATAAGCAACACATCTGATATGATGAATGTACTTATTCAGTGGAGTTTTGAGTTTACAGTAGTCTGTCGTATGCTAAGGGGTTTATGTGAGCTCTTGAAGAAAGTCCTTTTCAGTGTGATCTTCAGTGGAAATAAGATTCCCTTTACATCTAAGAGGGATATTTTGATCCATGGCTGTTTCAATGACAGAGAGACTATGACATAATAAATAAAAAGGCTGACAACAAGCAGATGAAGAAACATGGCCCAAAACAGGATGATGGAGGAAAATATATAGCCTCGATATTCCAGAAACAAGTTAAATTATAAAAACAGGATCTAATTTGGGCTGATTTGAAGGTTCAAGCAGTGGAGGTAGATGAGATGTGGGGTGTATGTTGTGTGGAATGTGTCTATAGCTGGCCCTGGAGATAACACAGGCATTATGCTAAATTGACCAAGAAAATTTAGGAATAAGAACTACTGAATCAAATGTTGCAATTAGAGGATATAGCGTCAAAGAAAAATAACATTACAGTATCGTATATTCCTTTTTTGATCACATTTAACTTTTATAGTCTGATAACTAAAAACACACAGCAGTAAATCCAGTCTGTTTGGATAATATGAGTGCTGTGGAGTACATAGGTTTCTAGATTGTATCAGATAATAATTGGAGTGCCGCAAGGCTCTGTCCTTGGTCCTTTCTCTTCTCCTTTTACACTTACTCTTTAGGTCTGATCATCTATGGGTTAGATGTCTAGTCACACAGCTTTTCCTACCATTACTACAAAGATGACATCTGACTTTAAATCACCCTTTCCTCACAGGAAACGAGATTTCGATATGCCTCACCGACATCACAATCTGAATGAGTGCATTTTACACATTGTTTGGACAATTTACTTAAATTTGACAATTTACAAATTACTGTTTTGATAAATATGCTTGGATGTGTTTATTACAGTATATGCTCTTCTTGTTTTGTCCTGTTCATTCTGTGTTTAAATGCTTAAAAAAAAACATGTAGGTGTAATTTTTTTGGGGGCCGGGAACCAATTACAGTGGTACCTCAGTTCTCGAACTCAGTAGAACTCAAATTTCTTGAAAGTCGAACAAACCAGTTTGACCTAGAACTCGATCTGAATGTCAGAAGTCGAACCGTGAACGCTTACCTAATATAAATTGTACGCGCCAGGAAATAAGTTATACTACAATGCAATTCTTACTTGATTGGCTTCTTCACAGACTGGACGACTAACTAAATAAAGCAGCGCAACATTACAGTAACTAGCAATAAATAAACCACTAACTTACATGTACTATTAGCATTTATGTCATTTATTTAAACTTAATTTTACCAGGTAAATTAACTGAAAACCAGTTCTCACTGCTTTACATGATATTCAGGAGAAATAGCAGATTACGCATCGGAACTGCCTGGGATACAAACGTCATGTGTGTAACTAAACTCTTCAGCCAATAATAAGCCAATAGGGTAAGAAGTCGCAATGCATCTAACCGTAATGCATTGCATCAGGATCCGAATGTGTTGCTTTAAGCCAGCACTGAAAGCAAGTGGATCACACCCAATGACCGGACTGGGGAAACAAACTGAAACGCGGATTTAATACAGAGGACTAATGATAACAACCATAAACCGCTGATCACATGGGTATCCCACATGAGGTTAACAAGGGGGCGTGGCACACGGATAAAGCAGGCGATCGGGGCAGGACAGGGGTAATGTTGGGATAAGGTCTTTATCGTTTTGAAAGCCATTAAGAAAAAAACGCTCTTCTTGTTTTACCCTGTTCATTTTGTGTTTATATGCTTAAAAAACATATTTAAGTGTAATTTTCGGGGCCGGGAACCAATTAATTGGTTTTCCATTATTTCTTACGGGAAAAATTCAATCAGAACTCGAACTTTTTAGGATTCGATCCGGAGTCAGGAACGGATTAAGTTCGAGTTCTCAGGTACCACTGTAATGCTAATCATGACCGCAGAAGTGGACAATTAAATTTAAACTGACCAATTATTACTGATCAATAATTGTGGCCGAGACAGGGGAGGAAAGGAGACAATGGCTTGTTTAATGTGCTGTCATTAAGGTGGTGATCACTGTGCATGGCCACCTTGCATCACGATTTGATGTCTGTTTTTTTGCTAAAGGTTAAACAGGGTGAATGGAAAGAAAGAAACATGGTCTGTGTGTAGAGATGTAACCATGCTTCAATACGATACACAATTCTAAGTTCACAATACGGTTTTCCTCACGATTTTTTAACAGAATGAGCTGCAGACAAATTTATTCAAAAATATTTCTTTATCTTTCTAAACTGTGCAAAATGTGTCCTCTTCTTAACAGTGCAATTGAAATTGAATAAAAATTCGTTAAAAAAATCCCAAATCAAAACAAAAAAAAACATCTTCAAATAAACATTAACGCTTTTACATTAACTGCACATTCATAATGCTTTTATATTGCATTCAAAAAACGTTCAGTACACCTTCATAATGTATTTATTAAGTATTTAGAAATCATTCATAAATATCATGCATGTACCTTTACCTTTACATCCTAACATCCCTTAACAGCTGTAATATACATTAATAACAAACATTATATAATAATAGCAAACATTATAATTGTATAATCATGTAATGTTTGTTATTAATGTATATTAAAGCTCAAGATGTCAGGATGTTAAGGTGTACTTGCATGCTGCTAATGAATGTTCTATGAATGCATAATGAATGCATTTTGAAGGTGTACTTAATATAAAGCTTTACCAAAAAAACTATGGCTTGCACGTGTAGCTTTAGCGGGGTTTCCCCTTTTAAATAAAGTAGCGTGAGGTACTCATAAAGTAGCGATTCATTTTCCACATCAGCCATTTACGTCATACATTTCCTTCAATTTTTAACCGATTCGCAATTCATTGTTACATGCCTATCTGTGTGTGCTCGGCTGTGTTATGTCCAGGGTCTGCTGTTGCCTGTCCAGTAATTTGTGTTTGGGGCATGATGTTTGAGGTGTGATGTTTTTGTACCTTAGGGCCAGTCAGTTGGTGGGGTATCTTTTTTTTTAATGTTGTGACATTAGCGGTCATAGAGTGGCACAGAAAAGGTCCTTCCTCTGTAGAGACTGAACGTGCTGCTGTAGTGGTCGCTAGCTACAGACACGCTCTCCTCAGACCCCCACACCGGGCAAGCCAAATTGGCACGGGATGCTCGGATCAGCGGCTCCACGCCCAGGTGCCTGACATGGCCCCCTGGCACCTCCTGCGGCTTCGCTTGCCTGCCAGCTCTCAGGGGGTCCTGCAGCCCTGGTGCTCTTGAACCCAAGGCTGGCGTCTCCTCTTTCTCCACCACCGTGTCCCGACCGGGACTCCAGCCATCTGTGCGAATTCCCTTACTCGGCCCCGACTCAGCAAGGACGCTCCTCACTCCTTCACCTGAAATTAAGAAAAAGCCATCAAAGACTGGGCCTCCGAAGGCTCACAGGAAAACTGTGTTTACATGAGGGAGCAGGATGAGTTGTGGAATGGAGTACAATTAGGATGAGGCCAAAAGCATTAAATCTGTGGCATTGAGTCTGCCACAGAGGGCAGCACTGTACCGGATAAGCACTGTACCAGACTGCTGATCTGCAAAGCCCCTGGCAATGTGACATCATCAGCAGGGGGGTACAGATGCTTAACTGACATATCACAGAGTGGCCAAAGTGCCAATCTCACCCAACAGGCCACTGCTTGGCACAGTGTTTTTGTTGGTTGAACGTGGAAAAGTTTCAAGGAGCAGGGCAGATTAGGAGTAAATTCTAGGCCAGCAAAAGTAACAGTACTGGATGGCAAAGCTGGGAAAACTGGCACGGAGGTGTATTCCCCATCAACAGGGGGCAGGCAAACATCCCTGTCTGTCAGTAAGAGGTCCCCATGGTGACTAAAATTACATGAATTTTTAAATGATCACAGTCGAGAACGACAATCTCCCCCTTGATACATCACACTGTGCCAGCTAGGGGCAGCCAAGACAGCCACCCAGCTTGCTCTTTGGGTTGCAGGCTTCATCGAGCAACATGTTGTTCTTGGCAGTACCCAGTCGCTAGAAGGAGTGAGAGGAACCCACCTGCTGGAAGCCAGATTAGGATCTCCGTTTCTCAATGATGAACCTTTTATATCAGTCCTACTGTTTCATGGTTTAGCCAACCCAGTTATGAAGAGCAGTTTGTGGCTTCACCCTTTATATACCTGTAAACACTTGTACAGCAGGAGAAGCTGGGAAAGTGTTGCTCCGTCTATGATTTCATGCACAGATGGTTTTAGGTTTCGGTGCCTTATCAGGGGCAGGGCTTCATGTCTCATTCCTCTCCATAGCAACCGGGTTCTGACAGACGCAGACGGTAACAGAGACTATTTAAGACAATGAGTTATTTATACTCGCTGACAAACTGCGCTGAGCTGTGGTTGGCTAACAAACCAAACCAAACGTCACTTGACCAATGTTCAGCCAGAAATGTCTCCTGACTGCATCCCCTGCACTGTCCCTGTGTCTTTGTGTCCACTTGGGCAAGGTGGCCAAAGTCAGAGGCTTAGCAGTGTGGCAGCAGTGTGTGAAAGAGAGAAAGACGCTGGATTGATTTAAAAGCTTCTTCCCAAAGTAGTGTCACAGAAACAGCTTTCAAGCCAAGCAAGAAAATGTACAACACTTCAGAAACAGTCGCATACTGGCCCTGTTGGATGCAGCCATCTGCATGAATATTTCTACACCTGTTAGCTTTGAAAGTTTATTTTCTATGTCTGAAATAATACAGCTGGGTGACAAATGTAAACGCGAAGCCATTACCTTAGCCTTCTGCCATTGATTTATGGTTGCAAAAGATGAACGTCATTTCCCGTTAAGTGCAATCTGATATAAATCATGGGAAGAACATTTGAAATCCATCATGGTACTGATGATGCACAAGGAGAGGCCCCCTGCAGCTCACTGTTTTGGCAGCCCAACACAGACTGCATTCTTCCCCAGACCACCAGCTCTGAGAACATGTCTATATCACTGTGTGAATACAGACCCCCGGCCATTCACCACAGAGTGGTTTACCTCTGTGGGGGGCCCGCTTTGCCTGCCCTCCAACCTCTCCCTTAGCCTCCATCGGGATGTGGGCCTCTGTGGTCTCATCTTCGGTGGTTTCTGAGTCTGAAAAGAGAGACAGGTAATGGGATGAGTGAGAAAGACACAGGGGTGCCAGAGAGCAGCAGGGGGGCATGTCATGTGGATGACATTGAGAAACGTAGTGTGAGATGGACGCCAGAGAGAACATGAAACAGAGTGATAAGGTGATGTGGTGATGTACAGGGAAACACGCCAATGACGACATGAGCATGACTACTTAATCTTCATGTGTGTACCCATAAATTATGACTTTCACATGTGAGCTTGTCATTCAATATCACTGAGGTAGAGAACGATGGATAGGACGAAGATCCAGAACACTCAATGAGAGCCTTTACCGTAACGCTGTTTCCTGCAGGAGCGGAAAACTTCGCTTCCATAGTGGTAGCAAGGAAAAGCAGACAGAAAAGCCCTGTTACTATGGGAACTGCTTGTACGCCTACTCACAGCCAATCAGCTGCAGCCAGACCATGCAGCATGTCGAGCATCACCACAGCACTACTGACATGGCCTGGGACTGTTTCATGAGGCTACAGCAGTGCATGTCTGCTGGGGCATGATCGTGGTTGTGTGGCAGGTTGCCATAGTTACTCTCATGCTACACATACCAGAACCTTCTGAGTATATTCTGACACTTAAAAACAAGACGGGTTTGACAGACACAATTAGAACTAATACTAACAACACAAATAATATAACATGATCAAGAGAGAAAAATTTTCAACCAGTAATTTATTACAGTACAAGAAGCAAAAGAGCTTGCATAATATTTATAACAAGTTCAACATTTAACAGCAAGGCATGTGCAAATGGAGTTTGTGGTTAAGTTTCAGGATGCCTTGGTGACGGCTGGATATTTGTCACAATCACAAACCTTTGACTGGCTGGGTGAGGGGGTGCTGGGGGCATGAAACCTTCCGCCCTCAGAATAAAGAGAAAGAAGCAAGATGCTGGAAGCAGAGTTCTCAGGACATGGCTCTGACTCAGTGAGTCCAGCATTTATACAGCAGGACTATAGCTTCATCCATAAAGGAAGCATGCTTGGTTCTGAGAGACCTGTGTAACTGGCGCAACAGTGAGTGACCTGCTCTGGTGCACCCTGGGTCCCAGAATAATTCAAGGCACCCAGATGGACATGACCTATTTTGACAACATATCTTTCAGATTTGAGTCGGAAAGCCTTTGGGACATTGTGGGTGATGACTGCATAACTGATGACTGAAGTACAAGTGCTCCCTCTACTGGGATGATCGATTGGGCGCTCCCTTGACTGGGATGACTGAGGCATCCTTAAACTTGGGTGAATGGCAAACACATTGTTGCCTAGCAAATTCTCTGGAATGCCATTGTAGAATCTCTGCTATAATAACCTGCTATCTATAAACCCAAACACACCATGGCTAAACCGTCCAAAGGTTCGACTAGAGTGTCCAGGTTTCTGAAATGAGAAGACAAAAAAAATTATTTAGTGATGGGCATGTACATAAAAGAATAAAGAGTATTACCAAGTATTACAGACATGCACTGTGTTATGACCATGCACAGGTTAAATGAACAGTGCCCCCTCTAGGTAACTCTAACCCTAATTATCAGCAGTGAAGGAGAGAAACTCGTATGTAGACTAAATCAAAACTCTCACACAGATCTGCAAAACATCAGAAAGCAGCAGGAAGAGCCTGGAACAGCCAGGTGTATTGAGAATCTAGGGTAGCTCGCACTCAGATAGGCAGGGGTTCTCAGGGCAAGCTGGCCCGAGCCAATTCCAACTAATATATTGATGACAAGGATAAATGCATCCATACAGAGCACCCATCAAAATGATCATTACAATAATGTAAAGAGATTCTCCCATGGCTCAACCTTGTGGTGTTGGTTTTATTGCTGCGTGGTGAAAGGCTAGACCCAAGCAGACTAGAGGCCCACCCTGGGACAGCGATCAGGAACAGCAACTGTGAACAATGACTGGGGACAATTATCGGGAACAGCGACTGGGGATAGTGACTGAAAACAGCGACCAGGGAGAGTAACTGGGGACGCCGACTGGGAACTGGGGATTTTCAGGAGATCAAAGAGCTTTACACATCTTTGGATGGATGGGATCTCCACTTCACTCATCCCACATAAAGGGAGGAATATTTTAATACAGGAATTAAATATACACATACACAACCCTGAACTTGAAGGAAGCAGCAGATCATATGACTGTCAACTTTGTAAACCAAATGTAGAGGCTCATAAAGACAGCTGGGAGCCTGCATTAATGGGCCAGGATATGACGCCTGCCTTCTGCCTGTATGTTGAACATCTCCAATCCCACCACTGGCAACAATCAACACCTTAATGGATGGTGACAATGACAGTGTATCTATCTGTCTCCTTATGAGAGGATGATGATGGAGTTTGGGCCTTATGGTCAGGCTATTGGTTTCTCTCCTTTTAACCCATTTTAATTAAACCATCTAGTTTACCAAAACTGGAATTCATTGATTGTGTATTCACAGATCTATATGCAGGAATTATGTTAAAACATGCAGAATACTCACACCTAAGGTTTAAAAATAATACTACAGTTTACTTTATATTATTACTTTAAGTTTACTTTATATTGTTATCATTTTATTAACATGCTAATAATATAAAACTGAGTCCAAGTGTGATAAAAACTGTGTTAGGGTGACCTGTGTTTTGTTGCCTCAGCCGGACCAAGAAGCCTGTCGCCTTCTCACCCTTAACTGGCCACCACATCCTCTCAGACCCAGACACACTGACCTTCTCCCCATGGCAGGCCTGCATTGACTGCACCTCCCTGGCTTGACCCGCTCTTCCACATGTCCATTTTCTCCAACATCATTCTAACTTCATGTCTGGATTGCAGGTTCCCCACCTCATCCTGTGCTCACTGTGCCCCTCATAACAATCTTTAAACTAGGGGTCACCAACATGGTGCCCGCGGGCACCAGGATGCCCCCAAGGACCACATGAGTCGCCCGCAGTCCTGTTCTAAAAATAGCCCAACTCACCAGCGAGCAGCATCTAACATTTTATTTTATCCTGTTGCTATTCTTCTTTAATCACATTTGCATTTATATATATTGAAAATGACAATATCTAAAAAAAATATTTCAAACATGTTAAAACAGTGTTATACTGAACAGATGTGTTATTTAAGAAGAGTGTATCAAAGTGGTAGGACTTCATACTGTAACTCTCAGTTTCAAAAAGGTTGGCCATCCCTGCTTTACAGCCTGACACGGATAACTAACAAAACACAGACACAGTTTGTCACTGCCCCACTTCCACAGCCATTCACCCAGATCACACACAGCATAGCTTCTCTTCTAGGGACCAGACAAGTTAACAGCTACCAAAGTGGCCTTCTTAGTCTGCAGCTCTTGCACTCGCTCTGTGATTCTGATTCTTTCCCTCTTGTCTTCCTAAGGAACTGCTCACGGTCTGACCTACTGCAGCAAATGAATCTGTACCACAAAGCCAGAAGCATGACCTGTGTGACACTCACAAAAGGGAGGTGGGCCAGGCAACAAGCATTAAAAAATAAGCATAAAGTAATAATCACAGTAACACAGTGAAGGCAGGGATAGACATGGCAAGACAATTTCCCTGACCCTGGCACAGTTGATTGGCTCAAAGGCACCATAACTTTGTTTTCCTGAGCGCTTGGCATCATAGGATAGGGCAGCTGGCTCCATAAGACCGCTCCTGTCTGATTCTTTCACTTCTTATGCCTATACCCCTCCTGGTACCCTGGGTGCCTTTTTATGTCACAGTGACATTTTGGAGGAAGAGGTCAGTTAAGAGCCCACACTGGCAGCATTTTGTAAGTCAGGGGACACATGTGATGGTGTCCAGTCCGGCTGGCTGTAGCTCTGGCTTCCTATGCCCATCTGCCTGTATGGTTTGTGATGGTCATATGCCAGGCAACACAGATCACAAGCAAAGGGGACAAGGCTCAAAGTTCATAGACAGCTGTACTCACCTGGAGCCTCTTCTTTGACCAGATCTTCTTCATGGTTGTAACAGGTCCAGGTTCTGTTTTGTCTTCCAGTGTGGGACAGAGAGATTTTTTTTTTTAATTGCACGGCTCTCCCGCCACATGGACTGGTGACCTCGTCTCCGTGGCGATGACCCCCCTCATACTAGACACTCACTGTTCCCAGGTTCAGGCAGCATCTCCAGCCAAAACTTCAATGAAAGACATCAATGACAACGAAGCCAGAAAAGTTAGAATTTCCTAAGCTGTGGTTCATCCAGCGCTGGTGATAAAGCAGCGTGCGATAAACACACAGGTGAACCACTGATCTGCATCAGGGGCTTTGAGCGAACTGAGGGCCCCAGCAGTACCACAGCAGTCCCGCACACGATCGCTGGAACAAGGAGAGCTCCGAATATCAGCCAGTGCAATGGCTAGCAATAGGAAAAGAGAGAAGGAGCAACACTGATGGAGACAGAGAAAGGGAGAAGAAGAGCGAAAGGGCGGCAGAGACAGCGAGAGAGAGAGGAGGGGGGGAGCGAGAGAGAGAGGAGGGGGGAGCGAGAGAGAGTGGAGGGGGGGAGCGAGAAAGAGAGGAGGGGGGGGGACTGAGAGAGCTTTCACTGGTCTGCTTCCTCCAGAGAGAAAAAAGCTGTGAGTCAGCCCCCCCCCCCCCACCACCACCACCACACACACACACACACACACACTCTCTGACCTGAGAGCTAAAATGCAGGTTGATCTTCCCTGTGCCTTTCATCATCCCCCACCTCTCCTAATTCTCCTAAAAGCCCAAGATTCAGCCTATACCCCACAGTAGACCATGGCTGAAGAGAGCTTCAGCTGTCAATTGGTGGGGATTGATACCGCCCCCACCAGGCCAAGCTGCGACACCGTAACAGCTGCTTAGTCTCCAAACACCTCTGAATGTTATCAGAAACAGGCGCCCCCCCAATCCCGACTTCCATCCTGAGGGACAGGAGTCTGGGACCTCCAGGAGTCAGTGTATTTCATTTCACAGCATTCTCTAATAGTGGGACCTATTTCAGTGGTAATAGAGATGGTAACGAGCACACATCGAGTGGAGATGGTGGCGATGTGAGCCCCCACCCCCCCTGGTGCCAGGCCAGTGGGTCAGCTTGTATTACTGGAGGTTGCAGTGTTTACACACTGCTGGCTGAGGGGGTGGCAACTATACTGCGTCACCCTCAGTTAACACACCTCTCTAATTACACGCCTGTCATGCATGTCAGAGTTCCAACACAAGACACCTCAGTAAGTGCCGGCAGACATCTGGTCCTTTCACATGAAAGGGAGGACTTTTCCAGCTTTGCTGCTGGCTTGTTAGTCCTGCTGAGGGCGCTGTGCCTCATTTCCGGTTTATCATAACCCATTCATCTTCTGTAAGTCGCTTCTGATAAAACCTTAAGATAAATGAGCCTATGTGTGCTGAGGCGGCTCAAGCTAGGTGCCATGAGACAGCGTGAACACGAGGATCCAAGTGTGATAAACAGCCTCCATCTGTAGTACAGGATGTGGAACAGCAAAAAAGCAGAGAAGAGCAGCCTCTGAGATGAGTGAGAGCAACATTTGCAGCAATTGCACAAATCCTGAGCAGCTGCCTTTAGTATGGTGAATCTAGTGGGCAAGAGTGAGACTAGAATTGACATCATTCAGAGCAGCATAGACACAGATGGCAACTGACAGACCTACACTGATACTACATGTGGAACAGCACAGACACACTCAGCCACAGACCAAATTCTTCAGAGATGCAGAGTGCCTGAGCATGAACATGCATTTATCCTACCTGGAGGACGTGACTACAGTAGTAAACAAAGATAAGCACATTTTCACGACAGCTAGGTAAAGCTGACAAAGTTGATTCAGTCTATGTCTTGTTTTTCTGCAGATATAAGATAAAATGTTACATATCTGACATCATTTATTATGTGCCCGTTGTGCTGTCAATCACAAGATGAAACAATGCTCACAAAACACCAGAACTTAGTGACACCAAAGGCGCTGATTGGCTGAAATGCACCTTACAGAATTCTGACTCTTGACTGATCATAGTTTAGGTAGCTGACAGGAAGAAAAGCAGAAGAAAATCAAGTCTGCTTAGAGGACAGGCATAATATAACGATAATTTTATGGCTCTGTTTATAAAATCCCATCTGTGCATTCTGGTTGAAATATGAGTCATCCTTGCAAACTGTACTAGAAAGCTGAGATGTTACTTTCAGACTTAATCTAATCACATCTTGTGATCATCTTACTAACATTCTGAAGTACACACAATACAGTTTTCCTATTGTAAATTGAAAGAAGTAATACTAATCTCAGGTTAAACATCTTAAAATTAATTTTAGCCATTTAAACACCATCTCTGAAGCAGACCCCCACGAACTTTTTAGGATTCGATCCGGAGTTCGGAACGGATATATATATATATATATATAGTACTGTACATCTACAGCAGTGATGCTGACTTCTCTTACATTCATATACATCTACAGCAATGAAACTGACTCTTTTTATATACATTTACAGTACATCTCACTACACATATCACCCATCCCAATAACCCATCACCGCTATGCCTAGATTCCAATGTTTCCCAAATGTAATCTATCAGATCACTAATATGTACAAACAAGTCCATGGTGTAAAATGAGAGAGGACGTTGATATTCCATTACATAAACAGTTTGGTTGATCTCTGGTTACTGCGTTTGCCCATGCTTAGTGCCAGACCGGTTAGAGAGTACAGCTGTAAACCTGCAGCAGTAACGATCCCGCTTACCGATTTAGTGCTGCATGCCTGTTTGTGTGGTTTGGTCCAACACATGCATTGCCAGCTGCTCTCTGCCCGCTGTACCTGGCTTTGCCAGTCATCTCCATATCACCATCACCACGCAGACTCTGTTTGACAGCTAAAAGTAATATGTTCAATTTGTGACATTTGTGCTGTTTAAAATTGAGGCAGGACGTTCCTCTTAAAAAAACCTTTCAGGGATCAGTTTAAAGTGTCTCTCTTACTCAGTAACTGTCATCCGGCTTGATTTCAATGGCATAATGCGACCATTTCCCCATGATGGACAGCTTAGCTGTCCTTGGAAAGTAGCTGGCTCAAGCACATTTTAGGGTTGATGGAGTTCAGAGGAGCGAGGCTGTTTCTACACCCCTCATATACCTGAAGAATATATGAGGTTCAGGCTGCCACATCCGTAGCTGGTGAGCTCACATCCCCGCAGCGCTTCCTCTTGACACGCCCAATCTGCAAGTTTTATGCGGACAGTTTGAAAAGCCTTCCTGTCCTCTCATAGCTCTTTCTTTAACATGGCACCATATTCTTCGGGCAAACGGCATTGCCACCTTTGGTTTGTGAAAAGCCGGGATATTTAGACATTTTTTCTTGCTGCAGGTGTATGCAGCAAGAACTGTATGCATACACCTGTATGGGCTGATATTTGTGCCACTAGACACTGAATATGAATAGTGTATATTTAAATCTGCAGTTGTTGCATTAAAAAAGCGAATCGGAATTTATTAGTTTGAATCTGAATTCCAATCACTTGAAACTGCATTTATCCTATCTGGAAAATTTTCAGTTCACAAATTCAGTTTCAATTTATTGAGACGCACATCTGGGCCCTTGAGGAAAAGTAATCCACCGGAGGTTCACAACTCATTTCCACGTTTATGACAGTTCTGCAGGTCGGGGTAAAGTGGAGGCATGTGCCAGGATATCACTAGAGCATCACCTTATGATATATATGACAATAAGCTTTATATACACAAGCGATAGCATAAACATTAACCATACGTCTGGTTACTATGGTTATATGTGGTTAAATGAACGATTTCTGGCACTGCTAATTTATTTTAATATGGTAGACTAAAGCAAAACTAGCTAGGAATATGAATTTTACTTCTAGTTTAGTTTAGTTAAGTTATGGCTCACCTGTTCATCTCATGTGGCTTTCTAGCAGTGTTTATGCTAAATATCTTTAAAATATTCATGATGATGATGAAACCTTTATTGCTGTTGCAATACACCATGTCACTAGTCACAATTACCAGTGAAAAACTGGCCATCAACCGAACCATACATATAGAAACATCATATTATATGGGGTAGACAGGTCAGGAAGACAGGAGATCCGAGGAAGAACCGAGAAAACAGAATTACATGAGGAGAGAGGAGGAGAATAAAAAAAACAGCCCCAGACTCACCGATATGATGCGAAAGTCAGTATTAATTTCTAATATGCGAGTATGGAATATTATTTAGCACTTCATAATGCATAGAGAATGTAATCATTAGGACTCTATAAGAAGCTGATGTAAACTGTGTAGAGAGTGACTTTGTAACCTTCAGAGAATGCAGACCAATAACTGCTGTGCACAATGTGACAAAAAGCAAGTATGAATTAGCACCTTGTGTTGGCTTAGAAGTTTCTGTATCTGTTAGCTATTTTGTTAGCCTTTGATGTATGAATATGTACTTTATTAGTGCTGCAGCTTCTCACTATGTTGAAGGATAAATATATTATTAACCCTCTAGCCAGACAATGTGCAACAAGCTGAAGTTGCTAAGCTTTGCTACTGAAGGAATGGATTCGCCTGAGTTCATCAAAAGTTCACGGCTGGGTATTTAAAAAAACCAAATGGAGATGGTCACGCCACCATTATGTTCAACGGAGGGACCAAACAGTAAAAGAGATGATCGACAAACTTATCATATAGGGGTGTGGATCAAGGAAGAAAACAACAATGGTGAATGGTTGAAGGAATGATGATGCTTAAGTGACGAGGTATTGTTACACGATAAGAAAATGTATAAAAATTAATGTAAAAGCCTTCGCTGCAACCTTACTGTTGTAATAAAGGCTGAATCTGAAGATCTACACAAGTGGCTCCTGTCCTGTTTGGTGGGAAAGAAAAAAACACAACATGAGTGTATCAATACACTTACCTCTGTATCAATCTAAATGTAGAGTTATAAAGTGGGTACGAAGTGCTATGCTTCTGGTCTGCTGCATGTCTACAGCGCTCTCTGTGTACTGTGCTCATAACCAGGAGCATCAGTTAAAGCGCCACTCTCGCGTGACACTTGTCTCTGAGTAGCAGAGTCCTGGAAACTTGTGAGAAGTGGTGGTACGGTAAAGATTAAAATATAGCAGTGTTAGTACTGCTTAATTCTTATTACATATATGATGGCTGCATATATCAGGGGTGTCAAACTCCAGTCCTGGAGGACAAAAGCCCTGCACAATTTTTGGATTACCCTCATTTTACACACCTGATTCAACTTGTGCTAAATACAACACAGCTCTTGAGCTGAATCATTTGTGGTGCGACAGGGAAAGAACTAAGCTACACAGGGTTCTGACCCTCCGGGACTGGAGTTCGTTACCCCTGCCATACAATATATCCATCCATCCATTTTCCAAACCGCTTACCCTACTGGGTCGCGGGGGGTCCGGAGCCTATCCCGGAAGCAACGGGC